>JAJHSJ010000019.1:17223605-17313605 GCA_021015155.1 Magnolia officinalis
GGGTCTTTTTTGCCCCGAAATCTCCCCTACATTGTCGCTACTTCTTGATTTTATTTTCATCTTAAATTCTCTCAATTCTAACTTTACTCGTACATACATACAGCAACAAACATCTTCAAGTAGGCAGAGGAACTGCAAAGGCGAAATAATTACTCTCTACTGCCATTGATCCGAAATGTTTTTTTAATGAAATAAGGTATTTCCACCAAGCTCTTTTTCTAATAATTATTTAATAAGTAGGTTGATTAGATTGTTGAATGAATACATGGATATGAAAAACTAACATTGAATCACGAGGGAATGGAAAACTACAGATTTCATCAGTTACTCTGCTCTACTTTCTAGTCCATGAATTTGTTTTTGTTTTTATTTTTTTATTTTTTGTGAAATTCAATACAGTGGTTGTTGAAGGATTTGTTTATTTATACATATGATGAATTATGCCCCTTTTTCTCAATAATCAAGAAAATTAGAATTCCTTAAAAAATCATTTTCACTTGAAGGTATTCAACTCGGATCTGTTTGCAAGTGCAAATTGGGTTAACTTTGTACATGAGACCGTCCCTCATTCTGGGATCTTTTGTCGCAAACTTCTCTGGAAAGTAGAAATTAGCTATTGTTTCTAGCTTTTGATGCATTGAGGATATAAAAAAGTATATTCTTTATATATATATATATGGGATGTGATTGTCGGATGTGCATTTCCAATATATTAACTGTAAGTTGCAGCTATCTTTGTTATCTACTAAAAATTTTCAGTAAAATTATTCTTATTCAATGTATAGAATGTGATATTTCTAACAAAAAACAATTGAGGCAATAACTTACAATGTATTTTGCATATTTACAAACAAGTCCGTTCTCAAACATATTAGGATAGAGAATGTTAAAAATTCACCCTACAAAAACAATCAAGAAACTTGTAACATTATGGTTAAGTTGGATTTCTGCCACCAATAACGATCCAGCCTCTGGTGGTGATAAACAATCGTAAACTTTAATTTTCTTTTGATCTTTTTTCCTAAAAAATCCAATTAGATTCTTGTTTCATGTACTTAAAGCATTACTAACATTACTTATTAACTTGAGCATCAGAAACCAAAAATAAATAAAAATGAATATGAATGCCTTATTAACATTATATTTGATAGTATTTAGCAACAACTAGCAATGAGTATTGGTGCAACTCTTGTGACAGTGTGCTGGCAGTCTATAGTGTTAAATCCTCTGTTTGTTGCAACTTAAAAGTAGTCCATGGGGATCCATATGTGCTGATGAGCACAGGACTTGCATGTCATCGTAACGCTTACTGTCCATCGCCTTTGTATTCTTTTTTACGAAAGAGTTACCAAAGGTGCAATTAGTGTTTCTAGGATTTAGTTCATGAGGGAGAAGAAGTATCTTATCCATCATTGTTATTGCTAAGTTTGTAATAAAAACTTTTTGTTTTGTAACAATTAATGATGAAGCTGCATGACAGTAGGTGTGTTGTCAGCTCTGCAGATTTTACATGTTCCCTGTTCTACATAGCCTTTGGTTTGCTCATTTAAAATGTGGTGCTATATTTTGGTTTCATAGGTTAGTTTGAGAAAAAGTGTTCACAATCAACAATTAATTTGATTTTGGGAGAAGAAAACACCCTTTTGAGTAATTCTTAACTGATTCGCCTGAAGTTGGTGCTCCCTAATGCACCATAACCATTGCATGGTTACTACACCCCATACATCACGCATTGTTATAAAGATTAAGCTTTCCACTAAAGTTGAAATACTACTTTCTCACATAAAGTAACCTGGAACATTTCTAAAAAGTCTAAAAAACAACAAATCTCATTTAAACGCTCCCAAAGTTTAGTATTCACTTAATTAGGATATAACTCCCACATTCCTACATAAGGGTATCTACACCAAACATTTACTATATTTGTATTTTTCTAAAATCAGTTTAAATATCATTTCCAAACACAGTTTCAGGAAATACAAAACCAACCATCCTTACAAATGTCCTCGAATATGGGTGTTTGATCCTTATGGCCTAACCGGAAAAGAACAATTTATAAATCCAAAAAAGGGACTCTGTAAGACCTTGTAAGCATATGACAGGAGTAAAAGTATGTTCTGTCAACTAAATTTTTGAATAAGGTGATATTTATGTTCTATATTTGTATTTGGACCAACATGGCAAATTCTTTTGACGATATGCCACGAAACAAAACCGATCCATCAACTAAACTGTAGTGGTAAAATATCTATTTTTTCCTCCCTTGTATTTGTCTTTTTAATGCTTTTCCATTCCAGGAAACTTTGAAGAACATATTGGAAATTGGATATCCAAGAGATGACACTGGATATGAAAATTCACTTCAATCAGAGTATATTGACCTCCCCCAGTACAGGTGAGCAACGCATGTGTTTACAGCAACCATTACTCACCAACACCTTTGATTTTGTCCACTCATCATTACCTCCTAGCTTTGCCACACTACTGACAAGCTGTTCAACATAAAATTTGAAAGGTTATGATATGCAAACAAGAAGTGTTGTAGTCCTGACATATTGTTGTGTAGATTTTCTTTTGTACATTGTTCAAAAGCCTGGTTGAGTTGACCTGTTCAAAAAGGTGGCAAAACATTCCAAGTTGATGATTTACTTGGAGTATTAGTAGTTTCAACCCAGCAATTTCTTCTAGGAATTGTTAGCATTTTGTTTGGTATCATCTTTTTGTTAATTCCGTTAACTCCTTTACTGCTTCCAACACAAGGAAAACCCAATTGGAATTGATGAACTTTTGGCTTGTATTTAGGGTTGTACATGAACCGAGTTAGCTCGGTTAGCTCGCTCGACTCGACTCGAAAAAGCTTGATTCGACTCGGTTTAAAAATGAGTTCAAGCCTAGTTAAGCTGATTTTTTGAGCTTGAAAAAAATTTAAACTAAGTTCGAGCTTGCCTGAGCTCGACTCAACTTGGATCGAACCCCAACTCGAATCGAACTCGGATCAAACCAGTTCGATGACTCGGTTACTTTGATATTGATGTTCCTCACCAAGTGTTTGATGAAATGACTCTCAACGAAGTGTCTGCTGGTGGCAAGGAAGGTATGTATATGAAACAAATACCCTTTTTTTTTCTTGATTTTAATGTTGCCTACAAGGTGTTTGATGAAATACCTGTATAACTGTTGTTGCTCTTTTACATATAGTGAGAATTTGAAGGTGCAGTTCATGTGTTTGTGAAAATGCTGCACAAGCGAACTTGGCTTGAACTTGGCTCGAACTGGCCCGAGTTGCTGACTGAACCGAGCCGAGTTCGAGCTGGGGTTAGCTAGTGGGCGAGCTTAGTCGAGTTGTGCCATGCTCGACTCGGTTCGACTAGCGTACACCTCTACCTATATTATTGGTTTCCGCTAGCTAGTAATTGAAAGGTCCCCTTCATGGTTACACTTCTAATATGTTTTCTCTTTCTGTACCAAATTGTTTTGACCAAGGTTTACAAATGTTGCAGAGGCACCCAAACCAATGGAAATATAATTCATGTACCAAATCATTGTATTGTTTTTTCTCTTGACCATTCAATTTCTTTGATACAATGTTCCTGCTACTCCAATATATGTTTATTTATTTATTTTGTTCTTTTTGTTAGCAGAGATACTTGTTGGATTCTTTTGATTACACAACTAGCTCAAAGTATTTGTTAGAGTCAGAACCTACATCGAGTAATTTGATTACACATTGGATTGTAGGGCTATGGACCGCGAAGACGATCAGCCCAACAGTGCCATCTATGTTCAACAAGCTAATGCATGAAGTGGCTTGATGAGAGGTTTACCAGTTCGGTCTTCTCCATTTCATTCGACAGTGTGGGCAATCAAGGAGTGGACCACGTGAAGGATTTTTATTTATTTTTATGTATTCAAGACCATTTTCGATGTATTGTTGTAAATATTATATATTTTATTATAAAGTAATACAAGTTTGTTTAATATTCATTTTTAATTGTACCCTAACATTTTTTAGGTTTCAAATATTAAAAAATACAGGTTCCAACCAAAAAAAAAATTTTACTGGCTTGTGCCGTGGGTTGCATGGCTTTTAACGGTGCTTCTCAAACCTTTATCGGCGCTTCTCAAACCTTTGCTGTACTTTGGAAGACATTTATTGACACTTGGACAAACTTTTATTGACATTTTTAATGTTCTTAGGTGCTTTTTCAGTGATTACTGGTGGCCAGCAACGGTGCTTTAGATGACTTTTACCGGTGTTTGGACAGACTTTTGCTGGCGCTTTTTTAGCTTTCCTAAACACTTTTTAAGTGGTTACCGATGGCTAGTAGATGCACCAGAAAAAGGAAAATGGGCGCTGGAAAAGTCTACTCTATCACGGTGGCCAAAAAAATTGCCAGTAAATGATGATGAACACTGGTAAAGCCTTTGCCAACGCACCTTTTTTCAACGCTTGTCTGAGTATTGATAAAGCTTTCCACAACACTATTTTTTACCTTTACTGGTGCTTTTGACCGTCGATAAAAGTCATTTTTCTTGTAGTGTATTTAAAAATCAATTTCAAACCTCAAAGAAAAAAAATGCAAAGAAGCATTTAAAGGTAATGGCAAGATGCATCATAAAAATTAAGGAAGAAAACCATAATGGTTCATTCATCTGGCAGGTTACTGTTGAACTAAGTGAACGACCAGTGGTGCAACTCAATCTATGTGTATGTCCCTGCCTGGTGATGGGTTGTCTAACTTTTTTCTTCAAGTAATCCTCATGGTATAGCCACTAGTTTTACATGTATGCATGATAAGAGGTGCTTTTGTCATTAAAGATATTAATATAAGTAGCCCGACCAAGGGAAAATGTATATATCCTGCACTCACACCAAAACATGCAAGACTTCTTGTGTGACATGCAACAACTCCTGTAGGCTAGACTCTTAGTAACAATATAAAATCATGCCTAAAATTTCTATGTTAATTTTGTGTGGTCTGCATGTGTTTTGGATTAAGATGACTCTTGGAATATTATCTATTCATCCTAATTAGACTAGTTTGATGATCGGATTGGATAGAATATACACACCATTTAGGCCACACACATAACCTATGGCTGGTGTCCCCTCTTGCATTATTTCTTGTGTTTAGGCCCAACTCAGTTGTGGATGGAGATGAATTTTTATCTTATGCCCTAAAATTTCAGGCATACCTAATTTAGGGACTGGATGTCAGGCACACAAAATAGTGGGCTTAGAGCTTGATTGATGTTCGAGTTGTGTTGTAGGCCCACCTTAAAGGCATGCATGAAAATCATGCATATCCATTCATTAGGTTGACAATACTGTAGAAAACTATATATGATTAAAATAAAAAAAATTAAATATTTTTTTAAAAAAAAAACTCAATAATACAAGTGTGGCCCACTTGATGATCTTTAGGTTGGGACCTACCTTTCTAGGGATGGGTGTCATATATATTGTCACTTTAGTTATATAAATTCTTAAATGTAAGGGAGCAACCTACTGTTGGTGTGAAATTTGGAGTTCCAATCTATGAGAAAAGCATGAATACCTTTTATTTTTGCCCATTCCCTTTGAAAAGTGCCCATGATTTGCAAATGGTCTCATTTTGTAACGCCCTGAAATTCGGGGGTCGAGTATGAACTCAACTCCCGAGTTCCAACGCATCACTTATGCAACATACACAATGTCGGTTAAATGTTGTCTGAGTTAGCGCAATAAACATGAATGAGATTAAACCAAAACAGTAATTCATACTCCAGTTCAATTGCATTTAAAAACAGCGGAAGACTGAAATTTTATATACAAGTATGTAAAGTAACAAAATTTTCTGAACTTCAGAGTATGAGTACTAGCTGAGCACCAATATACATGTAAAGTTTGTAAATTAAAAACCCAAAATACATCCTCAAAAGAGGCCCCGAAAGTCCCGCGATGCAGCCGGCCTAGGCGTAGCCGTCAGAATACTGCATGAAAGAGAACTCCTCCTAGTCCTCATCAACGTCGGGCTCTGGCTCCTGAACCAAGGTGCCCTCTAATCCTGCAACAGAGTCTGGTTGGTGTGTACAACACCGTCCCGTAACGTGGGAGTGAGTAGCTAACTCAGTGGAACAATAATGCATAAGTTAACATGTTATCAAATCAACCAAGCAGTAATGATAAAGCAGTACAAATCAAGCATTTCTAACTACTCTTGTTAAATGCAAAAATGATATGACATGATGCTGTATGCCCTTGCCAAACCACCCTCAAGCGACATCATCTTACGTTCGCGAATGCTTAACTCCCTCAGTTCGCCACATCTACAAAGCACATGCGGTGCGATGATGTTCATGATTACCAAGTTATTATTAGTCCATTTCAATCAGCAGTATTGGGAAACTAAGGTACCTCCCTTGTATCATTCCCAACATGATCCATTCTAGGGTCGTCAATCCTAGTTATTCTCATACGATGTTATGGTTTGAGAAGCTTAGTGATGGCATCGCAACAGGTTCGTCACCCGTCAGCGCGGATACAGATCTCACCGTATGCGGCTCAATTGCTGGCCGTCAGCTCGAGTACAGGTCTCACCGTACTCGGCTCAATCACTAGCCGTCAGCTCAAGTACAGGTCTCACCGTACTCGGCTCAACTCACACTCTAGTTACTGTGAAAGGCTCGTGGCCAATCACAGATACTTAAAGTACACTCGATGATACCACGGAGGACTCGTCGCCCGTCAGCACGAGCACAGATCTCACCGTACTCGGCTCTCGCCGAAGTATCGACAGCTCGAATACAGTGTCCCATACCACCGTATTCGGCTCACGAGATAGTTGCGCAATGGTCACTACGGGGAGGCACATGGCCCCAGCATAGGCCGACAGCTCGACCACGGTGTCCCATACCACCATGCCCGGCTCATGCGTCTTAGCGGATCTAGGTACCATGGTTAAACAGGAATCACCACTGGTAAGTTTGGTACCCTAGGTTCAAGCAGTAGCGACCAAACAAGGTGAACACACAACTACACTTCGGTTCAAGTGGCGAGCCTGACTAGCTCGAGCGCACCACAAGTTGAGCGATATGGAGCGCAAAAGCACTCCGCGTGGCCAACCACTATCGCCAACCGAAGTACGACTCGGGTTCGCCGGACCCGTCCTTTGTGGCGACATGAATCTCAGCCACAATCACAAGTCTGGTACCGAGTGTTTGGACTATAAACATAGTCCCAAACTCAAACAGTTTTCATCGCTAGCATGTGAAGTAAAGCATGGTAAACAAGCAATACAAGCATGTTAGTCGGCATGTTATAAAGCATAAAGTAAGACATGACGTAGAGCATGTTACAAAGCATGTTGAGAAGCATGTTTAAAGCATTTTGTAATGCATGTAATAAAGCACTATCCCCATAGGGATAGAATTGTGTGTGCAATGCAATTAAGTGGTTGCGGTGAATCACCGCATGGAGGGGATCCTACATGTCTCTAAGGGAGTTGGAGAACCCATATCAGCGCCTATCTAAGGCACTAGTACATGCACATGTACACCTACATGCACATACACAAACACTTAGAATACACGTTTCCAACATACATGACGTATGTTAGGCAAGTTCGTGATTGGGCTGTCCCTAAGCCCCGGGAGTATTTTTTCCACGTATATCGTATTCATACAGCAAATAATCATTACAATTACATATCCAAAATCCGCACGTATGCGGAATCTTTGGAATACACAATTTCCACATATATGACATTTACACATGAACATATATTTTTGCGATCCCTTTCGCCAAACTAGCATTTTATCCACACATGATATAATCAAACATTAAATAAACATGTTAAACATTTTCTCAACAAAAATACGTATACGGTATTTCTACGTATATCAAGAGTATGTAAAATTCCATATTCTTTATCGCTAATCGAAACAGGAAACGGAAAGCACTTTGTACGTGTGCATTTGCATGCAGATCATGAATCTATCATTATCTGACATTGAAAGCGTTGAAAACCGTAACTTATACGCTTAAAGTCCTCACCTCAGCCCTTGGAATTCCAACGAATCAGCAAGAAGGTTGGTGCTTCCGTATACGGGAGTTTCTTAGCCTAAAGATCGCATTCGATTAGTCTTTCCTTAACCTATCACTAATCAGGCTCAAATCAGACCTAGGGTTAGGGTTTCTTACCTTCAAATGGGGTGTAAACCGCCGGGAAATCTCTTGGGATAGAGCGGTGTAGGCCGTGGTAGAAGTGGAAGCAGCAGGAGGAAGATCGGCGTCGATCTCCACAAGTTTCTCTCTCTTTTCTCTCTTTCTCTCTTAGGGTTTGAACCCAAATTCGTATGGCTGTGAGAGGGGCTGTTCTAAGCCCCTTTTATAGCCAAAAACCTCCCCAAAACAGACTCAGGTTCAAGGGTGACTGCTTACATAGGCATTTCGCCACTTTCCAAGCTCAAAAGGGGTGTTCTGGTGGCCCTCTTTGAGCCAAACGTCAGACTTAAGCTCACCCACTGCGGATCTACGTGGGATTACGTTTTCGGCTCGATCGGATTCCCAGATCGCACGTGGCGGACCACTTTCAGTTCAACGGTCCGTGGGCCACGATCGGAATTTCTGAGTACATGTAAATGTTCCTGAAATTTTTCTTAATCCGAGGGTGTAATTTGGTCTGATTCCGACGGTCAGGTTGCTTAATACTGACGCGCAACCGAAAGGTGCCAGATCACTATTCCAGATATTTTCTCTTGGATGGAAATAGTGTTTTTCACACTCCCTCGCTCCGGAGTGAAAATAATGGCCGTGGGACATCGGAATCACCTGATTTTTGAGATGATTGTCAAGCCCAGTGGGGCGGTCCTGGTTCCTTAGCTTCGTGTTACTCGGACTCCCGATGTGCGATCTACACCTCATACGAAGTTTCGTTTCAGTCCCGAGAGCAGACGGGTAATGAGTTTGGCTCTAGACTTTAGGGTAACCTAGAGTCACCAATTCTGCAAGTTTTGGGTCTTGCAGATCGTATTTAAAGCGATCCCAACGGATTTCATGATTTACCGAGTTTAGTACTTAGTTAACTTTGTTAAATTTCTAAAGGATTTAATCCTATGTGATTTCTGGTCGAGGTGGTACTCGGCCCAATGTACGAAAATTTTCAAGTCGTTACACATTTGCTAAGCCCTTGTGTCTGTGCAAAAAGCTCATGTATGGCAACACATGTTGCAACATGGGATATAATGTGAGATCCAATCCATCCATTAGATTGGTCTGACCTTTTACATGTTTTCCTAAAATAAATCTGGTCCACCAAGCATGTGGCCCCTTAAAAGTAGATCAACCTGATTCTTGGGCTAAGGAATGAATATGGTGATACTTTTCTGATGGATGGTTGGATTTTGGCTTCATAGTTCCATGCTGGCATTATGGCATGTAGATGAGCTTTGTTGCACATGCGTATGGGCTTAGCAAAGCTCTCAAAAGTTGATGGACGTGAGATTGTAAATGGGATAGAAAAAGTATGATATGTAACCCACCAACAGTGTTCGAAGTATCGGTATTGCTACAAGTTTCACTAGCCAGGGATATGGAAACAATATCGATATCGCCGATAATATCACTGATAACCGGAAATGCAGGGAAACATAGGAAAAATGGTAGAATTTTCAGCGAAACTTAAGAAGATGTTAAAATGTATATATTTGCATATTTAGAAATTAAAAAAAATATATATGAAAAAAAATGCATACATAACAAGTTTCCATTTAATGGGGCCTTAAAAGCATGCGTTGTTGTAAGAAATCAGTCCAACCATCCCCTCCAGCCTATTTAACCATCCAACCTTCCATCCAAACATCCATCGATATTGCAAAATATCAACAACATGTGATATTTCACTAAGAAATCATCAATAATTGAAAAGGAAACAAAAGATTGTGGTCTTGATATCTTGCATGTTACGATATTGATAATATCAAAATATTGTCAATATTATCAATGACAAATTGAACACTACATACAACCATACCATGAAAAAAAAATTAAAATAAATTTTTTTCTAATAAAGAAATTTTTGGTGATATCATTATGTTGGTGATATTATTGAAATATCTTCAAGCATTATCTACAATTTATATAGTCAAAAATATTGACGATACATTGGCGATATTGATGCATTGGCAATGCAAGCAACGCATAGAATTTACGTAGTTGAAAATATTAACAATTACATTAGCGATATTGATATATTGACGATACTTAGCGATACATTGCTAACACTTGAAATTTCTGATACTACCAGCGTTATCAGTATCGCTACTTGTGTTATCGGTATCGCTAAGCTTGAGATAAGGATAATATCAGAGATATTTCAATAATATCAGAGATATTTCAATAATATCAGAGATAATTCAAACACTGCCCACCAACAACTATTAATTTGGGTATATTTGATACATCAATCAACACTTCATTTTCCCTTATGCTAGCTAACAGGTGTGTAGAGTTAAGCACTTGGACACAAGCATCCAGAATGAAAATTAAGCTAAATAACTTATCTCTCCGTATCAGGTAGGATACATTTTTTTCTGTTTATTCTTCTTTACAAAAAGGTGGGCACACACCACCTGCAATTTTATTGATATGGAAAACAACCATTTACAATCCTAAACAAAGGAAAATAATAAATAATAAATAAATAAATAACAAAAAATCCAAACAAAGGCAAGGCTAAACCAAAGAAAATCAGCCACCTCAAACCAGCAGCGTACATACCTAAACATTTCTTGGAGAAGCTAGGAGGCATGAACAACCATAAGTTAAATCCACTTATGGTCATTGCTTTAGAGCAAATATTGCTGAGGAAAAAAATCAATGAAAGTATCTTATCTATAAATTTATTGTATTTTTTCCTTCCCTTTGCCCATAATGTTAAGAGTCCAGAAAAGAACTCACATTCCTACTCCATATCTAACTCCAAATCCTATCCACATGAATTTTCAGTCCAACTCTGAATTTGAGTATTTTCAGAGTTTGGTTGGTATTACTGATGGTGGTGCAATGCATTTTCTCGATAGTGAAGGTCCACATAATCCCGAATTTCTTTGGAATGATTCATTTGTAAATGTAAAAAACTGTTTAATTTGTGGTATGCTTCCACAAGGTGATTTTGTGAAAGGTTAAATATCGAGATGAATGTTAGCTTTGTCGGTTGCCAAGAAATCTCTCCTGAGATATTCATCTAATCCATCCATATGTGGGACTCCTTTTTATATTTATTTATTGCCAAACCATGGACGGGATGGTTATGATTTTCTGATAAAATTGATTCCTTAGAACTGTAAGCAATAGATGATGGGCCTAATAGATGGATGGCTCACTGCTGAATAGGCCCACTTTCCCATAAATTTTGTTCATCGTCCACTAAATAGTTATTGTTCAGATGGTATGAATCATCTTATTGGTGAGATTTTTACATGGTGGCCTAAGAAATGTGTTATGGACTTAATGCACAGCCCATATTGCTTGATTAGACTGGCCAAGTGTCACCTTGCAAGTAGAAAACTGCATGTTATGGTGTCTTGAGAGCAAATGATGATTTCCACACTTCTTTTTGGCATCATAAAAGTCCAACTCAAAAATCACCAATGGTAACAAGTGATTACTCTTACACTCCACATACATAAATGTGGGAAGGTGAAAGAAGTTTGCGTGTGATGATCCAAAAAACACAAAATATAAAAATATGCATAAAACACCACTCTTCTTCTTATGAACGTTTGCTTAGCCCACATTTGTCTAGACCATTGGGAAAAGACCACTGGCTAGGTAGGCTACATTGGTTAGATCATCCAGCTTATACATTAAGTTATCTTGTTGCTAAGGTGGGCCAAATTTTGAAAACAAAGAGACAACTTAAACATTCTTTTTTTTCCTTTTTTGCAGAAATGTGGGAGCACACCACATGTAATTTTATTTATTTGAAAGTGTTTCGTACAACCATTCAAGCAAGTGTAAATGCAACAAACAACTGCAGCATATATGATAAAGACCAAGCAAACACATAAAATTACAAAAAAGGAGAAAACAACTAAAACTTTTTTCTTGTAGTCACAAACTATACAAACATACTTACCCTAGCTCCAATCATCTCACCGTCATTGCTATTTAGGAAACACCATGGAAGGAAAAATTAAGGAAAGCATTCTGTTAATAAATATATAGAATTCTTTCCTTCCCTTCCTCCAAAGTGCTAGCGTCCAGAAAAGCATCCCTACACCTACTCCATGTCCAACTACAAATCCTATACACATTAATTCCCAATCATATTTCCTTTCAGATTGTAATGTTGACAAAGTGGGCGATGGTGCACTCTTTGTTGCGTAGCATACCAACAATGCAGTGAGCCTAAATCCAATCTCAGGCCTCACCCACAAACGATAAACAGGAAGAAATATAAACTAGAAACAGATCAAAGCAATCCAAAACAAACCACAAGACAAGATAAACGTGGAAAAACCCCAATCTAGGGTAAAAAAAACCACGAATGCAAACTTCCACTATGAAGAACGAAGATTACAAGGCAATATACTAACCTCTCCCTTGGAGATACAGAGAAAACCCTTTTTCCACACCTTAGAATAGCTCCCCAATATTCACCTTAACCCTAGAATAGCCCTAGGGACCCCAATTTATAGTTTTGGAAACTTTCCTTTCCGCATCCCAGTTGCGAAAGGACTTGAGACACGAAATCCGCGCATGTGGCTCCACTTCTCAACAATCTCCCACTTGGAGACACATTGCCATAAACTTTGTCTTCTTCATCCGGATTGGACCGCCTCCCCTTCTTGAAACCTGAAGACCAATCAAAGCTTAACAGAGCTTCAGCTTCTCTCGTGTGACCGCCTTGGTCAACATATCCGCAGGATTCTCCAGAGCAATTGATCCATCTTCTCCAGAGCAATTGATCCATCTTCTAGTAAGAACGTATGAAGTGATATCTGATAACAATATGCTTGGCCCTTAAATGAAAGGATGAATTCTTCGTCAAGTGTATTGCACTCTGATTGTCACTGTACAGTTTGCAATCTGCTTGCTTCTTACCCAACTCTTCCATGAAACCTTGCATCCACACCATCTCCTTGCATGCTTCTGTAGCCGCAACATATTCCGCTTCTGTCGTACTGATAGATACTTTCTTTTGTAACTGAGAGACCCAACTGACTGCAGCACTACCCAGAGTAAAGACATAACCTGTAGTGCTTCTCCTGCTGTCAATATCTCCTGCCAAATCTGAATCCACGTAGACTTGTAGCTTGATTTCCGATCCACCATAGCACAGCCCTACATCCTTAGTACTTACCAAATATCTAAGGATCCACTTCACAGCTTTCCAATGTTCCTTCCCGGGGTTGTTCATGAACTTGCTAATAACTCCCACTGCTTGAGCAATGTCTGCCCTCGTGCTCACCATAGCATACATGAGACTCACAATAGCTGACGCGTATGGGACTTTAGCCATGTAGTCTCGTTCCTCCTGCGACTTTGCCCCTTGCTCCTTAGATAGCTTGAAGTGGTTGGCTAATGGAGTGTTAACCGGCTTAGCACCTCCTATATTGAATCGGTCAAGTACCTTGGCTATATACTCTGCCTGTGACAAAACTAGTTTCTTGTTTTTCCTGTCAAGCTTTATCCTCATGCCTAGGATTATTTTTGTAGCTCCTAAATCCTTCATGGCAAATTCTCTAGACAGTTGTTTTTTGAGATCTGAGATGTCCTTCATGCTTGAACCGGCCACAAACATATCATCAACGTACAGAAGAAGAATGATGTATGACGTATCAAACTTCTTCAAGTAATAACAGTGGTCTGCATGACATCTCCTAAAGCCGTTTCCCGACATGAAACTGTCGAACTTCTTATACCACTGCCTCAGGGCCTGCTTCAGGCCATATAAACTCTTCTTCAGTCTGCACACCTTGTTCTCCTTTCCTGGTGCCACGTATCCTATCGGCTGATGTATATATATCTCTTCATCAAGGTCCCCACGAAGAAATGTTGTCTTAACATCTAGCTGCTCTAGATGTAAGTCCTCTGTAGCCATTATACTCAAGACCATGCGAATCGTAGACATTTTCACCACAGGTGAAAATATTTCAGTGAAATCGATACCTGTCTTTTGTTGAAACCCTTTCACAACCAGTCTAGCCTTGTACCGTTTCAAACCATCGTCTTCCTCCTTCAATCTGTAAACCCACTTGTTATGAAGAACTTTCTTTTCCTTAGGTAGAGTGACTAGCTCCTATGTATGATTAGACTCAAGAGAGTCCATCTCCTCATCCATGGCCTGCTCCCACTTAACTCATGTATCTGACTGTAATGCCTCTTCAAAACACTCTGGCTCACCATTATCTGTCAGCAGTAGATAATATAAGGAGGGTGAATATCGGACCATGGGTCTCCTCTCCCAAGTAGACCTCCTCACAACCGGTGTATGTGGCTCTACTTTATAATGCTCCTGTGCATGATCATCCTGTGACGCTGTAACACCCGTATCCTGTAACTCCTCCAACTCTATGAATTCCTTTTCCTTGGCCTTATTTTCCTGCACACTGTCCTTATGCATCACTTTTTCATTGAAGACTACGTCCTTGCTTCTGATGATTTTCCTATTTTCTGCATCCCAAAACCTATAGACAAAATCATGCTTCCCGTAGCCTATAAACGTGCACCTCCTGGACTTCGCATCCAGCTTGTTTCTGTGCTCTGCATCAATGTGAACATATGAAGTGCAACCGAACACTTTGAGATGTGCAAGGTTCACTTCTTTCCCAGTCCACACTTCTTCTGGTAGCCCACCATCCAATGGTGCTGAGGGACTTCTATTGATGAGATATGAGGCGGTATTCATAGCATCTGCCCAAAATGTCTTGGGCACCCTGCATATAACCTCATGCTCCTGACGCACTCAAGGATGGTCCTGTTAATGCGCTCAGCCACACCATTCTGCTGCGGTGTACCTGGAATCATTTTTTGATGTTTGATTCCACTTGCTGCACAATACTCCTCAAATCTCTTGTCACAATACTCTCCCCCATTATCAGATCTGAGACATTTTACTGTTTTACCTGTCTCATTTTCTATCATAACTTTCCACTTCTTAAATACATCAAATACATTAGATTTGTACTTTAAGAAATAAATCCACAGTTTTCTACTAGCATCATCAATAAAGGAAACAAAATAACGTGAGCCACCAAGAGATGATACCTGTATCGGTCCCCACACATCAGTGTGTACAAGCTCCAACAAATGCGTCTTTAGAGTGCGTCCCGTCTTCATGGAACTTACCCTCTTCTGCTTGCCATACATGCAGTCCTCACAGAATTCCAAGTTAATAGACTTCAGCCCTGGTAGTTTCCCTTTTGACAATAACACTTTCATCCCTTTCTCACTCATATATCCCAACCTCTGATGCCTTAACTGCCCATTCACTCCAGTTGATGCGACTGCGAGTGAACTATACGATCATGAAGTCACGTACAAAGTACCTTCTTTCTTGCCTCGAGATATCACCAAGGCACCTTTTGTGATCTTCCAGGAATCACTGGTGAATGTCGTCACATAACCGGTATCAGCCAACTGCCCTACCGAGATCAGATTCCTTCTCAAACTCGGTACATGTCTGACATCCTTCAATTTCAACGTTGTTCCGTCTTTCTGAATTATATGAACGTCTCCCTTTCCAACAATACTGCACGACTCATCATCACCCAGGTAGACTCTCCCGAAGTCACCTGATACATAATTACGCAGAACTTCCTTACATGAAGTGGCATGAAACGAAGCACCGGAGTCTATAACCCAAGACTCATTCCTCGCATCAAGAGACAAGATCAACGCTTCTGTGTCACTCTTCTCAGATAGATTCACTGAATTTTTCCCACCTTGAGAGCTTCCTTCTTGTTTCTTAAGCTCCCTGCAATCACATTTCATGTGCCCCTTCTTGCTGCAATGCCAACACTCATCTTTGTCTTTCTATCCCTTGGACTTCTTCCTCGACTTAGAACGCCCGTGTTTATTGTCTCCTTTGTTCAGCGATCTTCCTCTTCCTTCAATGTTTAGAGCATTCCCTGAATCCCCTGAAACTCCTGATGCCTTTCTTCTAGATTCTTCGCTGAGAATTAGACCGGCCACATCATCAAATTTTAGCTTTGTCGACCCTGAAGAATTGCTCACAGCAATCACCAAACCATCCCATCTGTCTGGCAAACTGGATAAGATCAACGCTCTGACCTCATCCTCAAAAATAATGCCAACGGATTCCAACTGGCTCGTGACTGTATTGAACTCGTTTAGATGTTCAACCATGTTCCCACCATCTGACATCTTCATGTTGAATAACTGTTTCATAAGATAAACCTTGTTGGATGCTGAGGGTTTTTCATACATGGTGGCTAGGGCTTCCATTAATTCTTTTGTCATTTTTACCTTGGATATATTGAAGGCGACGCTCTTAGACAAAGAGAGTCGGAACGTTCCTAAAGCCTTCCTATCCAGTAAAAACCATTCATCATCTGTCATCTTTTCCAGTTTCTTCTCTTTTCCTCCTAGAGGAATATAGAGGTCATTCTGATACAGATAATCTTCCATCTGCATCTTCCAGAAGGCAAAGTTTAAACCATCAAACTTCTCAATTCTAGTTTTTCCATCTTCTGCCATCGCTCCCAACAGAACTAAACCAATAGCTCTGATACCAGTTGTTGCACAACACGCCAACAACGCAGCGAGCCTAGATTCAATCTCAGGCCTCACCCACAAACGATAAACAGGAAGAAATATAAACTAAAAACAGGTCAAAGCAATCCAAAACAAACCACAGACAAGATATATGTGGAAAAACCCCAATCTAGGGTAAAAAATCACGGATGCAAACTTCCAGTATGAAGAACGAAGATTATAAGGCAATATACTAACCTCTCCCTTGGAGATACAGAGGAAACCCTTTTCCCACACCTTAGAATAGCTCCTCAATATTCACCTTAACCCTAGAATAGTCCTAGGGACCCCAATTTATAGTTTTGACAACTTCCCTTTCTGCATCCCAGTTGCGAAAGGACTTGCGACACGAAATCCGCGAAACTCCTTTCCGCATCCCACTTGCGAAAGGACTTGCGACACGAAATCCATGCATGTGGCTCCACTTCTCAACACTCTTTGCATCTTCGCATTTGTTTGATAGTGGAGGTCCACACAATCTTAAGTTTCCTTTGAATGATTCATTATTAAATGTAAGAAACTGCCGACTTTGTGGTATTTTGCTTATGAGGAAATTCTGTGAGAGATTCAACACTGCGAGGAATGTTAGCTCTGTTAGCTGCCAAGGGATCTCTCCAGACAATTTATTATGTGAGAGATCTAATCATTCTAGATCCCTTAGATTCTGTAGTGATGTTGAAATTCCGCTTGTTAAATCATTGTTGGAGATATTAAGCACAAGGAGTGACTTTAGATCCCCAATTGATTCTGGGATATGCCCATAAAATTTGTTCCCTGAGAGATCCACTACAGTGAAGGCAATAAAGATCCACTTCCATCATTAGCCCTTTGCTCACTACAAACACTTTGTTTTGATAATATATGGAACTTCTGTTTATCATTTTTCCAAGGACCAAAGATTGGGATTTGTCATCTTCCATCATTGCCTTCCAACTCTTGAACATATTTGATGGCAAATTACCCTCAAAGCTATTGAAAGAGAGGTCGAAAATTTGTAACAGAGGAAAAGCTTGATTTGTTAGAGGATGCCCAATGGTGCCATGAAATTGGTTCGATCTCAAGACGAGAACATGCAACTAGGACAAATCTCCCAACCATAAAGGGAAGGTGTCATGTATGTGATTGTTTCCCAAGTTTAACAATTCCAACATTTTGCAATCAGCCAAAGACCTTGGCACTTGGCCCTCTAATTGATTCCCACTGAGATCAAGCGTTTGTATGTTGCATCCTTCTTTAAATGTCTGAGGTAAGGTTCCATTGAAGATTCAACACAAACAGGGCATCACCAATCTCACCCAAACATGGTGGAATCTGACCAATGAAGTGATTGTGAGATAAATCAAGGACTGATAGGTATGTTGCATTGCAAACTGATCGAGGCATTTCACCGTTGAGGCTATTGTTTGAAACTGAAAAGAAAATGGAGGGTGATGGGATTGGAAGTGAGCCTTCAAGCATGTTGGAGCTAAGGTCCAGGTATTCCAAGGCACTCGACAAAAGATGGGGAGATGGTTCTATTCCCTATAGAACATTGTGAGAAAGATTTAAAGAGTTTAAATACCCATTGCCAATTTCCCATATCCATTTGGGTATTTCACCACTAATTTTATTGTTGGAAAGGTCCAATTCCCTCAACCCCTCTTGATTTCTCAAGAAATTTGGAAATGTGCTGATGTTGCAAGAACCTAACAACAAAGCAAGAAACTGGGGGATGGAAACAAATGTGGAATTACCACTGCCATCTTGGACTAACAAGTTGTTATTTAAAAGACCCAGAACATAAATTTTTTGAGGTTTTGAAATAAGCCTAGCTCCACAACACCACTAAAATTATTGGAAGAAAGGTAAAGTATTTGAAGCTTGGTAAGTTGAAAGATAAATCTGGGTATCATCGATCCCCTGCAATTTATTGCTATCCAAATAGAGGCTCTCCAGCTATGAAGAAGAGGCATTGTGGAACTCACCAAGTTGACCAAGTTGGTTACCTGAGAGGTCCAGTGTTTATAATGATGGAAGTGAAAACAATGATGATGGAATGGTCCCATTAAGCAAATTATTCCATAAGATGATCTCTTCGAGATTCCGAAGCTCGTTTCCATATGAAGAAGGAATTGAGCCGCTCAATTTATTGGATGAAAGATCCAGATATTGCATTTTGGTAAGGTTCCAAAGTGAGGATGGTAATTGTTGGGGGCCTTGCACAAAACCTTAGGATCTAGCCCTCCAAAACAAACCTGAATTATGGATAATAAAGCAATGAAAATAATCAATGCAACAATCACAGACCACACAAGAGATTTTTAGGTGAAAAACCCTCAAAGAGGTACAAACCACGGGACCTCATCCAGATCAATAATCCACTATGAAGTAGAACGTTACAACCTCCTTCACTCACGCAGGAGTGGAAAAACAATAAGAGAAATAGAGAAAACGGAGAGATCTAACCGATTATGAGGACATAGAAGCGCTGAGTTATAGATTGCATAGTAGATAACCTCCACAAGCAGAACCTCCCTTCTATAAGCTTCCTCTCTCTCTTTCTCTCTCTCTCTCTCACCTTTGATAGCCCTAAACCCTTTAGAAAATCTCTTGTAAACCTTTAGAAAACCCTCTTGTTATATCCTAGAAAGCCCTACGAACTCCAATTTATAGTTTTAGGAAACTCCCTTCCGCATCCCAGTTGCGAAAGGACTTGCGACACGAAATCCGTGCAAAATCACGGAACGAATCTGTGTAACCTTGACTGGTCGAACCGAGTCCATGACCGGTCGAGAGCCACCTTCGACCGGTAGAACCCTTCCTTCGACTGGTCGAGCAACCCGGAGAAAAATAGTCCACGATCGCTGGACTTTAAGTCGTGCCACAACTCCTCTTCCATGACTGGTCGACCACATCCTTTGACCGGTCGAGCGAGGCTCACGACCAGTCGACGACGGGTCAAAAAACCCATCAAATCTCCCCCTTTTTGACCCAAGAGGGATCCACCTTCTTCAACTAGCCAGGTTTCTACAAACCTCAAACTTGCCCTTGAGCAAAGCCTTGGTCATCATGTCTGACCCATTATCGTCCGTGTGGACCTTCTTAAGCTGTAACACCTTTTGTTCCAAAGTATCCCTAATCCAGTGATACCGAATCTCTATGTGCTTTGACTTGGAATGCTGACTTGGATTCTTGCTCAAGTGTATAGCACTCTGACTATCGCAATAAACCACGTGCTCCTCCTGCTTCAGGCTAAGTTCTTATAGGAACCTCTTCATCCAAAGCATCTCTTTACATGCCTCTGTGACTGCAATGTATTCGGCCTCTGTCGTCGACAATGCTACCACCTTCTGTAGCTTGCGCTGCCAAGAAACCGCTCTCCCTGTAAACGTGAACATGAACCCCGATGTAGACTTCCTGGAGTCTATGTCACCTGTCATATCTGCATCTGTGTAGCCCTCTAACACAGGTTTACCGTCACCATAGCATAGGGTCAACCTGGATGAGCCTCTTAGATACCGCAGCTTCCACTTCACCGCTGCCCAATGCTCTTTACCCGGATTGGCAAGATACCGACTGATAACACCAATTGCATATGCTATGCCTAGGCATGTACACACCATAGCATACATCAAACTTCCTACCGCTGACACGTAAGGTATCTTCTGCATCTCTTCCACCTTTGCCTTCGTCTTGGGACACTGTCTGTCCCTCAATCTGAAGTGACCATCTAGTGGAGTACTGATCAGCTTCGCTGCATTCATATTGAACCGTTCTAGGACTTTCTCAATATACTGCTCTTGTGACAGCCAGAGCTTCCTGCTGCTTCTGTCACGGGTTATCTTCATTCATAAGATCTATTTAGCCGGGCCCAAGTTTTTCATCGTAAAAAACCTGCCCAACTCCTGTTTCAGCCTGTCGATCTTCTTGATGTCTTTTCCCATGATGAACATGCCATTAACGTATAAGAGCAGAACTAAGAAATCACCATCTGAGAACTTGCGCGTGAACACACAGTGGTCCGACTCTGTTCTGTCATACCCATGTTTCAATATAAACGAGTCGAACTTCTTATACCATTGCCGTGGAGCTTGTTTTAGCCCATACAAGCTCTTCCTCAGCCTACACATCATATGCTCTTTGCCCTTGACTTCGAACCCCTCTGGTTGGTGCATGTAGATCTCTTCTTCTAGGTCACCATGGAGAAAGACAGTTTTAACATCTAATTGCTCTATCTCCAGATCCATGCAAGCTGCCAACCTAAGCAACACCCGTATAGATGTCATCTTCACCACTGGTGAGAATATCTCTTCGAAGTTTATGCCTTTCCTCTGACCAAACCCTTTCACCACAAGTCTGGCCTTGAACCTCGTCTGCGAATTCTTCTGCTCGATCTTCTTTTTGAACACCTACTTGTTGCTCAGAGCTTTCTTGCCCTTAGGCAGATTCACCATATCATAGGTGTGGTTCTTATGCAAGGATTCCATCTCCTCTTGCATAGCTTTCAACCACTCCCCCTTATGCTCGTCGGCTAATGCCTCAGAATAATCTTCTAGCTCTTCCCCATCAGTCAACATAATGTACTCATGTGGCCAGTACCTCTTGGACGGTTGTCTGTCCCTAGATGACCTCCTCACCTGTGGCTCAACAGGTGGATCAAGTGGGGGCTGCTCCCCTGGTCCATCTTCTAAAGGAACTCCCTTGTCCTCTGCATCTTGCTGTATTCCCTCATCATCAGGCACCACGGGAGGAATAACCGAATCCATGTCCTCTAGCTCACCTGAACTAGGTTGGTTCTTCTCTGGCTTATCAATGTCTTCTATACACTGATCTTCAAAGAAAACCACATCTCTGCTCCTGACGAGCTTCTTCTCAGTCGGATCCCATAACCTATAACCGAACTTTTCAACATCGTACCCTAAGAACACACACTGCTTGATCTGCATATCGAGTTTGGACCTCTCATCTTTTGGTACGTGAACGGATGCCCTGCGTCCAAACACCTTGAGATGACTGTACGATGGATCATGTCCAGTCCACACCTTCTTATGTACTTCTCCATTCAACGGGGCTGATGGAGACCTGTTTATCAAATACACCGCCGTGTGCATTGCATCTCCCCAGAACATCTTGGGCAATTTTGCATAGGATAACATGCATTTGATTCTCTCTACAATGGTGCGATTCATTCACTCAGCTACACCATTATGCTGGGGGTCTTGGGAACTGTTTGTTCATGCCGTATACGTAGGGACTTGCAGTACTCATGAAAGTCGCCAATGTATTCACCACCATTGTTAGTGCGGATGCACTTAAATGATCTACCTGTCTCTCTCTCGACCATAGTATGAAACAATTTAAACACACCAAAGACCTCGTTCTTGGATTTCAAAGCATAAGCCCAAACCCTCCTAGATGCATCATCTATAAAAGTAACAAAATACAATGCCCCACCCAAGGTTTTTGTCCTCATAGGACCACAAACATCAGAATAAACCAAATCTAATGCATGCACTTTATTAACATGAGAAGTAATTTTAACGAATGAAACTCTATGTTGTTTCCCTAATAAACAATCAAGACAGGTTTTGAGAGGTGTACCTGTCACGTCTGGAAGGAGTCGCTTCCTCGCTAGTACTTGAAGTCATTTTTCACTCATGCGACCTAGACGCCTGTGCCACATGTCAATAGCTGAATCTTCTGCTACGTTCAACCCACCCTTGCACATATTGACACTTGCCTTGTATAGGGTGCAATACTTCTTTCCTCTGACCACGATCAATGAACCCTTGATGAGCTTCCATCGCCCACCAGCAAACTGGCTTTCATGGCCATCATCATCCAACCTTCCCATCGACATCAAGTTGAGGCGAAGGTCTGGGATATGCCTCACATCCCTGAGAACCAATGTACAGCCCACATCGGTCTTCACACAAATATCACCGACTCCCACAATTTTTGATACGTCAGAATTTTCTACCTTCACAGTCCCATAGTCACCTGACTTGTAGCTTGTGAAGAAGTCCCTGTGTGGAGTCACATGAAAAGAAGCTCCCAAATCTATCACCCAGTCGGTGTCCTGATTCATAGCCGTGAGACATACATCATGATCTGCAGAAAGAATAACTACAATGTCGCCATCTGAAGCGACCGCAGTGGAATCTGATTCATCTTCCTTCCCTTTTCCTTTCTTTTCGTTCTTCTTACCACGACATTCATGCTTGTAGTCGCCCTTCTTGCCACAATTCCAGCAATCAACATCTTTTCTATTACTCGACTTGCCTCTTGATTTATCTCGAGCCTTCCCGCCCTTCCTGTTCTTTCCTCTCCCCCGTTCTTGTGTCACAAGGGCCTCTTGTTGAGTAGACCCCTGAGACTTCCTCCTTGTCTCTTCATTGAAGAGACAACTAGTTACCTGTTCCATGGATATCTTTCCGTCTGGCGCGGTGTTACTTAGAGACACCACCAATGTCTCCCAATTGTCAGGCAATGAACTAAGCAAAAGTAAAGTCTGCAATTCATCATCCAGGACCATCTTCATATAGGAGAGTTGGTTCACTATATTGCTGATCTCATTCATGTGCTCGGCCACAGAACCACCATCCTTGAACTTGAGATTCACAAGTCGCCTTATCAGAAAAATTTTATTACCGGCTGTCTTCCTCTCATATAGCCCTTCTAATTTTAGCCATAGGCTAGCGGCTGAGGTCTCCATAGACACATGGGGGAACACTGAATCATCCAACCATTTTCTAACAAACTCCACCACCTTTCGGTCCATCTTCTTCCAATCATCATCAGTCATATCCTTGAATTTTGTTGATATACGTAAAATTGGAAAATATAAGTCCTTGCAATAAAGCAAGTCCTCCATCTTAGCCTTCCATATGGTCCAATTAGAACCATTGAGGCTGATCATCCTTGATGAGCCACCTTCCATAATTCAAAACCGATCCTACCCGTTCAATGAACTTAGCTTTGATACCACTTTGTTGGGGTCCTTGCACAAAACCATAGGATCTAGCCCTCCAGAACAAACCAGAATTATGGATAATAAAGTAATGAAAATAATCAATGCATCAATCACACACCACATAAGAGATTTTTACATGGAAAACCCTCAAAGAGGTAAAAACCACGGGACCTCGTCCAGATCAACAATCCACTATGACGTAGAACGTTATAACCTTCTTCACTCACGCAGGAGTGGATAAACAATAAGAGAAATAGAGAAAACGGAGAGATCTAACCGATTATGAGGACCTAGCGCTGAGATATAGATTGCACAGTAGATAACCTCCACGAGCAGAACCTCCCTTCTATAAGCCTCCTCTCTCTCTTTCTTTCTCTCTCTCTCTCACCTTTGATAGTCCTAAACCCTTTAGCAAATCCCTTGTAAAGCTTTAGGAAACCCTCTTGTTATATCCTAGAAAGCCCTAAGAACTCCTATTTATAGTTTTAGGAAATTCTCTTCCGCATCCCAGTTGCGAAAGGACTTGTGACACGAAATCTGCGCAAAATCGCGGAACGAATCTGCGTAACCTTGAGTGGTCGAACCGAGTCCACGACCGGTCGAGAGCCACCTTCGACTGGTAGAACACCTCCTTCGACTGGTCGAGCACCCCGGAGAAAAATAGTCCACAGTCGTTGGACTTTAAGTCGTGCCATGACTCGTCTTCCAGGACTGGTCGACCACATCCTTCGACCGGTCGACGACGGGTCAAAAAACCCATCGGTAATGATCTGGACAAGTTGTAATTGCTGAGGCCTAAATCAGTCAAGAATTTGAGATTATTGAGAGAATCTAGTAACTTTCCTGATAATCCAGTGTCTGAAAGGATCAATTGCTGTAGAGTATTATTAAGAGGGAACTCCGGCAAATTGATAGCTAGAAGTGGATTGATTGATATGTCAATGATTTGTAGATTTGGCATCTGGAAAACACTCTCAGGGAATTTTCCATGCAATCCACAATCTTTAAGGAGCAGGGACGTCAATGAAGATAAGTTCCCTATGAAATTGGGCACTGCAGAGGAGAGATCGTTTCGAGTGAGGTCAAGTTCAGATAAGAAATGGAGCTGTGATAGGGAAGAAAAGATGGAGCTTGAAAGACTACAATCATATAAGATCAACTTGCGGAGACTCCCTGGGAATCTGGGCACTGCAGAGGAGAGATTGTTCCGATTGAGATCGAGTTCAGATAAGAAATGGAGCTATGAAAGGGAAGAAAAGATGGAGCCTGAAAGACCACAATCTCTTAAGATCAACTTGCGGAGACTCCCTGGGAAGCTGGGCACCTGGGCACTGCAGAGGATAGATTGTTTTGACTGAGATCGAGTTCAGATAAGAAATGGAGCTGTGGAAGGAAAGAATAGATAGAGCCTGAAAGAAGACAATCTCGTAAGCCCAAATTGCGGAGAGTAGGGAGTGGCAAATCTAAGGTTTGGCCCTGCAGTAAGATGTGTACCAGTCCAGATATGGTTCACTCAGATTGGACAGGTTTTGGACGACTTTTCCAATGCTTGGGTTTTTGAGTTTCAGGTATTTACGTTTACGGGAGGAACCATTTCGATATATATTGTAAGAAAGATCGAGAGAAACCAAAGTGGTCAAGCGGGAGATTTCCAGTGGGATTTGGCCATAAAAGGATAAGGAAGAGAGGTTGAGATGGGTCAAACTGGTGAGCTGGTCAAACCCAGTTGGGATTGGAGTGGGATGGAATAAATTGTCAGCGAGGTTGAGCTTCTGCAGGCTCCGAAGCCGAAAGAGGCTTTCAAAATCAATCCGATCCCAGATCCAAAGGCCACTGAGGTCGAGGCTGATCGCGTGACCAGTGGGTCCATCACACGTGATGTCTTCCCAAGAGCAGCAATCGGTATTGTTTGAATTCCAAGAGGGGAGAGTAGAGAGGGAGGAAGCAGTGAAGTTAAAACGATGCTTGAGGTGGAGTAAAGCAGAGAAGTGATGATGGTTGCATTGTTGGGTAGTGAGAAAGAGAAGAGATGATAAAAAGAAGAGAATGAGAAATGATGGGTTTTTAGGAGAAAAGAGGAGAGCCATTGGTCAATAACAGATGGGTGTTGGGAGTTTGGGATGTGTAGGAATTGGATGTGTCGGAATAGGAAGCGTCAGCTTTATTTATAGACAAAAAGTGAAGAGGTTACTACTGTTAAGACTCATACGTGTGAAATACGAGAGCCGCTCGTGGTTCTCGTTTGATTTTCCAAATTCCCTCTAAATGGGTAATATATGTGGGGGCCATCATGAAGTATGTGGCTTATCCACACCGTCCATTCATTATGTCATCTGAACTTAGTTTATTATAAAACAATTGAGGAAGATCCAAATCTCAAGTGGATCACACCACATGGAAAAGGCAATTTAACACCTACCGTTAAAAACTTCATGGGGCCACTATTTCCTTTGGTGTGGTCCACTTGAGCTTTGGATATAAATTATTTTTGGATTCAATTACTAAAATGATCTCTTCAAATAGAAGAACGGTGTGGATATAATAAATACGACATTGTGATACCCATGCAACTTTGATCTCATTTGACGAGCTCGGCGAGCGTCAGCGGTACGGGGATTTCCAGCCAAAGCCTTTCCCATGAAGTTCCTGTGTTGTGATGCTAAGTGGGCCCACCATGATGTCTATGAGAAATCCACACCACACTACAACAAAAGGGAGTATCCACGGCATTTGCGCTAGACCTTTATCGGCGCTGTGCAAGACCTAACGACGGATATCGTACCATAAAAAAACAAAAACCAACTAGCCTGCGCCACTCTCTCCTATTTCGTACCTCTCTCTCTCTCTCTCTCTCTCTCTCTCTGCAACTCCACGACTCTCTCCTTCTCTCTCTCCTCTTTCTCTCTCACGATGTTTACAGGCCTCTATACAGAGTGCGCCTCTCTCGATCGGAAAGAAAGCCCCGTTCTTGAAACCCTAACCCTAGAAATCCTGCATAGTATCTGTAACTCTCTCTCGAGCTTCCATCCGATCGGCAATGGCGCTCACTGCTGCAGCAAATCTCACCCTAACGGCTGCCCTTCAACCCACCTCCAGCAAGATCTCCTTCAAAACCCGGATCCTAGCCGTCCACGCCGCCGAGCCTGCGAAGAAGCCCTCTACGGCCGTTGAAATCAAGTCCGGGTCATCGAATTGGGCGATCGACAGCTAGAAATCGAAGAAGGCACTCCAGATCCCGGTCTATCCCAGCAAGGAAGATCTCGAATCGGTTCTCCAGACGCTCGCGAGCTTTCCGCCGATCGTCTTCGCTGGAGAGGCGAGGAAATTGGAGGAGCGGCTGGCGGACGCTGCCGTTGGGAAGGCGTTCCTGCTGCAGGGCGGGGATTGCACAGAGAGTTTCAAGGAGTTCAATGCGAATAATATCAGGGATACATTTAGGTTATTGTTGCAGATGGGGTTTGTTTTGACGTTTGGTGGACAGATGCCGATCATCAAGGTGAGATTTTTATCAGAGATTTTTATTTTTTTTTGGGCAATGCGCGCTTACTTTTCTAGATGTGGAATTTCATTGCTGATGTCGCTTTCCTAATTGAAATGTGATGATTCTTCTTGGATTCCTCCTTTCTTTGTATTGCATTCCTCCCTTCTTTGTAATGCTTTGTTCTTTTTATTTAATTGGGTCTTTGGGTGGTTTTGGTGATTTTAAGGTTCGTGTTGGTTCAATGGAAAATGTTTTTATTTTTTATTGTTATTTTTATTTATAGATTATGCTGTGTTATTGTTCTGATGTGAATTTCTTTTCTTGGAGTGTGAAAATTTTATTATTTTATTTTTTGGTTTGAAGCTGGCCCGAATATCTGGTAGTCTCTAGTGGCTCTTTTTTTTTTTTCCTTTCTCTTGGAAAAAAAATAAAAACATTGTGTTATTCCCCAAAAAGAAGAGGAGCAGAATTTTGCCCTTTTTTTTGCTGTGGCCTACCCTTTTGTCCCCTCTTTTGGTGGTATACATGGAAGGTCACAACTGGTTATAAGCGGTAAATCACTTTTAATGACTTCATACTTTAGGTTGGTTGGGCCACCATCGTGAGTGGTCCTGTCTCACTCACACTGGATTTTTGTGCGAGTGATTATATAATCATATCATGCCTCGTAAAATAAGGGGGCACCATATTGACTTGGTTCCAAATTTGAACATATCAGTCTCAGTTCGGTGAGAGCTCTGAAAAAAGGAAAAAAATATCCTGCTTATTAGTGATGATGATGTTTATGAGAGATCAGGGGAGACGGCTCCTTTGGTTGCTGATGATGTTTATGAGATAATCATGAAGGTGAAATCTTGCTTATTAGTGTAAAATATCCAGAATCTGCTCTTCTTCCATTGCTGTTAATTTTCATGTTGATTGTTCTGCTACTTGTAAATATCAACCTTCGACTCTTGAATTTCAAAACCCTCGAGAGATCCTACCTATTGAAGGTTTCAGGAAAGGTTGTAAAGAGGCCACAACATATGTTGATGAGGGTTGCTGTTGGAATTCACAAGGAGGATATTGACTCTGTTCTTAAAACATACCATTTGATGTCACAACGCTGGTTCACCCATGCTTCCCCTACTCTTTTCAATGCAGGAACACCAAGGCCACAGGTACCAGTCACTAAATCCGTTTGAATTTTATATTTTGTATTTATTTTCTTTTGTTTGTTTACATTTCTTTTTTGTTTCACATGGTTTGCCAGTTGAGTAGCTGCTTCCGTTTGGCCAATTTTTTTTTTTAAAAAAACAAAATGTCAAGACCATCTAAACAGCAAACACAAAGAGACCCACATCAGAAATCTCCACGAAAGGAGTGATTCGAAGGCGTAGTCTGGCCCATCATCATCCTAGCCTTCTCCCAACTATTTGGATTCGTCTAATAGTCTGGCTGTTGCTCAGGAGTAAGAACAATGTCCAAAAGATCTAAGAATTAGACTAGAGGCCTTTTATGGAAGTATTGAATCATCATCATACTGGAAATGCTGGATCTGTCATCCATGCTCTAAAGGGCTCAGAACTGCAACAGTTCTCTACTGGCAGAATTGTATTGCTTTAAGCATTGTTTGTATATGCTGTGCCTTTGTATCTAGTAATGAGGAATATGGTGGCTCCAAAGAGGACTTCATGATTTAGGAACAGGCCTGTCTCAGGCATCATATCACCAACAAGTGCATCTTTCCAATCCCTTCCAAAACCCTGTTTTTTGCATCATGACACTCTTTTTCAAACCTTTCTTTCATAAACCTTCCAACCCTACAGTAACTGTACCCAGTAACTATTGCTTGAAGGAAAATCAACTATGTCATTGGCGTTGGGTGCATAACATTACCAGGGCATTTAGATCTTTGTAAGTGGTTGAAGGTAATCAGCCTTTCATTTCTACTAAAGCAGTAGCATTTTGGCCATTTCCTTATACACGCAGCCATGCATGTATACAAATATGCATGTAAGTATGCAAGTATGTATATGAGCCAAGCTTTTATATTGTGTCATATTGCCATTGTGACAGCTTTTGTATAAGGAAGAGTTACTCTCTCGTGTGGCTTGACAATTTCCATTTTTCCTTTTTCCTGTTTTTTTAAGACTCGTAGACAAGATTAGACTGGTGTTTTTATAAATAGAGGAGTCAATCTAGACCCATTAAGCAAGTGATCAAAGGTAAGAATTGCCTGATATTCATTTACTTATTCATTTGTCAGTTGTCACTACACATTGAGCATTTTAAGTAAAATATATAATCAATGGCAGGTTGGACTTGTTGTGTATGATTCACAAGTTCCAATTGGTGCCACTCTTGAATACATGGATGGGCACTACATGGTAAATCTCCTTCTGTTAATATACATCCCCAGCTTTTATTTATGGAAAAAGATATCTACAGCTCAGTGCATGCTTGGATTTTAATTCGAGCTTGGTAATGTTGAATCTATTTACATTTTATGCCTATGAAATTTCTAATTGAATGTGTTCACAGTTAGGCGACAGATCTTTCTTTCCTGTTATGGTGCTTGTCCCTCAGGAGGAACGAATTGTGGATATGGCCCAAGTACTTTCAGGCTCTTGTAACCGAAAGCTTTATGAGGCCCACCGCGATGTCCATATGACGTCCACTCTGTCCATCAGTTTCATTGCATCCTTTTTTGATGTGAAACAAAAAGTGAGGCGGATAAAATACTCAAGTGGCCACACCACAAGAAATAGTATGGAATGCTTGCCCATATGGAAATGCTGGTTATTCCAGTGGAATTGTATAATATCTCCTTGAATTTGTTTCTTATGGGTTTTTCTTTCACATTGTAGAGAAAGATTTAGATTCAGGTTCTGACTTGTATTCGGATGGATCAGATATCCTAGAGCAATTGATAAGGAAAAGGCCAGAGAACTAAAAGATATAAGGGCACAAAAGACCCCAAGTTGTAATTTCTTACAAAGGCATTGGTGAAGTTACTTTAGATGCTTACTATATTTGTCATTCTGTCTTTTATATTTTCGCTTTTGGATATTGTTTTTGTTTTTGTTTTTAATGTTATCAGAGAAACACTGAAGACAAGACCCTTCAAAATGGTGTTGAATCTCTACTTTGGTGAGGGTTGTGGATGCCTATGCACTAGAATCGAGTGGGATGTTGATTTCCAGGTGAGAAGTTGGTAGCTAATATGACCCTTCAAAGTTGGTAACAGATTTTGCAATTTCTCATCTGGTAGCACTGATTGTTTGAATATCTTGCTTCCATATCAAGATTTCTCATTTTTCGGTTCCCTCTTTTTGTGTGTGTGTGTGTGTGTGTGTGTGTGTGTGATTTTCACTATTGATAAGGATATTAATTCATATACAAAAAGGATTGGATTAATCCTTCTAAGTTTAGTTAAGTTCAGGTTTTTTTTTTTTTTTTTTTTTTTTGTGGTTTGAATGACTTTGAAACTTTAACTGCAACAACTGTTTCATCCCGATCTGTGAGAAGGTTTGTCAGAATTAGTTTCCACTTTCTTTATTTCATTTTCATTCTTCTATATTATCATCATATTCCATGTAAGCTTGATATTGATATAATGAAAATGTCTTAATCATTTGATATTCAAGTAACCAAAATTATGCAGTTGTTTCTCCACAGATGGGAAAGCAGGTGCTTGAAACAACACTTATAGTTCAGGAGCTTTGTGCCAGCCCACACACGCATCTTCACACTTACAGTTTGACATGCGGTTGCATGTGCCATTGTGGCCTAGGTGGTGGACTCAGGACCTTAGCTTAGATGCTGAACCAAAAGATGTTAATTTAAAAAACCTAGAACAATTTCTCATTTCTTTTGGCTCCAAAGAGTTCCCCGACTGGAATCTGGCCTCCAAGAGCTTGTACACCAATGCCCAAGTGATCCTGAGTGTTCATCTGGTAGTCCTAGCTGCTGCATGAAGGCAATATGACGTTAGAAGATTTCCTCACCCCAACTGAGATGAAAGATGGACTCACAAACCTTGCTAGAGTCAAAGAGCTGATTGCTGTTATGCAGAGGCAGAGAGAAAATATTATGAAGAATGTAGGTAATGCATCCTAATAATGGTCAATTGTAGCAAGTACCTTATCAGCAACAGAGAAGAATGGTTGCCTTAATCATTTTCTTCAGTTAGACGGGCATAGGTTTCTCAACCAATGGCTCCAAGTGCAGTGGTGGCACAAGTGACAGTTCTGTGGAAGAATCAATCAGTGCAGTGCTAGGAGCACTTGAGAAGCTGCCTCTTGATGAGAGCTTCAGGAATTGTGGAAACTGTCAAACATCTCCTTGGCAGGCAATAGGAGCTTGAAGAGAGGGCAAGAACTTTGTTTGATAGATGAATTTGTTTTTATTTATTGTAATAAATATATATATTTTAATTGTCTAGTAATATAAATTTTTTTCATATTCAGTTATATTTGCATTGCATCATTTTTATGTTTCAAATATTTAAAAAATACAGGTTTTGATTGAATTATAATAATAAAAAAAATTACTGGCATGCTAGGGCCTCAATCCATAGAAAAGATACTAGCGGCGCTTCTGTAGAAATCTTGCGGCGCTTTTTCATGTGAAAAAGTGTACAGGGACCAGCTATAGCGGCGCTCGTTTTGATATCTAGCGGCGCTTATTAGCGTCGCCAAAAACTGTTATTAGTGGCGCTCATACAAGCGCCACTGAAAGTATACTAGCGCCGCTAAAGCTTTTAGCGACATACCCATTAATCGGCGCTTGAGTAGCGCCGTGAATGGTTCGGGCGGCGCTTTGTGGGCTATTTGTCGGCGCTTTCAAGCGCCGCTAAAAGTCCAACTTGTTGTAGTGCCATGCATCTGTTTTGAGAGAATATTATAGGACGTAAGACCAAGTGGATCCAAAAATCAAGTGGGCCGCACGGGAGGAAACAGTAGGAATGCAGTGACCACGGTTTGAAACATTAGTATGGCCAGAAAGTTTCATCTCAGGCAAACTTTTGGGTGTTTTCACTTCATCACAGTGGTAATGACCTTATAAACGGTTTGGATGGCATATAAACATCAAAATAGATTTGGATTGCATTGTTGTTACTGGTTGGTTAGTGGTTGATTTCTATAAGCCTACCGTACTGTATAGGTTTTATGCACTTAGGTGGACAATACCATAGGAAACAATGGTGATTGACTGCTATATAGAGTCTATCATGATGTACTTATTTAATCCACAAAGTCCATCCATTTTACTAAGATAATTTTAGGGCATGAGCCCAGAAATGAAGGAGATTCAATTCTCAGGTGGACCATTCTAGAGGAAACAGTGGTGATTAAAGGGCCACCATTACAAACTTCTTATGGGTTATAAAAGTTTTGGATCAAGCTACTTTCAGTTTTTATCCTTCATTCAGGACTGTGTTCTTATCAACAGTGGATGACAAATGAACATCATGATGAGCATTATGGTGGGCATTCAATTAGCATCCTTTCTTATGGTATGGTCCACCTGAGATTTGGATCCTCTTAATTTTTGGGTTAATGACCTAGAAGAAGTTGGAAAATGGATGGTTGGCCTGGATATACAATACATACATCAAGGTGGGCTCATGGTCATGGCCGCACCCAATTCGGAAACCTCATCCTAACTATGCAATCCGCATCCAAAGAAATTTATTGTTTTTTTTTTTTTTTCATTTTTTGTGATTTTTTATAATAATATTAATTACTAATTTTACTTTTAGATGTCTATTTAATTCTTTTAAAGCAACTTTATTAATTGGTGGATATTTTAATTATTTTAGAAAAAATTGTAAGGGAAGTGGGAGAAAACTAACGAAAGGTACCTTGACAATAACTTAGGGTTGTACATGAGCCAAGCTAGCTCGAAAAGCTCGCTCGGCTTGGCTTGACTCAACTCGAACGATGACTCGAGGTGAGCCAAGCTTCATATGACCCAGCTCATTTTAAAAATGAGCCAAGTTCGATCACATGCAGTGGAAATGAGCCGAGTTCGATCATAGTAGATCTTGACTCGACTCGACTCAGCTCGAAGCTTGAGCTCGAGCTCGACTCAAATATATATTATATTTTAAAATAAAAAATTAAAACTTAAACCCTACTCTATTCGTCTATCACTTTCTTACCATTTTCCATTCCTTACCTAACTCGTGTGCACTTGAGCTCCTCTCTCTTCCTCTCTTGTGCTCGAGCTCCACAGTCTCTCTCTCTCTCTCTCTCTCTCTCTCTCTCTCTCTCTCTCTCTCTCTCTCTCTCTCTCTACTCCCTCGAGCTCGTCTCGGTCGTCCCGCCTGCACTCAACCACTTGCTCAAGCTCTCTCTCAGCACCAACAATAAGGTACCTTTATAGCTTTATCTAATATTGTATATATATTATTAATTGAATATTTGATTTAGGAGTTGGGTCGAGCGTGAGTTAGGTTAGTTAAGTCGGGTGGCTAGGTTGAGTCAGGTGTCAATTGGGTCAGGTTGTTGGGTTGAGTCGGGTGCTGGGTTAGGTCGAGTTGGGAGCAGGCTCGACTCGACTCGATGTAAGCTTACCTCGACTCAATCCACTAGCTCACATCGAGCTTGACTCGAAAGATTTAACAAATAATCTAAGCTCCATTGGTAAGCTCGAGGCCGAGATCGAGCTCGAGGAGAGCACGGACGAGTCAAGCCAAGCTTGGCCTACCTCAACTCGGCTCGACTCGATGTACAGCCTTACAATAACTTCATTGAGGAAGTACCTTTACAAAAATTTAATTTATAAAGGTATCAGGATGTAAATGTCACCCTAATAAGGTACCATTTTGTAAAATTCCTTTGATAGAATTTAAATAAGCCGCATGACGGAAACAGTGAGGATTGAACATCAGTGGTTGAATTGATCTTGGGGAATAGAAGTTTTAGATCAGGCTAATACTTTTGTATTTTTAGTTCCTCTGGGTAAAAGTGACTTTATCAACAGTATAGATGATATATAAACATGATAGAACTAAGGAGATTTCAACTGTAGGCATTTTCCTACTCGCTTTTTCTTGCTTGAGTTTTGGATCTACTTCATATTTTGGTTAATCTCATAACAGAGTCTGGAAAAATGGATGAACAGGGTGGATTTCTAAAAAACATCACAACCGGCCCCACCTAGCTAGCTTCTGAGTAGGATACTTTGTGCCGCTTTTTCCTGTTGTGCTGCCACTTAAAGTTTTGGATCTGCTTCATTTTTGGGCTCATGCCCCAACAAAACCTGGAAAATGGATGCACGGAGTGGATTTCTCACAAACATCATAGTTTGGCCCCTTAGCTTCTAAGTATAGGAACTTCCAGCCAGTCTGTCCAAGCAATCCACGTACTGGATTTAGATATTCAGACGATCCTGATCCTTTTAGGCAACATAAATGGATAAGGTGGATTTCTCACAAATTTCACATTGGCCCGACTCAGCTTCTGAGCATAGAAACTTCCTGTGACAGGTTGTCCTAGGTAATTAGCATCCGAAATTTTCATATTTAGATGGACCAGATCCTTTTAGGCAAGACATCTACACTATCATGATTGTCTGGTAATTAGCTTTGATCAGCCTAATAAAGATGACAACCACTCATCAGGTGGTCAATACTTTATCTTTGCCCCAGTCTCAGAAATCAAGGCCAGACATGTATCAAGACATGAATGATTGATAAAGTGAATTATAGTCACCATATTCTGTATGCATATGTGGGCCCAGCTATTTGAGTAAAGGCATCTTCACTATGAGGATTGCATAGTGAGTGGCTTCGATCCACTCGTGTAACTTTTTCTGTGCGTGTATTGAGTGCTGAAATAAAGTGCACTGAACAAATGCATGACAAAGATGATCTTCTGTCATTCATCTAATTCATGCACCATGTCCTACCTAATAAGTTGACTGACACTATCTTTTTTTCTTTTTTTTTTTTTCCAAGCTAAGGCATCTATGCAGTGAGGCACATTTATCTACAGTTCATAAATTCCACATTATGATCATGTGGAGGCATGCACCGTGCACAATAGAGTGGGGCCCACTCACCTTGTATTCATGATGTAATGTAGAAGTTTGGCTTAGGCCTTTTAGATGGATGGGATGAACTTTGCCTTATTTCTAAACATTGATAATCGACTAACTACATGAACAGGTATCACTAGTCGTGATCATTCAAGGAAGGCAGCATCAAGTGTCCCATTTCCCATCTCTATCTTATAAATGCCATCAGTCCATTTTTCTTAAAATGGAACACTTCAACACGCAACATGGCACATATACATGCATGACTTTGACATTCGTCATTAGATATGGGGCCCAACATGCTTTAATTTCCAGTTGCTCTTGGAATTCCTAACCCAACAATCTACCAGGTCAAGCAAGTGACGTCGTTTATTCACCAATTCAGCAGTGCCTACCACCCACAGACCGATGGGTAAACTGAAGTTGTGAATCGCATGTTGGAGAACCTCCTTCGATATATTTCAGGAGAAAAGCTGAAGCAGTGGGATTTAGCCCTGTCTCAAGCGGAATTTACATTCAATAACATGGTGAGTCGCTCGATAGGGAAGTCCCCGTTCCAGGTTATTTATGGTCGAGCACCTCGCCACACACTTGACTTGGTCCCTTTGCCCAAGCTCATAGGTATGAGCATCGTAGCAGAACATATGGCAAATAGGATCATGGGCATTCATGCTGAAGTACAAGATAAGTTACATGCTTGAATGACAAGTACAAGGAACAAGCCGATAAGCATCGACGACAAAAGGTGTTCGAGGTAGGCGACCAAGTTATGGTTCATCTACATAAGGAGAGATTTCCAACTGGGACATACAACAAGTTGAAGAACAAGAAAATTGGACCGGTACTAATCCTTCGAAAGATCAATGACAACGCCTACATTGTTGATCTTCCAGATGACATGAAGATCTCGCATACTTTCAACTTCGCAGACTTAACCGAGTTCTTTTGAAGTGGAGGGGATTGATGTAGAGCAGGTCACGGATAATTTCATGGCTAGGATGGGTCAGAAGAGGCCTGATCGAGACGGAGATGATCCAGACCGTCAGTACTTAAAACGGACGTATCTCGCAAACAAGAATGAATTATCGGACGTAAAATATATGATTTGGGGTAGGATGAGCTACTTTAGCCACCCAACCCTGCTATGCCAGGTTGCACAAGCCGGATTTGTGAAATACCATCAGATCGACAGTCATTTCCCTATTTTAATTCCGTTTTTACTACAAATAGTAAGTTTTAGTTTGATTATAACTCTTCATCCATTGGGCTTTAGGAGTTGCGTCGAACATGAAAAGTGATTAGAATAATTACGAGAAGAGCGTAGTTCGCCCAAATAGGACACTATTTTTGGCCAAAAATCTTGCGCACTAGTAGACATCACAACTGTCTATAAATAGTAAGTTTACTATTTATTTATAGTAAGTCCCGAATTTTAGGAGTTTTAGTTGTAGTTTGATTCTGAAACTTCTTCCATAGCTTGGTATCCCTATTTAAAGGGGTGTAAACTTGTTTATTTCATTCATTAATCAAATTTTGAATTTTATAAATTTTATTTATATTTTCTTGTTTCTTTTCTCGTGGATTCGAGAAATCTTTGTGAGGAGTCTAGAGAAGTTCCGTGGATTTGGGATAGTTACCCCATGAGGAAGACGGTGCTCGACCTCACCTTCTTCCCTACGTCCAACATGCAAAGAGAGTCAATCGAATCAAACAACCAATCATCCACGCCAACCATTCTATCAATTTACTCACGCCAGCGTAGAAAGGTGTGCAGATTGTGGCCATGAAAAGACCTTCATTTATCAAGATGGCTGGTGACATGCACTACATCCTAAGTGGTTTTACAACCAAAAGCTTTGTAAGGTCCACTGCCATGTCTGTTTCACATCTACAGGGTCTACCAATTTTGCCTGATCATGTTAGTGCTTGATTTAATCCAACCTAAGAAATTTTTGTTGAAGGTAATATTGTGTATGAATACAAATGAATGTATATGAATATGAATTCAGAACACTAAAAGGCAAAGTTTTAATGGATCATCAGAAAATCCATAAGTCAAAGTTTGAATGATTTTAGTAATTGCTTTGAACGGTTTATCTAAACTATAGATTTAATCCTATGGTTGCTATTTGACCACTAAGGCCTGAGCATGCTACATAAGACTTCAAAGTCCTTCCCCCGACAGGCATGCCACATGAAAAGAGAGGCAAAGGAGTCAATAAGTGCGTTATGCATGTCCGACCATTCCATCAATTTAGTCATGCATACCAGCGTAAAAAGTCTTGCAGATGGTGACCATGGAAACACCTCCATCCATTAAAATATCGGACCCCACCTTTCCTCATTAATGTTGTTAGAATATATTGCCCGGCCTATTGCTATTAGATATACATGGGCTTTATTCTTTTCGACCCGGCTTGATCTTTCAATGGTCGGATCAATGGGCCTCACCTTGGATGAAAATGTGAATGCTTTACAATGTATGAAAGAATAAAAGAAGTGAACGAGTGTATATTAGTAGTAAAAATATGGCCAGGGGTATATTTTTGTGTCCACGGTAATAGTTGTGTATGTTGAGAAGTGGAGCCACATGCGCGGATTTCGCAACTAGGATGCGGAAAGGAGTTTCGCGGATTTCGTGTCGCAAGTCCTTTCGCAACTGGGATGCGGAAAGGGAAGTTGCCAAAACTATAAATTGGGGTCCCTAGGACTATTCTAGGGTTAAGGTGAATATTGGGAAATATTTCTAAGGTATGGGCAAGGGATTTTCTCTATACTTCCAAGGGAGAGGTTAGTAGATTGCCTTGTAATCTTCGTTCTTCATAGTGGAAGTTTGCATTCGTGGTTTTTTTTATCCTAGATTGGGATTTTTCCACGTATATCTTGTCTTGTGGTTTGTTTTGGATTGTTTTGATCTATTTCTAGTTTATATTTCTTCATGTTTATCGTTTGTGGGTGAGGCCTGAGATTGGATCTAGGCTCACTGCGTTGTTGGCGTGCTGCGCAACAACTGGTATCAGAGCTATTGGTTTAGTTCTATTGGGAGCGATGGCAGAAGATGAGAAAACTAGAATTGAGAAGTTTGATGGTTCAAACTTTGCCTTCTGGAAGATGCAGATGGAAGATTATCTATATCAGAAGGACTTCTATATTCCTCTAGGAGGAAAAGAGAAGAAACCAGAAAAGATGACAGATGATGAATGGTTTTTACTGGATAGGAAGGCTTTAGGAACGATCCGACTCTTTTTGTCTAAGAGCGTCGCCTTCAATATATCCAAGGTAAAAACAACAAAAGAATTAATGGAAGCCCTAACCACCATGTATGAAAAACCCTCAGCATCCATCAAGGTTCATCTTATGAAATAGCTATTCAACATGAAGATGTCAGATGGTGGGAGCATGGCTGAACATCTAAACGAGTTCAATACAGTCACGAGCTAGTTGGAATCCGTTGGCATTGTTTTTGAGGATGAGGTCAGAGCATTATTGATCTTATCCAGTTTGCCAGACAGATGGGATGGTTTAGTGATTGCTGTGAGCAATTCTTCAGGGTCGACAAAGCTGAAATTTGATGAAGTGGTCGGTCTAATTCTCAGCGAAGAATCTAGAAGAAAGGCATCAGGAGTTTCAGGGGATTCAGGGAATGCTCTAAACGTTGAAGGAAGAGAAAGATCACTGAACAAAGGAGATAATAAACATGGGCGTTCTAAGTCGAGGAAGAAGTCTGAGGGACTGAAAGACAGAGATGGGTGTTGGCATTGCGGCAAGAAGGGGCACATGAAACGTGATTGCAGGGCGCTTAAGAAACAAGAAGAAAGCTCTCGAGGCGGGAAAGATTTAGTGAATCTATCCGAGGAGAGTGACATAGAGGCGTTGATCTTGTCTCTTAATGCGAGGAATGAGTCTTGGATTATAAACTCGGGTGCTTCGTTTCATGCCACTTCATGTAAGGAAGTTCTGCGTAACTATGTATCAGGTAACTTCGGGAGAGTCTACCTGGGTGATGATGAGTCTTGCAGTATTGTTGGAAAGGGAGACGTTTATATAATTCAGAAAAATGGAACAACATTGAAATTGAAGGATGTCAGACATGTACCGAGTTTGAGAAGGAATCTGATCTTGGTAAGGCAGTTGGCCGATACCGGTTATGTGACGCATTCACCAGTGATTCCTGGAAGATCACAAAAGGTGCCTTGGTGATATCTCGAGGCAAGAAAGAAGGTACTTTATACGTGACTTCAGGATCGTATAGTTCACTCGCAGTCACATCAACTGGAGTGAATGGGCAGTTATGGCATCAGAGGTTGGGACATATGAGTAAGAAAGGGATGAAAGTGCTATTGTCAAAAGGGAAACTACCAGAGCTGAAGTCTATTAACTTAAAATTCTACGAGGACTGCATGTATGGTAAGCAGAAGAGGGTAAGTTTCAAGAAGACGGGACGCGCTCCAAAGATGCATTTGTTGGAGCTTGTACACACTGATGTGTGGGGACTGGCACAGGTATCATCTCTTGGTGGCTCACATTACTTTGTTTCCTTTATTGATGATGCTAATAAAAAACTGTGGATTTATTTCTTAAAGCACAAATCTGATGTATTTGATGTATTTAAGAAGTGGAAAGTTATGGTAGAAAATGAGACAGATAAAACAGTAAAATGTCTCAGATCTGATAATGGGGGAGAGTATTGTGACAAGAGGTTTGAGGAGTATTGTGCAGCAAGTGAAATCAAACATAAAAAAATAATTCCAGGTACACCGCAGTAGAATGGTGTAGCTGAGCACATTAACAGGACCATCCTTGAGCGCGCCAGGAGCATGAGGTTACATGCAGGGTTTCCCAAGACATTTTGGGCAGATGCTGTGAATACCGCCGCATATCTCATCAATAGATGTCTCTCAGCACCATTGGATGGTGGGCTACCAGAAGAAGTGTGGACTAGGAAAGAAGTGAACCTTGCACATCTCAGAGTGTTCGGTTGCACTTCATATGTTCACATTGATGCAGAGCACAGAAACAAGCTGGATGCGAAGTCTAGGAGGTGCACGTTTATAGGCTATGGACAACATGATTTTGACTATAGGTTTTGGGATGGAGAAAATAGGAAAATCATCAGAAGTAAGGACGTAGTCTTCAATGAAAAAGTGATGCATAAGGACAGTGTGCAGGAAAATAAGGCCGAAGAAAATGAATTCGTAGAGTTGGAAGAGTTACCGGACACGGGTGTTACAACGTCACAGGATGATCATGCAAAGAAGCATTATAAGGCAGAGCCACATACACCGGTTGTGAGGAGGTCTACTCGGGAGAGAAGACCCATGATCCGATATCCACCCTCCTTATATTATCTACTGCTGACAGATAATGGTGAGCCAGAGTGTTTTGAAGAGGCATTACAGTCAGATACACGGGTTAAGTGGGAGCAGGCCATGGATGAGGAGATGGACTCTCTTGAGTCTAATCGTACATGGGAGCTAGTCACTCTACCTAAGGGTAAGAAAGCTCTTCATAATAAGTGGGTTTACAGACTGAAGGAGGAGCACGATGGTTCGAAACGGTACAAGGCTAGACTGGTTGTGAAAGGGTTTCAACAAAAGGCAGGTATCGATTTCACTGAAATATTTTCACCTGTGGTGAAAATGTCTACGATTCGCATGGTCTTGAGTATAGTGGCTACAGAGGACTTATATCTTGAGCAGCTAGATGTTAAGACGGCCTTTCTTCATGGGGACCTTGAAGAAGAGATATATATGCACCAGCCGACAGGATACGTGGCACCAGGAAAGAAGAACAAGGTGTGCAGACTGAAAAAGAGTTTATATGGCTTGAAGCAGGCTCCGAGGCAGTGGTACAAGAAGTTAGACAGTTTCATGTTGGGAAACGACTTTAGGAGATGTCATGCAGACCACTGTTTTTACTTGAAGAAGTTTGATACGTCATACATCATTCTTCTTCTATACGTTGATGATATGCTTGTGGGTGGTTCAAGCATGAAGGACATCTCAGATCTCAAAAGACAACTGTCTAGAGAATTTTTCATGAAGGATTTAGGAGCTGCAAAATAAATCCTAAGCATGAGGATAAAGCGTGACAGCGAAAGTATGAAACTAGTTTTGTCACAGGCAGAGTACATAGCCAAGGTACTTGACCGATTCAATATAGGAGGTGCTAAGCCGGTTAGCACTCCATTAGCCAACCACTTCAAGCTATCTAAGGAGCAAGGGGCAAAGACGCAGGAGAAATGGGACTACATGGCTAAAGTCTTATATGCGTCAGCTATTGGGAGTCTCATGTATGTTATGGTGAGTACGAGGCCAGACATCACTCAAGCAGTGGGAGTTGTTAGCAGGTTCATGAACAACCCCGGGAAGGAACATTGGGAAGCTGTGAAGTGGATCCTTAGATATTTGGTAGGTACTAAGGATGTAGGATTATGCTATGGCGGATCAAAAATCAAGCTACTAGGCTACATGGATTCAGATTTGGCAGGAGATATTGACAGCAGGAGAAACACTACAGTTATATCTTTACTCTGCAGTCAGTTGGGTCTCTCAGTTACAGAAGATAGTATCTATCAGTATGACAGAAGCAGAATATGTTGCGTCTACAAAAGCATGTAAGGAGATAGTGTGGATGCAAGGTTTCATGGAAGAGTTGGGTAAGAAGCAAGCAGATTGTAAACTGTACAGTGACAATCAAAGTGCAATACACTTGGCCAAGAATTCAACCTTTCATTCAAGGACCAAGCATATTGTCATTTGATATCACTGCATACGTTCATTACTGGAAGATGGATCGATTGCTCTAGAAAAGTTTCATACAGGTGAGAATCCTGCGGATATGTTCACCAAGGTGGTCACACGGGAGAAGCTGAAGCTCTATTCAGCTTTGATTGGTCTTCAGGATTGAAGACGAGGAGGTGGTGCACTCCAGATGAAGAAGACAAAGGTTTATGTCGATGTGTCTCCAAGTGGGAGATTGTTGAGAAGTGGAGCCACATGCGCGGATTTCGTGACCCAAGTCCTTTCGCAACTGGGATGCGGAAATGTAACAGCCTGGATTTTTGCCAACCTGGGATTAGACGTCCTTAGGCGATGGGACAATCCTAACTCCTATTTAACTTCTCAAACACTCAACTCAAGGGTCTTAAGTCCCTTTTCAAACCATTTTCTTCACAAATATCACCTTTCATTAGACACTACCTTAAAGTTTAGGTGATGAAGAACAATACTTAAACTAAAATATTGCAACAAAGGTCTAAGTACCACCTCAGACCGAAATCACTCAGGACTAAATCCTTTAGAATTTAGGCGAGATTTAGCTAGTGTTAAACTAGAGTGTCTGTGTAATTAGCACCAATCACTTTAAATACGATCTGCAAGACCTAAAACTTGTAGAATCATTGACGCTAGGTTACCCTAAAATCTAGGATCAATCTCATTACCCGGCTGCTCTCGGGAGCATCTTGAAACTCCGTATCAGATCTGGACCGCACGTCGGAAGTCCGATTAACACGAAGTTAAGGAATTAGGACCGCCTTACTGGGCTTGACAACCATCTCGGAAATCAAATCCAGATAGTGTCTCAGCGCTATTCGCTTGAGTTTGGAGTGATGAGTGTGAGAAATGTGAAATTATTTCAAAATAAAATATCTTGAATAGTAATCTGGCACCTCTCGCTTGCGGATCAGTTTTAAACAACCAAACCGTCAGAATCAGACCAAATTACACCCTCGGATCAGGAGAAATTTCATACACATTTACATGTACTCAGAATCTCCGATCGAGATCCGCTGACCGTTGAACTGAAACTGGTCCGCCACGAGTGATCTGGAATCCCGACCGAAACGAAAATTTAATAGTATGTAGATCCGGTGTCGGTGAGCTTAAGTCCGACCTTTAGCTCAAGGAGGCCGGCCAGAAGTCCTCCGTTGAGCTAAAACAATGCCGCTTTGGTTATAACATAAGTATACCTTGACCTGGAGTCTGTTTCGGTGAGTTTTTAGGCTATATAAGGTCCTTAAACCCTCTCTCATTGCAGCCATACGAATTTGAGAGAAAACCTAGAGAGAGAAGAGAGAAAAGAGAGAGAAAGTGTGGGAGCAGTGGGAGAATCTCCCTGCCACTCTTCTCTGCCGCTATACGAGTTCTACCACTCCGTTCTAATCGCTTTCCCAGCGATTCCAGCTCCGTTTTTAGGTAAGAAACCCTAACCCTAATCTGATTTGGGGCTTGGGTGGTTGTAGGTTGTGAAATAGCTAACCTATTTCGTTCTATAGGTTGCCAAACTGCCGAATACGGAAGCTTAGCAAACCTATCGACTTCGTTTCGATTCAACGACAAAGGTGCGGACTTTAGGTATATAGGTTATGGTTTTCAACGCTTTCAATGTCAGATAATGATAGATTCATGATCTGCATGCAATTGTACATGTACAAAGTGCTGTCCGTTTTCTGTTTCGATTAAAGATGAAAAATATGGAATTCTACATACTCTAGGTATTTGAAGAAAATACCGTATACGTACAATTTTGGAAATGTGTATGACATGATTATTTGTCGTATGAATATATTATATGTGGATAAATTACCTGTTTGGCGAAAGGATTCGCCCTATACATGTTTTGCTCATATACACTATGTATGTTGAAATTGTGTATTCTAGAAAGTACCGTATATGTATAAATCTTGGAGATGTGTTTGCCATGATTATTTGCTGTATGAATATGCTATATATGGATAAAATACTTGCTTGGCGAAAGGTTAGCCCTAATACATGTTTTGCTAACATACACCATGTATGTTGTAATAGTGTATTCTAAGTGTTTGTGAAAATGACTGAATGAGTATAGAATTCTCATTCGTGCTCGCCATGACTAATTGTCATGGATAATTGATTGTTGTATTGGCGATACCCCTTTGACGAAAGGATTTGCCCTAAATCACGCCACGACCAATACACACTATATATCCTAAAATGTGTGGCCCAAGTGTTTGTGGAAATGACTGAATGAATATGAAACTTGGATTCCTGCTTGCCATGACTATCCGTCGTGGGTGTACGCGTGTTATGATTGGGGCAACTCCCTAGTGAAAGGATTTGGCCTAATACCTATGTGATCAACATATGTCATGTATGTTGATACATGTATTTTAAAGTGTTTGTTGAAATGTCTGAATGAGTAGTAGTTAGTAAATTGTAATGTTTAAGGGTGTTGAGATATGATTCTCAACTCTTTTAACTATGTGTATGATTTCCTTGGATAGCTGTGTGATTAGGAATTGAATATGTACAAACTCCTGCTTGTGTTGTGCTTCATAACATGCTCAACTGCTTTTATGATTTTATCTATGTAATGCATATGTTAAATCCATGTTTACGTTGTATGATCCGTCATGGGTGATGGGGGAGTGGAGCAACGAGTGCGTGCAACAGCCCTAGCAGCCCTAAACGGATAATACTAGACTTTGATTGTATGATTTGAATCTTGATCCATTACTGCTTTACCTATCTGCAATTGAATGTGATTGGGGCTATTGTATAGTCCAGGCAGTCGGTAACGGGATCGAATTCGTGGCTGAGATTCATTTGCCATGTGAGATGTGTTCGACGAACCCGAGTCGTACTTCTGTTGGCGATAGTGGTTGGCCACACGAAGTGCTTATGCACTTCATGTCGTCCAACTTGTTGTGCGCTCGAGCTAGCCGAGATCGTCAAGTAACCCGATCTGTCTTATGTATGTTCACCATGTTTGGACGCCTCTGCTTGAACCTAGGGTACCAAACTTACCAGTGAAATCCCTTTTAACCATGGTACCTCGATCCGCTAAGACTCATGAACCGGGCATGGTGGTATGGGACACCGTAGTCGAGCTGTCGGCCTACGCTGGGGCCACGTGCCTCCCCGTAGTGACCAGTGAGCAACCAAACTCGTGAGCCGATTATGGTGGTATGGGACACTATATTCGAGTTGTCGGCCTACACTGGCGTAGCCTGGCTGTGGTCCCCATCAGGTTACATCCGGCTTCCATTCTCAATAAGCGGACTGGTCGGGCTTCGAAAATAGACTGCCAGTTGGTAGGGTGTCATTGGAGTGACCTCGAGCATACTCTAAAATCTGCGGTGAGGCGATGAGCCTTCCCGTAGTAACAGAGTATAAACTAGGCTTGTTTCTGTATAGTGATGAATCGTTAAAGAGGTGATGGGGGAGTGGTGTAACCTTTGTGCGTAACAGCCCTGACAGCCTTTGCAGTGACCTAGAAAAAACACACCATCGTATGAGATTAACTAGGACTGACGACCCTAGATTGGATCATGTTTGGGAATGATACAAGGGAGGTACCTTAGTTTCTCAATCCTGCTGTTTGAAATGGACTAATAATAACTCGGTAATCATGCTCATCATGCATTGCATGTGCCTGGAAGATGTGGAGCACTGAGGGATGAAAGCAAGCCGCGAACGTGAGATGGTGTCGCACGAAGGAGGGTGTTGTGAGGGCATACATCATGTCATTCATACTTGCATTAATAAGAGTAGTTAGAATTGTTTGATTGTACTGCTTTATCATTATTGCTTGACTGAGTTGATAACATGTTAACCTATGCTTTTTCCACTGAGTTGGCCACTCATTCCCACGTTACGGGACGGTGTTTTAAAACACCCACCAGACCCTATATCAGATGCAGGTATCACTGGAGCACAGGAGACTGAGCTCGACTTCTATGACGATCAGGAGGAGTTCTCCTACATGTAGTTCGCTGGAGGCTTCGCATAGGCTGTCCAATGCTACGGGGCTACAGGGTTGATAATTTCAGTTGTACTATTTTAACATTATGATTCAGAACCAACATGTATATATTTGGTGACTCAGTTAGTGTTCATACTCTGGAGATCGAGAATGTTTTGTTTCATATATATCTATATACACTTTTCAGTCTTCCGCTTATGTTTTATACATGGATATGGAGTATGAATTACTGTTTTGGTTGAATCTCGCTCATGTTTTTTGTACTAACACAGACAACATTTAATCATCATTATCTATGTTGCATAAGTGATGTTCTGGAACTCGAGTGTTGAGTTACTACTCGACCCTCGATTTTTCGGGATGTTACAGTTGGTATCAGAGCATGATTTGGATTAAACCGGACCTGGGTTATGGTCACACGACGCACTCCGACGCACTCTGACGCACTCTGACTTAGGAGGGAGCGACGAAATGTAGAAACAGTCTTAGGCATCCCTGTTCCGTCCAACGGCTAGTTCACTGAAAACGAACGCAGAAATCGAGTTTGTATTCAACTATGGTCGCACGGGTCGACCTTATAACATTCCTAGGCCGTCTATTAAAGAGTCTAGATTACAATCCACCTCACCCCAACCGTTGAAAATAGATAGAATATGGGATAAACGTGATGAGGATAACTACTCCGAATCCTCGGAGCTTCTCTGGACTCCTCACAGAGACTTCTCAAATCCACGAGGAAAGAAAGCAGAAAGTAGAAATAAATTCTAATAAATTTGAAATTGATTAATGAATGACAAAAGGAAAATGAGTTCACAACCCTTTAAATAGGGATACCAAGTAATGGGAAGGAAATCAGAAACAAACTACAACTAAAACTCATAGAATTCACGACTTACTATAAGGTCATGATGTCTATTAGTGCGCAAGGTTTTCGGCCAAAAATAGTAAGTGTCCTATTTGGCTTCACCAGACCGTTCTACTAATTATTCTAAGTCATTTGCATGATCGGCGTAACTCCTAAAGCTCGACTGATGAAGAGTAATTAAACCAAAACTATTATTTTTAGCAAAACAAAATTGAAACAAGGAAATGACCGTCAATCGAAGGGTTTTCTCGCAATTCCGGGCTGCGCAACCCGATATAGCGGGTTGGTTGGCTTCATTAGCTCGTTCTACCCCAAATTCATATATTTTATGTCAAATAACTCATTCCGGATTACAAGATACGTCCGATTTGACCCGAAACGACTCGAAATGGAGTCGGGGGCCACACGCGTCAATCCGGGGGTGAACCAAGTGGACCCAGGGTGCATTTGGTACCTTGGGGGGATGGTGAACACCACCCCATTGCGGCGGCGTGGTACTGGGCAAGGCGGACCGCGGTGGAACCGCGGTCACCGCGGTCAAGTTGGGCCGGGCTGGTCGGGCCGGGTCTGGTCATGGTCGGCCCGACCCCTAGGCACGTGTGGTGTGTGCGAAATTGTTGGGGGACCCCTATTTTAGGTCTGTTTGGCCCCTTTTTTCTCATTTCACCCTTTAAAGACCCTTTCCCCTTTCAACTTGTTGTTTTCCCTCTCAAACCTTCCCTCTAATCGCTCATTTCATCATTTCTTGCCCAACTCATCCTCCTCCAACGTTTACAACGTAACCTACCCCCTACCCTCTCCATTCTCTCTCATTTGGGATCTTACATGTCCCATTTGAAGCTTCAAAACATGTAAGCTCCCTAGGCCATCCTACCTCTCCATTTTCCTTCTCCATTCGCTATCATTTGGGCTCCTACAACGGTTGATGGAACCCAAGTCAGTGGAGAACCAATCCTCCAGCCCTCTTTCTTTCCATTCCTTCCCGTTGCATAGCCTTTCTCATAATTGTTTCGGCCTTTTTCTCCATCTCCACCATCCTCTCTTTTATGGGTAAGAGAAAGAGTGCCGTTGATGAGGTTGGGCCTAGTCGCCCTACATGTTCAAGGCGACCTAGAGGCGCCCCGGCGAACATGCACATTGAATGGGAGTTGCAGGTGAAGCGGGATCTCGACCCACGAAATCTTGCTGTGAGTGCTCAGTTGGCGGCACTACCTCATGGAGTGTATGAGGATCGAAGAGTGCTGTTTGAAGCTGAGTTAGATGGGCGACTCTTCGGCGAATACTTCTTGCTCGAGAAATTGGAGGCGACCCATTGGGGTCCGCTGTTTGAGGCCAGAGGTCACGCCAATGCTGGTACTGTCCGAGCCTTCTACGCCAACATTCATGAGCCTACACTGGAACCGTCGCAGTTCCGGCTCTTAGTTGGGGTGGATCTGTTTCCCACTATTGATGTGAGGGTGATTGCGCGGCTTATGAATATGCCCCTTGGTGACGTACATGCTAGCGAACAGAATCTGGGGACTGCTCGTGAAAGAGATCACCACATTCGGTTCCTTTGTTCCCAGCTGGTTCCGTGACAGCCAAACAAGAGTCTGCTAGCGTCCCATATGACAGACGAGTTCCGTCTACTACATCACACCTTCACATACAACCTCTACCCCGATACAGTTACCGCATTAGGCGGCTTATGTTTTCTTGTTGATGGATGTAGTAGTAGTTGGTAGTATGTTTTAAGTATTTGAAGCTTGGTTGTAATTAGCTCACATGCATCTTCAGTCATGATTCATGTAACTTTGTTATCCATGTATTGTGACAATTTTGGGTAAATGAAAAGCATGCAACTTCTTTTGCTATGGAGCGTGTAGAATGCTTAAGTGCTTGTGTATTGGGTTGATTTGCTTCATCTCACATGCGTTGCACCCTATGTTGTATAGGGCCTGCCGCGGAAATATACGCGGAGCACAGCACACCTCCTACTCACTAGTACGATGGACCAGGCTCCTTCTCGGGGTGATGGTCGTAGAGACCCTAGTTTGGTCTCTGATCGCAGGACTATACCTGAGTCTCTGCCTCCCACTGGTCCTACAGTTGGACTACCCCCTTATGCACCACCGGTTCGCGAGCAGAACTAGGCATCCTCTTCGACGCCGTATGAGCCACAGGCCGCTCCACCTACTGATAGGTTTGAGCAGTTGTTGTTGATGATGCATCAGCAGCAGATGCAACAGCAGCGGCAGCACAGCAACTATGGCCACTATTTCTGAGGCCTTGTCCCAGCGTGGCAGTGCGACTCCACCTTCACCACCTGCACGTCCTGCTGAGACGCAGAGCAGGCCTATCCTCGGCAAGAGGCCACTTGAAGATTCGCCTCCCAGGCCTGACGCTCTGCTGACCCAGCAAAGGCGAGCGAAACGTCGGTGTACGTATTGCAACAGAGGGGGACACACTGACCCCTTTTGTTTTACCAAGATGAAAGACAACGGGATTACGCCACCTCGGAAGACTGACCGTCTACCTCCACGTGATACATCGGTTTCACCCTTACGACCTGCACCACTAGTGTAGCCATTTTACCGCTCGTCTGTAGCTCAGAGTAGGCCACCTCAACGAACTACGACAACGCAACCAAATCATCCTCAACGAGCCCGTGTGAATGCGCTTGCCGCTGAGACACATGAATCCGCAGCTGCAGCGCCTTTGGCCTTTGAGGTCACTGCCCACATTCAAGGTATACCTGTTTTTCCTAATGGTACACATTGAGTCTATTAAACCAATTCATATGAAAGAAAAAGGCCTAACACTGGATTATTACAAAAGTAATACGGTAACTAGAGGTGACACTTATGTTATAAATAATAGGAGGGTTGAAATGAAGAATTTCTACAACTTCATGCTGCCAATAGGGTAGGTCACTAGATGGTCACTAGCTAGGGGTTAAACCTTCCTTAGATCGTTAACGTTGAAATTACTGGAATAAAGACAATTAGGGTTCAAGTATTACATTAATTCATACTACTAGACTTATCAATAGTTACGAGTTAGGTCACAACAAATAGAGTTAGCGTATTCACAAATGTTAATAGAAACCTTAGCCAATTCTATACTCTTAGAAACCTCTTTAGGATGATCTATTAGGACATGGATTTACCTTGTCCTTGAATATAGATTATATTAAGGACTCTCTTAAACCAAGACCTACAGGGCAACCTTAGAAAGAAGATATTTGAACCTTTCAGCGATGGCCATTCCCTAAGCTTTTAGAGTGATCGGACTATGGAGTTGCTGAAATATCCAACTGCGAAGCATTCGCGACTTGACCCAATTCTCAATCTTGGGTGACTGCCAACGGACTCACTGCTTAGCCGAGCAGAAGACCAGGATCCATCAGGATTAGGAAGGGATACGATGAGCCTTCTACCCTGGCAAGGAAGATGATCAATGTATCAGGATCAAGCCCACTATAACCGTCTCTCCGTGTTGGTCAAACAATGAAAACAACCATCTTACTCTAAATTATTGGGGATTGTCGTCAAGACTCCAAATAGGTAAAGAAATAAATTGTAGCAAACCATCAGGGTATGAGAAATGGATAAAGAAATAAGTTTTAAGGGGGGTAGACTAAAATGAACCAGGCTAGTATATACCCTACGCAATAAACTTATGCAAAGAAATAATTAAATCTTTCTTTATTACCCTTAGCCAATTTCGGGGACGAAATTTTGTTTTAAGGGGGGTAGATTGTAACAGCCCGGATTTTTGCCAACCTGGGATTAGACATCCTTAGGCGATGGGACAATCCTAACTCCTGTTTAACTTCTCAAACACTCAACTCAAGGGTCTTAAGTCCCTTTTCAAACCATTTTCTTCACAAATCTCACCTTTCAATACCTCGTTCCTTAAATCCTTCTAAGTACTTTCACATTAGACACTACATTAAAGTTTAGGTGATGAAGAAACAATACTTAAACTAAAATATTGCAACAAAGGTCTAAGTACCACCTCAGACCGAAATCACTCAGGACTAAATCCTTTAGAATTTAGGTGAGATTTAGCTAGTGTTAAACTAGAGTGCCTGTGAAATTAGCACCAATCGCTTTAAATACGATCTGCAAGATCCAAAGCTTGTAGAATCATTGACGCTAGGTTACCCTAAAATCTAGGATCAATCTCATTACCCGGCTGCTCTCGGGAGCATCTTGGAACTCCGTATCAGATCTGGACCGCACGTCGGAAGTCCGATTAACACGAAGTTAAGGAATTAGGACCGCCTTACTGGGCTTGACAACCATCTCGGAAATCAAATCCAGATGTGTCCCAGCGCTATTCGCTTGAGCTTGGAGTGAAGAGTGTGAGAAATGTGAAATTATTTCAAAATAAAATATCTTGAATAGTAATCTGGCACCTCTCGCTTGCGGATCAGTTTTAAGCAACCAGACCGTCAGAATCAGACCAAATTACACCCTCGGATCAGGAGAAATTTCATACACATTTACATGTACTCAGAATCTCCGATCGAGATCCGCTAACCGTTGAACTGAAACTGGTCCGCCACGAGTGATATGGAATTTCGACCGAAACGAAAACTTAATAGTATGTAGATACGGTGTCAGTGAGCTTAAGTCCGACCTTTGGCCCAAGGATGCCCGCCAGAAATCCTCCGTTGAGCTGAAACAATGCCGCTTTGGTTATAACATAAGTATACCTTGACCTGGAGTCTGTTTCGGTGAGTTTTTAGGCTATATAAGGACCTTAAACCCTCTCTCATTGCAGCCATACGAATTTGAGAGAAAACCTAGAGAGAAAAGAGAGAAAAGAGAGAGAAAGTGTGGGAGCAGTGGGAGAATCTCCCTGCCACTCTTCTCTGCCGCTATACGAGTTCTACCACTCCGTTCTAATTGCTTTCCCAGCGATTCCAGCTCCGTTTTTAGGTAAGAAACCCTAACCCTAATCTGATTTGGGGCTTGGGTGGTTGTAAGTTGTGAAATAGCTAACCTATTTCGTTCTATAGGTTGCCAAACTGCCGAATACGGAAGCTTAGCAAACCTATCGACTTCGTTTCGATTCTACGACAAAGGTGCGGACTTTAGGTGTATAGGTTATGGTTTTCAACGCTTTCAATGTCAGATAATGATATATTCATGATCTGCATGCAATTGTACATGTACAAAGTGCTGTCCATTTTCTGTTTCAATTAAAGATGAAAAATATGGAATTCTACACACTCTGGGTATTTGAAGAAAATACCATATACGTACAAATTTTGGAAATGTGTATGACATGATTATTTGTCATATGAATATATTATATGTGGATAAATTACCTATTTGGCGAAAGGATTCGCCCTATACATGTTTTGCTCATATACACAATGTACGTTGAAATTGTGTATTCTAGAAAGTACCGTGTACGTATAAATCTTGGAGATGTGTTTGTCATGATTATTTGCTGTATGAATATACTATATATGGATAAAATACTTGCTTGGCGAAAGGTTAGCCCTAATACATGTTTTGCTAACATACACCATGTATGTTGTAATAGTGTATTCTAAGTGTTTGTGAAAATGACTGAATGAGTATAGAATTCTCATTCGTGCTCGCCATGACTAATTGTCATGGATAATTGATTGTTGTATTGGCGATACCCCTTTGATGAAAGGATTTGCCCTAAATCACGCCACGGCCAATAAACACTATATATGCTAAAATGTGTGGCCCAAGTGTTTGTGGAAATGACTGAATGAATATGAAACTTGGATTCCTGCTTGCCATGACTATCCGTCGTGGGTGTACACGTGTTATGATTGGGGCAACTCCCTAGTGAAAGGATTTGGCCTAATGCCTATGTGATCAACATATGTCATGTATGTTGATACATGTATTTTAAAGTGTTGGTTGAAATGTCTGAATGAGTAGTAGTTAGTAAATTGTAATGTTTAAGGGTGTTGAGATATGATTCTCAACTCCTTTAACTATGTGTATGATTTCCTTGGATAGCTGTGTGATTAGAAATTGAATATGTACAAACTCCTGCTTGTGTTGTGCTTCATAACATGCTCAACTGCTTTTATGATTTTATCTATGTAATGCATATGTTAAATCCATGTTTACGTTGTATGATCCATCATGGGTGATGGAGGAGTGGAGCAACGAGTGCGTGCAACAGCCCTGGCAGCCCTAAACGGATAATACTAGACTTTGATTGTATGATTTAAATCTTGATCCATTACTGCTTTACCTATCTGCAATTGAATGTGATTGAGACTATTTATAGTCCAGGCAGTCGGTAACGGGATCGAATTCGTGGCTGAGATTCATTTGCCACGTGAGATGTGTTCGACGAACCCGAGTCGTACTTCTGTTGGCGATAGTGGTTAGCCACACGAAGTGCTTATGCACTTCATGTCGTCCAACTTGTTGTGCGCTCGAGCTAGCCGAGCTCGTCAAGTAACCCGATCTGTCTTATGTATGTTCACCATGTTTGGACGCCTCTACTTGAACCTAGGGTACCAAACTTACCAGTGAAATCCCTTTTAACCATGGTACCTCGATCCGCTAAGACTCATGAGTCGGGCATGGTGTATGGGACACCATGGTCAAGCTGTCAGCCTACGCTGGGGCCACGTGCCTCCCCGTAGTGACCAGTGAGCAACCAAACTCGTGAGCCGATTATGGCGGTATGGGACACTATATTCGAGTTATCGGCCTACACTGGTGTAGCCTGGCTGTGGTCCCCAGTCGGGTTGTGTAAGACCCGCATCTTAGACCGTACCGTTCCGTAGGTTCCCGCGGTCTTTCCGGTCGAATTCCGGCAACCTTCGACTCTTAACCGGCGTTGCGCGCGACCCTGATTCACACGCTGTCAACCCGAGTCAACTCAACCCGAGACTTGTACCATTGCGACCGCACCGTCGCCGCAGTTCTGATGCCGCGACTCGCGCGCCGAGGCGATACTTTGGCCAGGAGATGTGGGCCAACGTTCGGTGCGAGGAAAATGCCGCGCGTTGCGAAACCTAAGGGAATCTCTACGATATGTCACATCAATCTATCAATCCATCAATCTCAACATGTCAAATACATGTCAAGTACACATCACCTTTTCACCCTTCCCCAAGCAACCCCAAAGTCAAAAGTTTCTTACAAAGCCCATACTTTTCTTACACAAATGGCGCAAAAGTCAAAAAGTTCTTACACCCATCACTCACCACATCAACACATCCATCACCCATCACTCCTCTTTCTTTACAACCCTCTCTCTCTCTCTCATTTCGTTTCTCAAAATCCTCTTTCCAAGCAAGAGAGAGAGAGCACCATACGTATGAGCCTCTCCAAGCCCTTCCAAGAGAACCACAAGTGTGGCCCACCTTTCCATCCCAAGATCTCCCATCCTAGCCACCCATTCCTCATCTCCTCCATTAAAATCGAAGCCAAGGAGCTAAGGAACCCTTAGGAACAAGAAGATCAAGTGATGGGTGCCTGATAAGAGTAGTCTTTCATGTTTTTAAGATGGGCCAAGTGAGGCCAACCGATCAATGGTTTGGATCTCACTTGGGACCCTAAGATGTGGCCGATGGCCGTTTTGATCATCATGATCATTCCATGATGGGGCCATTCTCCATGGCCCCCATCATGATGCTTATTTTTCTTGCTTTAGATAGGTCATCTAGACCATCCATATTTGTGGGTGATCTCGGATCTTCACTTATTTTATCATTTGTTGATTTAAGGGCCCACTTGTAGTGGGACTCACCTTGATGTATACTTATGATCAAGAGGGGTTCATAGTGGCGGGGCCCCTTCGATATTGCCGGTGCCTCTCTCTTTCTCCCTCCCTCTCTCTTTCACATTTTGTGGTGTGATGAAGTGGCCATGTGACCCACCCGGGTGAACCCCATCCTAATATATGAATTACCCACGCCCCTCAACCATTTGGTGGCCCACCTTGATTGCATGTCTGTGGGTGGGGCCCACCTTAAATACATGTGTGATCAACCGTCCAGCGTCCAGGACGCTGGACGTTGCCGAACACTGAGGTGCCAACCGACAGTGGGTGTGCTAACTGCAACAAAAAAAATAAATAAATAAATAAAATAAAATACATTTGGTTTTAGGAAGGGCTGGTTATGTAGGCCCCACCCTGATATAAGGGTTCAATCCACGCCGTCCATCCTATTCTTTGGGTCATTTTAGACGTTGAACCGAAAAATGAGGTCAGTCCGATAATCAGGCGGACCATACAATATGAAACTATATTTTCTACTGTTCTAGGCTATTCAGGCCCACCTTTCAGTTTCTATACACCAAAAATACCCAATATTAGACTGGTTTGGTGTATTTCAAGCCATAGAATCCACTGGACGGAGTGGATTCTCCGGTAGCGGGTCCCACATGCATTTTTTTTTAGAAAATAAAAAAAAAAGGAAAACAGGCAACACTGCGCTGCAGCGCTGCCGCTGTCAGAGGAGGGCAGGCGCTGCCTGAGCCAGCCGCCTGCGAACGACGGACGGCAGTAGCCCCATGGCCTCCAGCCGTGGGCCCCACCATGATGTATATGTGTCATCCCAGCCGTTCATTGGGTGGGCCACCTCCTGAGGTGGGCCCCCTCCAAAGATCAGGCCCATCCACCATTCTGGCGGCCCACACCAAAGGAAACAGTGAGAATTGAGGTTCTACCATTGAAACCTTTTTTTGGGCCCACTGAAGTTTCAGATCAAGCTGAAATTTTTTTATTACTTTCATCTAGGTCTGCGTGACCTTATGAACGGGTTGGATGGCATGTAAACATTACAGTGGGCCCCACGTGGACCCACGGTGATTTGTGTTTTTCTCCACCGTCTGCTGGACGGTGGAGCCCGCTGTGATGCATATATTCCCATTGTCCAGTGGACGGTGGGTGTGTGCGTGGGTGGTGTGTGTGTGGGTGCATGCGTGTGTGCGTGTGGGTGTGTGTACGTGGGTGCGTGCGTGGGTGCATGCGTGTGTGTGCGTGAGTGTATGTGTGGGTGTGTGTGTGTATATATATATATATATGTATATTATATATATATATATTATTGTATATATAATTATATACATATATATTATTGTATATATACATTACTGTATATATGTTTATATATTATTGTATATAAATATACAATTATATATATTATATTATATTAGGTAATATACTTTATGGTGGACCCTCATGTGGACCCCCCACCATGATGTATAGGTTACATCCAATCCGTCTATCCATTTTGAAGGATCATTTTATGGCATGAGCTAAAGATGAGCCAGATCCATAGTCCAAGTGGACCCCACCTTGGCATGTTTTGAGGTCCATCTTAATGTATTTGTGGTAGATCATTGGGGCCCACTTTGATGTGGATGTAGGGCCCATGTCATTAGGCCATTTGATGTATTTTAAGACCCATGAGACTAGGCCCATTTGATGTATCTAAGGCTCACGGGTTATGACCCATTGCAATGCGCATAAGGCCCATTGGTGCGGCCCATTGATGTGGCCCACTTGATGAATGAAAGGCCCATATGGTATGGACCATTTGATGTATCTAAGGCCCAATGGGATGAACCTAAGGCCCATTGCAATGTGTAACCACAACATGGTTTATGTAATGACGTTTACGACGGGCAATGCCTTGGGAGCAATGTTGGTTTGACGTCCACATTGTAGGATAATGTTGGTTAAATGTCCGCATTCTAATTCTCCCTAGGGCCCATTGTTAGGCCCATACTTGTAGGCTGTCTAGGCCCATCTCCTTATGAACAACATCTATCCCATATAGCATGTTTAGCATAGTCCCATGATTCATGATCATACGCATCATATGTATGCTTGGTATGAGAAGTGACTGATCATAACATATGCCTTCGGGCAGATTGTTTAGGGGCTCCCGGTTAGGCAGTGTTGCCCCACATGAGCGCACGAGACGCGCAAGATTGCTGCATGACTGGAGAGTGTGATTCATGCATTCGCATTGTGTGATATGTTACTGTACACCCTAGCGACATCAGGGCCGTAACCTCCATAGGCATATCGTGGTTGGCAGGATTGGATACCGAAAATCTGGTTCTACATGGGGTGCTATAGATATCCCTGGGTGAAAGTCCCTAAACCCTTATGGTACCAAGAGATTGCTCCAACGTCTAGACCGAGTGGGTGCAGGAGCGCCGAGTGCCGATTACCAGACGGCTGCGCTTTCCACTGTGTCGTGGTCGGTTGGAAGGGGGTGCGGCCTTACCCGCCCGAGAGGAGGGGGCAATGCTAGGCTGAGTCTGACCAGCTCGAGGAATGGGTCCGCTATCGACGAGCCGTGCCCGATATTGGCAGGCGGATAGTGAGGTCTCTTCCACTTACCTTATTGCGCGCGATGGGGCGACAATCTGGTTTAGAGTGTACTAGACCCCGGTTATATCTCAGATTTTGAGCGGTACTGATATGTGGACTTAGATGAGGAATTGTATGATTGACTTGCATCTTGCATCGCATAGCCTTGGTACGGCCGACATCATTCATACCTTGCATCGCATAGCCTCGGTACGGCTAATGGTATTCATGGATTCACCAGCATGTTCCGCATTACTCTGATACTGCATACTGCATTACTACCTTGCGCACACACTTTCACCACCCTCTAAGCTTTCTATAAGCTTATGCACGACCATTGCGTGCAGGTGACGCGAGGACACAGCAGTGCTGAGATAGGAGCGCAGAGCAGATCTTTTGGAGCTTTTTGTCCATTCTCATTGTATTTCCCTTTATGCTCATTGTACTTGTAAAGTTTTTTATCATAGTGGAAATGTGATGGAGTTTTTGGTTGTTGTTTGTGGGTTATGCCTTTGGTTATACTTATTACAAATTAAACGGATGTTGAAAATCCTCCTCGTAGCATCCCAGGATCGGAACCTGGCGTATGGGCGCTGGGAGCTGAAAATGGGGTTCTACGGAAGCTGTCGGCGCCGGATTCGGCGATCGGGAATTTTGTGAGCCCAGTTTCCAAGTTTGGGGCGTGACAGGTTGCATCCAGGTTCCATTCTCAATAAGCGGACTGGTCGGGCTTTGAAAATAGACTGCCAGTTGGTAGGGTGTCAGTGGAGTGACCTCGAGCATACTCTAAAATCTGCGGTGAGGCGATGAACCTTCCCGTAGTAATAGAGCATAAACTAGGCCTGTTTCTGTATAGTGATGAATTGTTAAAGAGGTGATGGGGGAGTGGTGTAACCTTTGTGCATAACAGCCCTGATAGCCTTTGCAGTGACCTAGAAAAAACACACCATCGTATGAGATTAACTAGGACTGACGACCCTAGAATGGATCATGTTTGGGAATGATACAAGGGAGGTACCTTAGTTTCCCAATCCTGCTGTTTGAAATGGACTAATAATAACTCGGTAATCATGCTCATCATGCATTGCATGTGCCTGAAAGATGTGGAGCACTGAGGGATGAAAGCATGCTGCGAACGTGAGATGGTGTCACACGAGGGAGGGTGTTGTGAGGGCATACATCATGTCATTCATACTTGCATTAATAAGAGTAGTTAGAATTGTTTGATTGTACTGCTTTATCATTACTGCTTGACTGAGTTGATAACATGTTAACCTATGCTTTATTGTTCCACTGAGTTGGCCACTCATTCCCACGTTACGGGACGGTGTTTTAAAACACCCACCAAACCCTGTATCAGATGCAGGTATTACTGGAGCACAGGAGACTGAGCTCGACTTCTATGACGATCAGGAGGAGTTCTCCTACATGCAGTTCGCTGGAGGCTTCGCATAGGCTGTCCAGTGCTACGGGGCTACATGGTTGATAATTTTAGTTGTACTATTTTGACATTTTGATTCAGAACCAACATGTATATATTCGGTGACTCAGTTAGTGTTCATACGCTGGAGATCGAGAATGTTTTGTTTCATATATATCTATATACACTTTTCAGTCTTCCGCTTATGTTTTATACATGGATCTGGAGTATGAATTACTGTTTTGGTTGAATCTCGCTCATGTTTTTTGTACTAACACAGACAACATTTAATCATCATTATCTATGTTGCATAAGTGATGTTCTGGAACTCGAGTGTTGAGTTACTACTCGACCCTCGATTTTTCGGGATGTTATAAGAAAGGAGTTTCACAAATTTCCTGTCGCAAGTCCTTTCGCAACTGGGATGTGGAAAGGGAAGTTGCTAAAACTATAAATTGGGGTCCCTAGGACTATTCTAGGGTTAAGGTGAATATTGGAAAATATTTCTAAGGTGAGGGCAAGGGATTTTCTCTGTACTTCCAAGGGAGAGGTTAGTATATTGCCTTGTAATCTTCGTTCTTCATAGTGGAAGTTTGTATCCATGGTTTTTCTACCCTAGATTGGGGTTTTTCCACATATATCTTATCTTGTGGTTTGTTTTGGATTGTTTTGATCTGTTTCTAGTTTATATTTCTTCCTGTTTATCGTTTGTGGGTGAGGCTTGAGATTGGATCTAGGCTCACTGCATTGTTGGCGTGCTACGCAACAGTGTATATCCAAACTGTGAATCTAATAAGGACCATCATGAAGATGGGACACACTAAAATTCATACTGATGAAAAAACTCACATGGGCAACACCATATGAAGCAGTGTGCAAGCATGCTCAACCTTCCAAATTCAAGCAATGTGGTCCACTAGTATTTTGATTGGATTTATTTTTGAAGCATCCCATAGACCATGAGACCCATCACATGAATGGTTTAGACCATTGAAAAGACCGTGATCCGAGTGCTAGCACCCCAACATATCTTATTGCTACACATGGTAATGTACTCTAGCAAACCATGGATGCAGATTCTTCCTGGTACTTTTTTTCTTCTCCCTTGTAGAAGAGCATGTATGATTTCAACTATGCATGTATGTGACACCTGGCCCTGCAAGTTTTTTAAGAGTCCCCATTGAATTAAAGATGTAGCTCCCTAATTTCATAAATGGATATTATATTTGTTGGGAGACCACATAAACATAGAGAGATTAATCAAGCAAAGTATTCCAATCGCACAAACGAGTCTACTCACAAATACTCTGAATTTAACGTGGAAAAATTCTTGCGGGGAAAAATTACAACGCAAAGCAACAATAATGCACCATGAAAGTAGAAAATTACAAGAGATTGGCAGTTACTGATCCGAAAAGCCTTGAATCTCCTTCCTTAAGCCCAAGTTATGCCCTTGAAACCCTTAAGAATGAATTTAGAAAACCTAAAACACCTTTATCTTGTCCCCAAATCCTGATTACACCCATATATATATCATCTATGAGAATCGCAATCGAAATTAGAAATAAATCCCACACTTACGCAATTCTGTGCGCGTGCTCGATGGCACCTTCGATCGGACTTCGATGGCATCAACAAGTTGTTGATGGCATTTTACTCCTTCGATGGCATCAAGAAAACACCAAAATATTATAGCAAGAAAACATAGATTTTTTGAATTTTTTCAATGGCATCAAAGTTTGCTCGATGGCATCGAGCAACCTGTCGATGGCATTAACAGACTTGTTATTTTCAAATTTAAGACATCAACAACAATCTTTGCGTAATCATCATCTAAACAACTTTTCACACTAGTGTGACTGTGTTACTTAACTTGTTGATTATCAAGACTATATCATATATAATATACATAAATTCGTAGGTCCATAGCAATAATAAAATGGTCGAGGGTTTCACAACTCTAATTTGTCCATCTGGTGTTCCCTGTTAGGAGCAGCTTTGATAGATTCTCGTGTCCATCGACGTCGAAGGATTCCCAACTATGGGGTCCACCATAGTGTATGTCCCTTACATCTAGGTCATCCATCCATTATGATAGCTCACTTTAGGGCATGATTAATTTATTTTTTTTAAAAAAAAATAGATCCAAATCTTATGATAGCTCACTTTAGCGATGATTAAAAAGAAAAAAAAAAAGTAGATCCAAATATTAAGTGGACCACACCACATGAAATAATGATTGAATACCTACCATTAATGTAACGCTCCAATTATTTATGAAACTCAAGTTTCAAGAATCCATGAGAAGATTTTTGCTAATTCTTTTTTCTTTTCTTTTCTTTTTTTTTTTGTGTGTGTCAACTTGTAAGCCAATGTAACCTACACATGCTAAAATTTGGGAACTCTGAACAAGACAACTTTTTACAACATCTCATTGGTAGGAATTTAATCCCCACTCCATGTGTTGTGACCCACTTGAGCTTGGATCTGCTTTCCATCTAGGTTCATGCCCTAAAATGATTTGTCAAAATAGATGGACGGCGTGGATAAAACATATACATCATAGTGGACCCCACAAAGACCCTAATAGGACCGTCTACCTATAGCTAGGTTATGCTAGGGATAGTAATTAATCATATCCCTTCAACTTACGACTTTGCCCTCTTTTGAAGAAAAAGAGGGTCACAGTAACACAAAAAGATATTTAGGCATTGATCCATCTACCACCTAATAAACCGTACCCCACAATATTCATCTCCACAATTAAGCTTCAAGTCACTATTATGTCCCTACATTATTAGTCTCCAAGTCATTACTTTTAAGTCGGTCGTCGTAGTCTGAATTCTATTTATGTAGGGACTATTGAAAGGTACCTGACATCCATTTGTCATGGCGTGGGCTCCACTTTTCTATTGACTTATCAAGTCACCACTTTGTCCTTTTGTGACGAAAGGTTGGCCATATTAATAACAAATATATTTAAGTAGGGACCATGGAAAGGTACTTACATCCATTAGCCACTTTATAGGCTCAACTTTTCTATTGACTTTTCAAGTTACTACTTTGGCCTGATGGTCATGAAAGAATTGAAAATTATACAATCTTGTAGATTACGGGAGCCACTCATCAGAGTAGTCACCATTTTTCCAGATGCCTTGTATTACAAGTCATGCATGTCAAGAGAGTAGTCATGCATACATGCAAATACAAAGATGATCTTCTATCATACATCTGATTCATGCACCGTGCCCCACCTAATAAGTTTACTGACCCTATCTTTTTTTTCTTTCACAATAGAGTGGGGCCCATTCACCTTGTATCCATGATGTAATGTGGAAGTTTGTCTTAGGCCTTTTAGATGGATGGGATGAACTTTGCTCTATTTCTAAACACTGATAATCAACTGACTACATGAACGGGTATCATTGATCGTGATCATTCAAGGAAGGCAGCATCAAGTGTCCCATTTCCCATTTCTATCTTATAATAGTCCATTTTTCTTAAAATGGAACACTTCAACACGCAACACGACACGTATACATGCATGACTTTGGCAGTCGCCATTAGATGTGGGGCCCAACATGCTTTCATTTCCAACTGCTCTTGGAATTCCTAACCCAACAATCTCACCAGGTCTAGCAAGTGATGCCATTTATTCGTGCAAAAGTGTCCGTACACTTCTTTTTTCTTTTTCTTTTTAATTTTTTTTTTCTTTTTTTCATTTTTAACTATTGACTGTCCTCATTTCTCCATTTCTTACTAGGTTCATAAATTATAGTTAGCAAACACACGCAACACATATACATGTAGAACTGTATTTACAAAACTGGACGGAAAACTCCCATAAGCCTCACCAATGTAAACAATGTAAAAATACTTCTAAAACTTCTTTGAATTCAAGCCATGTGTTGTGCCTAGGTTTTGGATTAGGTTGTTTCTCAACCCTGGTTTTCACCTGCTCATTCAATGAGCAGAAGACTCTAATGAGATAATTGGTCTGGTTGATTTATAATTGACTAAGAGCTTTGATGAAAGATACACTTTGATGTCTCCACACACAAACCTATGGTTGGTATCCAATTCCCCTTATTTCCTGTGGTATGGTCCACTTGAGTTATTGATCTAGTTGGTTTTTCTTCTGGGGGATCCAAATCCAGCACATAACCCGATGGACAGAGTGGATGTTACATATATAACATTATGGCCCCACATAACTTTAAGAGTCACACGTGTAAATTAAGGGAGTCACTCATCAAAGTAGTTACCATTTTTGCAGATGCCTTGTATTACAAGTCAGGTAAACAAAATAGTCACCATCTTGGAATGCCTTGCCTCACAAGCAACAAGTCCAGTCTAATGTGTTATTCACGTGAAAATGGATGCGGATTAGCCACTGACAAGTTAAGTAACCAAACTCTCCACGGAAGTGACGTCACTAACTTATGTGGGTCCCACCATGATGTATGTGTTGTATCCACATTGTCCATCCATTTGGATATATCATTTTAGAGCATGATCCAAAGAATAAGGCAAATCCAAAGCTATAGTGGAGCCACCAAAGAAATTAGTGGAGAAAGTGACACTTGCCGTTGAAACCTTCCTAAGGTCCACTGTGATGTTTATTTGAGATCCAACCTATTCATAACTTAAAACAGATATTAAAGAATGGAAAAAACAAATATCTGCTTGATCAAAAACTTTTGTGGCCCTTAGAAGTTTTTAATGGGTGGGCGTCACTCTCTCCACTGTTTTCTTTGGTGGGGTCCACAGTCCACTCGAGCTTTGGATCTTACTCATTCTTTAGATTATGCCCTAAAATGGTCTCTCCAAATGGATGGACGGTGTGGATATAAAACATACATCTTGGTGTGATACACAACTTGGTGACGTCACTACAAGTCTCGCTGCTCAACCTGTAGTAGCTAACCCGCGTCCCGTGAAAGTGATAGTGAAAGAACGATAGAATTGAAGGTGTGCACGGATTTCTTGGGAAAGCCTTTCTCAGAAAGTTCCCAACCATGTTGGGTGGGGCCCACGGAGATGTTTGTGAGAAATCCACCACGTTCATCCGTTTTGAGTGTTTATTTTAAGAAATTCGACAAAAAGAGGTGGATCTAAAATCAAGTGGGTCACACGGGAGGGAAAATTGGAGGAAATTTTTCATACCGTTGAAACTTTTCTAGGCTCCACCTTGATGTTTATATGCAATCCAAACCGTTTATAAGGTCATTACCACTAGGATGAAGTGAAAATAGCAAAAACAATTTCCTTAAATAAAAATTTTATGGCCCGAAGAATGTTTCAACAATTCACAATGAATCCCCACTGTTTCCTCTCGTGTAACCCACTTAAGTTTTGGATACACATCATTTTTTGTAGCATATCCTAAAATGATCTCTCAAAGTGGATGAATGGGGTGGATTTCTCATAAACATCTCAGTGGGCCCCACCCAGCATCCTTGCGCAGAAACTTCTTACCTAAGGCTTTGGTAGGAAAACCTCGTCCGTTAGATGATGGGCCTCATTCTTTAAGGCAAGGCTTCTACATGGTCAGGATTGCCTGATCAACGCTCAATCTCACGAGATTGCTAACATGCATGTTCCAAGTGGATGCTATCATAGTGGTGTCTCTATTCTACCATGACTAAAGACTTTAAACCATGATATCTACTTCAAATCCTTTTGTAAAGAAGCTGTGGTACACAATGTTATGAATGGAAGCTGATTAAGGCAGATTCAAAGCTCAAGTGGACCATATTACAGAAAGAAAGCAATGGGGACAATGAAGCCCACCATTGAAACCTTCATGGGCCTACCATTATGCTTATTAGACATCCAACCTGTTCATAAGGTCACACATGTACAGACCTAGATGAAGGAAAACCCAAAAATCAGCTTGATCCAAAACTCACGTGGCCCCAAGAAGTTTTCAAGGGCAGGACTTCAATCCTAACTTATTTTAGTGGTGTGGTTCACTGGAGCTTTAGATCAGCTCATTTTTTGGCCCATACCCTAAAATGATCTTGAAAAATGTATAGTCAGTGTAGATATAACACAAATCATACTGGGACTCTAAGAACTTGGTGATGTAACACAAAGTTGAGATTTGCAGTGCTTGGCACACCCGACAATCCTTTTTGTGAATGAATGTGGAAAGCAGTGGTGCGAATTAAAGCCATATGGAATTATTGAATCTGGACCGCTCATCTCACCTAGAAATCTTAACAACAAAATCTTTGTCTATCGTTATTGGATCCTAGCCATCCATTGAGACAACCAACGTGGTTAGATCTAGGTTGTCCATCTAAGCACCATAACCATGGACCCAAGCAAATGATTTAGACTCCGCAACAACCACAAAGGATTTTTTATTTTTTATTTTTGTTTGGGTTAGCTTGTTAGTACACATCCACCCTCAGTACACTCTACAGGATGTTTGAGCAACTAGATGTAATCAATCTTCTTGGATGACATAAACACTAGATCCTTGCACTTGGGCAGTCAGATTGGATTAAGTCATTAGTCATAGTTGTCTAGTCTGGACCCTTAGGACACCAATCCATTTACATGACTAAAAGGGAAATATCTGAAGTTATTCAATTATTTAAAGAGATAAGACCTCCATAGAAGATGATTAGATTGGATGAATTCAAACATTATTGGAAGTCGCCTATTAATTCAATAGTATGGAAAATTATTCAGATAACGATACTTCCATTATCTCATTAACTCCACCATCTCATCCTTAATTATTAACTCTTACAGTCGCTAATTTATCCTCTTGTGAGGAAAAAGTTGATCATGATAGTACGAAAACTATCTAGGGAGGGACCATGGAAAGGCACGTAACATTCATTACTCACTCTGTGGGCCTCAAATTTCTATTAACACTTCAAATTAGACACAAATTGGGTACTACCTTCAGTAGGACCTAGCTAGAGATGAGTGGCCTTCTTAGGGGCTCTATGGGGCACACCGTGATGCGTATGTTTTATCCAAACCGTCCATCCATTTTGACAGATCATTTTAGGATATGAAACCAAAAAAGAGACAAATTGAAGTCTCAAGTGAACCACTCCATAGGAAGCAATGGGGATTAAAAGCCTATCGTTGAAAATTCTTTGAGGCCATAAAAAGTTGTGGATCAAGATGATATTTATCTTTTCCTTCATTGACCTTATTAATAATTTGGATGGCAAATAAACATCACCATGAGTAGGGCTGTACACAAGTCGAGCTAGCTCGAAAAGCTCGCTCAACTTGGCTTGAGTCAGCTCGGATTGACTCGGCTTGAAATGCCGACTTGGGGCGAGTCAAGCTTCTTTTCTAAAGCTCGAGTTGAGTTCGAGCCGAGTTCAACCATGGTGCATTTCAACTCGACTCGACTTGAGCTCGACTTGGCTCGAATAATATATTTTTATATTATATTTATATTATATATATAATATATTAAATTAATATTAAATATTTAAGTTAAAAAATATATATAAGTAAAACTTAAATTTTTTTACTAAAAAGTAAAAAGTAAAAAACCTTACCCGACCAACCGTCCGTTCCCATTCCCCTCTTTCTTTCCCTTACCCTACCGAGCACGAGCAGCCGTAAGCCAGCACGTCGCACGACTGCACCCAACACAGCAGCCCACACTCTCTGCCTCTCTCTCTCTCTCTCTCTCTCTCTCTCTCTCTCTCTCTCTCATTCTTCTAATTTTTCCAACCGACTCGCGCCCAATCCCGACTCGGCGACTCTTCTCAGGCCTGCTCAGCCCATTCGGCCACCACAAACAAAGGTAGGTGAATGTGATTAATGTTTTTTTTTTGAATATGTATATCAGATTATCAGTATATTATTGGAGATTTTTTTTATTTTTATTTTTTAAAATGTATATCAGTATATGATTGGCAAATTGGGTCGGGTTGGGCACTAGGTTGAGTCGGGTAGGGGTTTGGGTCGGGTTCGGCATTAGGTTGGGTTGGGTTGGGTTGGGCGCTAGGTTGAGTCGGGTTAGGATTTGGGTCGGGCTGAGGGCTGGGTTGGGTTCGGATGGGAAAACAAGCTCGACTCGACAACTTTGACAAACAAGCCAAGCTTTAATGTTGAGCACGAGGCCGAGCTCGAACTCGAGGAGAGCATGGACGAGCCAAGCCAAGCTTGGCCCACCTCGACTCGACTCAGTTTGATGTACAGCCCTAACCATGAGTCCTAGGAAGTTTTCAGTGGTAAGAATTTAATCCCCACTCCATGTGTTGTGGCCCACTTGGACTTGGATCTACTTTCCTTTCAGGTTCATGCCCTAAAATGATCTATCAAAATAGATGGACGACGCAAATAAAATATATACATCACAGTAGGCCCCACAAAGACCCTAATAGGACCGTCTATCTCTAACTAGGTTCTAGTAAGGATCGTACTTAATCCACATCCCTAACTAGGTTATAGTCGGGATCATACTTAATCCTCATCCCTTCAACTTGTTACTTTGTCCTCTTTTGAGGAAAAAGAGGGTCATGGTAACATGGAATGATATTAAGATGGTGATCCATCTACCACCTAATAAAACCCACTATATTCATCTCCATAATTAAGCTTCAAGTCATTATTATGTTCTCTACATTATTGGTTTTCAAGTCACTACTTTTAAGTCGGTTGTCCTGAATTCTATTTATGTAGGGACTACTGAAAGGTACCTAACATGTATTTGTCACGGTGTGGGATCCACTTTTCTATTGACTTCTCAAGTCACTACTTCGTCCCTTTGTGACGAAAAGTTGGCCATGTTAGTATAAAATATATTTAATTAGGGACCGTGGAAAGGTACTTACATTCATTAGCCACTTTATGGGCCCCACTCTTTTATTAATTTTTCAAGTCACTACTTTGGCCTTATGGTCATAGAAGAATGAAAAATTATTAACATATCGATCCATCCACTACCTCATAAACCCCATTATATTCCCCTCCACTATTGAGCCTTCAAGTCGCTAAGATGTCCTTTTCACTATTGAGCCCAAATCTTCTTTAAGTCGGTCATGCTAGTGTGAATGCTACTTTTAAGTCGGTTGTCGTAGTCTGATTTTTATTTATGTAGGGACTACTGAAAGGTACCTAACATCCATTTGTCACGGTGTGGGCACCACTTTTCTATTGACTTTTCAAGTCACTACTTCATCCCTTTGTGATGAAAAGTTGGCCCTGTTAGTATAAAATATATTTAAGTAGGGACCATGGAAAGGTACTTACATTCATTAGCCACTTTATAGTCCCCGCTCTTTTATTGACTTTTCAGGTCACTACTTTGGCCCTATGGTCATGGAAGAATGAAAAATTATTAACATACCGATCCATCCATCACCTCATAAACCCCATTATATTCCCCTCCACTGTTGAATCTTCAAGTCGCTAAGATGTCCTTTTCACTATTGAGCCCAAGTTTGCTTTAAGTCGATCATGCTAGTGTGAATGCTATTTAGGTAGGATCTAGGAAAATGTACTTGACATCCATCTATCACATTATGGGGCCTCACTTTTCTATTGACTATTCAAGTCATTATTTTATCCTCTTATGAGGAAAAAAATTAGTCATAATAGTGCCAAAGTTATTAAGGTGGAGACCATTAAAAGTTTTAATATCTAGCATCCATCTATCACGTTATGGGCTCCTCTTTTTTTCTTGTTGTACGGTGTGGTTTGTATTCACATTACTAGTCCTAAGGCTAGATAAGGAGGCTTGTGTCGAGTTGGCAGCCTAATCACAACTTCTATCATAAATCCCTGGAATCTCATTGGCTCTTCAAATCATTACCTCCTTTTGGGGAGAAAAAGATTTCACCAAGCATAATCAGTGAAATGTATTAAGCAATGAGCCACTACACAAAAAGACTACACCAAGCACAACAGGTGAATGTACCAAACAGCTGGCTAAACGGTACCGTGGTGCATTAAGTTGAGCATGCATGTAAGAATGTAATGCATAGTTTAGATTGATCAATGATTCCACATTCAACTTGTGTAATGATGAGAACATGGGCTAGAATTTTTAATCCATATATGCCTAACCTCAGCTGCTGAGTGGAAGCTTAGCTCCCCATCAACAAAGAGGACTAGGCTTAAACTCATTATGTATTTGGGTTGTACGGGCATGCTGGATCACATATCAAGCTTGATTATTGTTTACAGCATGTGTTTGTAACCATGTCCTGTGTAGAATATTGTAACCACTATCCTAAACAGGTCATTGCTCAAATTACACTCATCCAACAATCCTAACCATCTAATTTGTGCCTTCAAATGGACCATTAAAAGGAATCTTGTGTGTGACTTCAGATTGTTAAATTGATATGCTAACCCCTTGGATGTTGCTTCCAATTGGATTATTGACATTGTCCACAACAGGTCCATCAATCCAACTATTAACATTAGTTAATCAATTTGGGTTTTGGTTATGGTCCATACAAAATGCAGCCAAGTAATTAGATGGTCCAGATTAGGTGCATCTCCTATACTGTAGAAAGTATTGAATTTTCATATGTGGTTCATTCACTATCAATTGCATTGGTTGAAAATAAGCTTGCTATTTTATTTTAATTCTGTCAGGAACACCTTTATTTGAGATTCGTGGTGTAAGAGGATCATATCCACCTTTTTCAGTGTCATAGTACAACTTCGGCCTGAAATCTGTTGTGACCTATCCCCACTACAAACGATGAATTATGTAGCGTTCCGATCATCTAGAAAATGTAGACATTCCAATGTGGTCCCACTGTTCGGTGATCCCTATTCTTTGATATTAGCCTCCTATTATGAATGGGTGATGCACCGGAAACCTCCTAGCTTCCTGTGGCATGATGTATACATTCAACTTGGGAGGCTTCTGGGCAATAGCACATTCATTATGGATCCCACGCCATCAACGGTTTGGAGCATCAAAATAACTGAAAATTTAAGGGGACCCCACAAATCACAATGCACAAATTTTAGAAAATGCAAAGTGCATTTATTTGATGAAGAAAATGTAAGCCATTTGTACTTCCTTAACTTGTAATGATGACATGCTATTCTCTAGGAACATTGTTACAAGCAGTGTTGTCAAAATCCTTTAATTTAGGATTTGAGTTTAATCTCAAGTAAAATTATTTGAATCCCACCTTTAAATCCTTTTTTATATGAATCTTACGATTTTATGATTTGAATCCCTATGATTTATAATTCAAATCCTGAATTACGATTCAAATTATACTTGTTTTCTTCTATTTTAAGCTTTCGTTTTATGATTTTAAATTGGTGAGGGCTTTAAGAATTGTTTAGAAAAAAGCCTTTTATATATATATATATATATATATATATATATATATATATATATATATATATATATATATATAAATAATTTAAAAAAGGTAAATTATGTTATTTTATTCTTTTTAAGAGATTAAATTATATACTTTTTCTTCAATGTTAAATGGTAGTGTTATTTGTATGATTTTTTACTTAACTGATCGAAAAACTAAATTGATTTACGACCTATCTGGAATGTTTTAATGGATGGTTATGATCATCGTGACATATATGTATTGTGGAATGATGGTTAGAAATCAAAATATCTTTTTTTTTCGGTCTACGGAATCAAATGTCGCTTTTATAATACGATTCTACATTCAAGAAAGGTAACGAGAACATAAATTATTAAAGGTAACAAGAATTTCTTGAAAGACCAAAAAAAAAAAAAAAAAAAAAAAAAAAAAAAAAAAAAAAAAAAGACAAGAATCATCTAACTTTTTTAAGTAATACCATGTCATGATAGTATTAAAGTCTTTAATTTTTTATGATTTAGTTATATTTAAAAATAAAAATTATGATTTACGATACGATTTGTAACTCGATATGATTCAACTCCAATTACGATTTGCAGTATGATAACGATTTTGACAGCATTAGTTACAAGAGATAAGTTTCTTTTTGGATAATTGTATCACATCATGGCCCTACCTTGTCCTAATTAAAGAGGAGAGGCTTACGTTTTTCTTGCTAACTGCACTCCAAAAAAGTGATTTCGATGAATATGATTAGAGTGGTGGCTCAACATGCTTTGATTTTTAGTTGCTCTAAAAAAATTTTACCCTCATTGAGAATTGAAGCAATTTTCAAGAAAATAGAAATTAGACTATTCTTGGTCTGCTTACCTAGGGTTCATCTTGTGGTCTACTTATTGGACCAGGCAGGCCGCAAATGATCCATCAAGACGATGTTTGACTGGGTTGGAGAAGAACCCTTTGTCCGTAACAAAATCAAGTGGGACGTACCTATCAGCAAGATCTATAATGAAATCCTGCAATCAATTTTATAGTAAAAATATTAAGGTGTGAAAGTATGAAGAGTTAGTGAAACTAAAGTGTGCTTGGTTAAAAGCCTCATTAGGTAGAACTTATCTGAAGTATGCCCCAACTGGAAGTGCATATATGTGGTTTAATTAATTAATTTATTTATTTATTTTTGGATGCCAAAATCGCCATCCATTTCCTTCCAGGTAGGACATGAAATGAAGCTTATTAGATTTGGACGGAAAGCACCCACCCCAATCATAACAAAAGCACATAACTGCAACCTGCCCATATGTTAAGTTTTTGCCTTTTTTTTTCTTTTTTTTTTTTTTAATTATTTCATGGAAAAAAAAAAACAAATGGCCACAAGTAACACAAACTTAATTTTCTCGATCTAAAAAATTGAGAGAATAGAAATTTGGACAAGTAGGGGAATAGTCACGCAAAATAGTTATATTACAGCAGGAGCTTCTCTAACCCAACAAGCACCTCTGCTTGGAGAATCACATGCCAAACAGGCACTTGAAAGGACATTTGAATGGTGCATAAGGTTGGCTCCATGGTTTACATAACCTGGCCTCAAAACCATACCACTCAAGCAATCAAGTTACCACATGTAAATAAATAAATAAATAAGTGGGTGGTTCAAGAAATGAAGAAATTTCAAGCAGCCGATATTTAACATATGTTACAGCTGTCATGATTAATGGACAGACCTCACCATCCCAATGGCAAGGACCCGCTTGTGCATGTCTCAGATGTACCCACACAAGTACAGTTGGCACATGTAGACGAGTATATACTCTTAACAAAAGAAAAGTTGCTGACTTTGAATAATGATGATTCCAGAAAAGAGGGTGGAACCCAAGAAGGAGAAGCCAAGCCAACCAATCTAAGAAAACCATTACCGAAATATTACATATTATGAACTATCAAGATATCAACCTTAAAATTTTTGAAAGAGGAAAACAGTGAACCATGCAAAAAAGAAAAGAGTCCATACCGGATGCTTGAGGAGAAAGGCAACCACTCTCTCCTCATTCTCTTCAGGATCAATGGAACAAGTACTGTACACTAGTGTCCCTCCAGGCTTCACTAATCTATAAATGCACTAATGTCAATGTAAAAATCTAGAAGGCACCATTCTTTCGCAAAAATCTTAAAACATTGCAGTATTATGGGATATACATTAGCTTGTTATAATATCTTTGGCAATCTAATATTGTACTTTATGGTTCTTGGAAAAAACAAAAACAGCTGTCATGTAAACATAGCTTTTCAGAGAAAACCATAATGTATTTCCTTTTGTAATCCAGATACATAGAAATGCATTAAAACTAAAGGGCCATGTAAAATAAAAACAAAAGCAAGAGCATAAAGAACATTTGCCTAGCATCACAATTTTTATTTTTATTTTAAAAAAGAACCAAACATGTTACATAGCACAAGGCCTCTAAGAGAAAACTAAGAGGAGAAGAAAGGGTTTGAACTCTTACAATGAAGCTGCATCAAGGAGATCATCTTGTAAATTTGTCAACTGTTCCAAATCCTCTAATCTTCGGTTCCAATGTAAGTCCGCTTTCTTAAACAACAAATTGAATAGGAAAGGAAGACTTAGGAAAGGTAGAAAATAATCATGTTCATAAAACACCTACCATTACCGATCAAAGAATCTTAGAAACAAGCACATGAACAATTACTGACCCAAAAAAGAAATAATATTATAAGTCAATACTATCAGTGATTGCAACTATTTGATGATTCAAACCAATATTGGCTATTTAAATTATTATTTTTTCCAAATCCCAAAACAATCCCAATTTAATTATCCTTTCAAGAAATATTTAACTTGTTTAAGGAATACCGTGGAGAGGACACCCAATCCAGAGCAAGGAGCATCCATCAAAACTTTATCAAACTTCTTGGATATCTTTTCCTACAAAAATCCAAAGCTTTGTGAATAAAAAAACAAAAATTGTAACAAGAAATGATGGCAAAAATATCCAAAGCACTGCATAAACAACATGCCTTAATAAAATATTGAGTCATCCAGATAGTATTTTATAAAAATAATGAAGAACATTCCCTCAAAAATCTGTATAAACTCAAAACAAAAACAAAAAAATAAAATAAAATAAAATCCTATGTTTCCTAGATAAGGGCACCACCGCCAACAGCAAAATTTTTGCCTAAAAATCAATATATTAGTTTGCAGTTAAGGCTACAGGGAATCAGCAGGAATTGCGATATCCATAACTCTGAACATTTTAAATGTCAGAATCGACATGATATTAGGACATCCAAAATCCAAAGATGTGCCAATTGTGCTGCAACAATTTGGTGTGGGGTTCATGGCTACTGAATGTGTTGAATATAAATCTCACAACATTTTCTAATTTTTTTATTCTTGCCAACCAAAATTAGACATTTACTCTATCTTTGTTATATCTATTGAAAAGACATTGAAGCAGTTATTAGGGCAACAATTGTTCTCTCAATCCCTCATAATAGAAATCAATCTGTATCAAGGTTAGTGGGAGCTAGGGGTGGCAACGATTTGGATCAACCATATTTTAGCAAAACAACATAGAACAACAACAAAACAAAAAACAAAAACAAAAAACAAAAAAAAAAAAAAAGATATGAGAAATGTTCATATTTAATCAGGTCTTGATTGTTAGAAATACAGTAAAAAAAAAACAGTCAAGAAAATGGATACACCGATATTTTAGAGAATGAAAAGTTAAAGTTTAATACGGTTTAGACTTAAATAATTTAAAAAAAAAAAAAAAAAAAAAAAAAAAAAAAAAAAAAAAAAAAACATAGTGAAAAAAGAAGCTAAAGTAAAAATAGAAAACTTTATATATGTATGAACAATATTTTTTTTCTGAGACTATAAAGGGTTGGACGTCCCCACCCTAGTCAATATGCATGTTATGAATGAAAGAGATTTCTCTCCTTTTACTTTGAGATTAAGCAAAAAAAAAAAAAAAAAAAAAAAAAAAAAAAAAAAAAAAAAAACATCCTCTAATTGGATTGGTTGTGTGAAACCATAGGAAGCAATTCCCTAGTTATCTTTTTCACTTTTCTCTCTTCTCAACAATATCATTTTTTTTTTCTTCTCTTCAAGTTATTTCTTCTTCTCCATCTCTACAACCCACTCTTCTTTCTTTTTCTTCTTTCTTCTTCTTTAAAACCTTTATTCTTCTTCTTTCTACAACCCCTAATCCATCCAAAACTAGTTCTCAAAATTCTAGTTTTCCAAACCCTAATTCTCAAAACCTTAAATCCTTAACGCTCTAACCCTGAATCTCTAAAACCCTAATTCTAATTTCCACCAAAATCCCCTAATTTTGTTTAAATAAAACCCAAATTTTAAAAAATCCCCCAATCCCAAAACCCTAAGTCCCTAAACCCAAAATCTGAAATCCCAACCAGAAACCTCCCAAAACCTCAATCTTAATGTTCCAACTCCAAACCCACTTCCCCCATTCCCTGGCATTTAAACCGCCCTTATATGTTAAAACCCGCACAAGACAAATGATTTCAATTGAATTAAGATTTAACCATATGCTAGGATGAGGTTTTTATCTCCTACTAGTACCAGTTAATCAGAAATTTATGAGATTCGTATTGCGGCATTGGCATAGGCTTGAATTTGGACATGCCGTGAATCTGAAATTTCTAAATTTATAGTAAATTAGTTTTGTTTTGTTGTTCTATTGCTCTATTTAATCTGTCTTTTAATTTCATGGCATCATATTAAGTTAGATCTTTCCTTCCTGCATTAGTCTCAAGGCCCACTCGACATATCTATGAGCCCCTTAGGGTCCATCAAAAGCACCAACAAGGTATTTTGCACACCTGGGTCTTCCAACCATACCATCATTTAGCCTAATTGCTTATGCAATCAATGTGGTCAATGAAATCGTGCATGCTCCTCGTACTTATTACTTGGAGGTTGTTTACAATACCATTGATGTCTCTAGTCTAATCCATAGAAAGGCTTGTTATACTCCAATCATGGCCATATGAATGCAAGTAGATATTGTGATGTCCATTGGGTAGGTTCATCTGCCAACGGAAGATCGATAAGTGATTAGTGATTATCAATGTTGTCATGTACAATCGCATAAGCACATAAAGTGGCTCAGATTGCATATGCCATGTAGGAAGTATGTCATGGCATACTAAAGTATGCGATGGTTATGAGATGGCATAATGATATAATCATGGCATACTCTAGTATGCGATGGCATAATGGCCAATGGTCAAATTTTTGGTAGATTGTAATAAGTTGTAACTTGTATTGTATGCATCAACTCATCAAGATTCAAGTTATCAATACAATTTCTATGTTTGTAATTTTCAATAATTAATTCTTTCTTAGTGTAACTTGTTGATTGTTTAAATTTGTTTTGTTATATATAATATAATATAACTCAACGTTTAGATAGTCTAATAGTCAAACTACTAGCTACAATGAAATAAGTAAATAAACTCAATCCAACCCTCTGTAGCTTGTAGCGTTAATAGTGCAGTGTAGTGTAAGCTTCACAGTACTTCTATTTTTAAATTTTAAATTAAAAAATGATAAATAGTAAGGAAAAACATATATATATATATATATATATATATATATATATATATATATATGCCTAATAAAAAATTTTAAGTATAAGATTTTTTATAATATGAGTTTGACACCATTTCAAATACATAAAGCTTTAAAAAAAAAAAAGTGTGACGTACCGTTCGCTACACACTACGTATCTGTAGTGTATGCTACGACCCCTATAGCGTACACCATGGGGGATTTGTGCTATTTGAGTACGTTACGCTATGTAGCGCACACTATTTAATACACTAGTTCTGAGAGACATTTATCATAACATAAAAGGAGAGACTAATATTTAGCTTTTCTGGTCACAATTACTCTTTCCACCATGAATATTCATTATCAGAGGCACTATTGTAATAGTGAGAATTTGGATTACTATATAAACCAATAGCAGAAAGGATACTATTGTAATAGTGAGAATTTGAATCACTACACCAAAATTGCCTTTTAGGTACGGCTACTCCTTTTGCTCAGAAGCGGATTTAGACCGTTTCTGATTGTAACGTCTCGAAAAAATCCATACTGAGACCCGAGTGTCGCCTCAGCCAGAAATCACTAAGGACTAAATCCTTTAGAAATTAGACGAGTTTAACTAAGTGTTAAACTAGAGTAGTTACGAAATCCGCTCGATCCACTTTAAATACGATCTGCAAGACCTAAAACTTGTAGAATCATTGACGCTAGGTTACCCTAAAATCTAGAATCCATCTCATTACCCAGTTGCTCTCGGGAGCATAGTGAAACTCCGTATTAGATCTGGACCGCACGTAGAAAGTTCAGTTACTACGAAATTATATAGTTAAGACAGCCTTGCTGGACTTGACAACCATCTTGGAAATCAACTTCAGATAGTATTCCGAGGCTATTCGCTTGAGCCCAGAGCGAAGAGTGTGAGAAAACGTGGTTTTCTTTAGAAATGAATCTAAATTTAAGTAATCTGAGATCGTCACTTACGGGCCGAATATAAAAAATCAGACCGTCAGAATCTGACCCAAATACACCCTCGGATCAGGAGAAATTTCTCATACATGGCAGTGTACTTGTAACCCTGATCGAGTTTCGGTGACCGTTGAACTGAAACCGATCCGCCATGTGTGATCTGGGAACCCGACTGAAACGAAAATTTAACTTGACCTACATCCAAGGTCAGTGAGCTTAAGTCCGACCTTTGGCTCAAGGGGGGCTCTGGAAGTGCTCCGTTGAGCCGAAACAGATGAGTTTTGGCTATAATTGAAGTATACCATGGCCCTGGGGCCATTCCCATCATTTCTGGGCCTATATAAAGACCTTAAACCTCTCTCTCTCTCTCTCTCTCTCTCTCTCTCTCATTTCGTACGAATTTCCTAAACCTAGAAGAGAGAAGAGAGAAAAAGAGAAGGAAAAAGAGAGAAAGTGTGAGGGATTGCTGGAGTTTCTTCCTGGGATTCAAACCCACTTATCTACGTGCCTAACTACGACTACCGTGTCATTTTTCCGGCGATACCAATCACATTCTTAGGTAAGAAAACCTAACCCTAATCCGTTCTAGGGTTTCAATTAGTTAAAGTAATAAAATAGCTAACCTATTTCATGAAATAGGTTGCCGTTGGGCCGTAGACGGAGCGTGAGCGAACAAACTGAATTCGCTACGCGTTTACCGGCGAAAGGTGCGGACTTTAAACGTATAGGTTATGGTTTTCAAGGCTTTCAATGTCAGTTAATGATATATTACTGATGTGGATGCTATTGCACATGTACAAAGTGTTGTCCGTTTCATTTTTCAGATATATGTTAACTATGTTGAATATACTGTATTCCTCGTATTTGTAGAAAATACCGTATATGTATGAAATACGGATTTGTGTTTGCCATGATTACTTGTTGTCTATGTATGCTAAATGCATGTGTATCAACATCTGGGTGAATGGATTAGCCTAATACCTGTTGTATTAACATATGTTGTGTATGTACAAGTTGTAGCCTAAGTGTTTGTGAAATTGTCTAAGTGAGTATAAACTATGCATTAGTGTACGCCACGACTATTCGTCATGGGTATGTGATTGTTATATAGGCGACAATCCTTTGATGAAGGGACTTGCCCTAATACGTATTCTAACTCCTATATGTCATGTATAATGTGAGGTGTAGACTAAGTGTATGTAAACATGTCTGTATGAGTAAGTACTTATGAATTCTTCTTTAATTGGGTGTTGAGATAGGATTCTTAACTACTCTAGCGATGTGTATTTTTTCTCCATGTACGATATATTCAGATATCTGTTTGGTTATGAATTGAATATGTTCAAATTCATGTTGATATTGTACTTCATAGCATGCTCAATTGATTGTATGTTTTGAATCATTGTTCCATTACTGCTTTGAGTATCTCATATGTTAGTCGATGTGATTGAATGTGTTTGGGGCTATTATATAGTCCAGGCAATCGGTAATAGGACTTAAACGAGTGGCTGTCCTTGATCCGCCACATGAGACACGCCTGATGAACCCGAGTCGTATGTCGGTTGGCGACAGTGGTTAGGCCACACGGAGTGCTTATGCATTTCATGTCGTTCAACTCGATGTGCGCTCGTGCTAGTCGAGCCGTCAAACAACCCGATTTGCCGATGTATGTTAACCATGTATGGTCGCTTCTGCTTGAACCTAGGGTACCAAACTCACCAGTGAAATCCCTGTTAACCTTGGTACCTTGATCCGCTAAGACTCATGAGCCGGACATGGTGGTATGGACACCGTGGTCGAGCTGTCAGCCTACGCTGTGGCGACGATCTTCCTCGTAGTGACCATTGAGCAACCCAGACTCGTGAGCCGAATACGGTGGTATGGGACACTGTATTCGAGTTGTCGGCCTACACTGATAAGGTGACGAGCCCTTTGTAGTGACCTCGAGCATACTCTGAGACTGCGGTGAGGCGACGAGCCTTTCCGTAGCAACTAGAGTATAACTAGGCCTGTACTGATAAGGCGACGAGCCCTTTGCAGTGACCTAGAACTGTATCATCGTATGAGTTTACTAGGACTGACGACCCTGGAATGGATCCTTATTGGGAAGTGATATAAGGGAGGTACCTTAGTTTCCCAATCCTGTTGTATGAAAATGACTAATAAAGAACTTGGTAATCACGTTCATGCACCGCATTACGTGTGCGTTTGGCGTTGATGGTCAAACACTGAGGGAGTGTGGCAGCCGCGATTGTAAGAAGGAGTCACTGAGGGAGCGTAGGCGAGGGCATGCATCATACATACATACCATACTTGCATTAATAAGAGTACTTAGGGATGTGTGATTTACTGCTTTATCATTATCGCTTGATTGAATTGATAACATGTTAACCTTTGCTTTATTGTTCCACTGAGTTGATCACTCACTGTCACACTCCAAACTCGGGGATCGGGCTCACAAAATTCCCGATCGCCGAATCCGGCGCCGACAGCCTCCGTAGAACCCCATTCTCGACTCCCGGCGCCCATTCGCCAGGTTCCGATCCTGGGATGCTACGAGGAGGATTTATATATCAGTTTGAATCATAATCAGCATAACCAAAGGCATAACCCACAAACAACAACCAAAAACTCCATCGCATTTCCACTATGATCAAAAAACTTTACAAGTACAATGAGCATAAAGGGAAATACAATGAGAATAGACAAGAAGTTCCAAAAGATCTGCTCTGCGCTCTCGCCTCAGCGCTGCTGCGTCCTCGCGTCACCTGCACGCAACTGTCGTGCATAAGCTTTATGGAAAGCTTAGAGGGTGGTGAAAGTGTGTGCAAAAGGTAGTAATGCAGGTACACAGTATCAGAGTAAAGCGGAACATGCTGATGAATCCATGAAAACCACTAGCCGTACCAAGGCTATGCGATGCAAGGCATGAATGACGTCGGCCATACCAAGGCCATGCAATGCGAAATGCAACTCAAGCATACAAATCATCATCTGAGTCCACATATCAGTACAGTTCAAATCTTGAATATCACCGGGGTCTTGTACACTCTAAACCAAATTGCCGCCCCATCGCGCGCAATAAGGTAAGTGGAAGAGACCTCACTATCCGCCTGCCAATATCGGGCGCGGCTCGTCGATAGCGTACCCATTCCTCGAGCTGGTCAAACTCAGCCTAGCATTGCCCCCTACTCTCGGGTGGGTAATTCCGCACCCCCTTCCAACCGACCACGACACAGTGGAGAGCGCGACCGTCTGGTAATCGGTACTCGGCGCTCATGCACCCACTCGGTCTAGACGTTGGAGCAACCTCTTGGTACCATAAGGGTTTAGGGACTTTCACCCAGGGATATCTATAGCACCCCATGTAGAACAAGATTTCCGGTATCCAATCCTGCCAACCACGATACGCCTGTGGAGGCTATGGCCCTGATGTCGCTAGGGCGTACAGTAACCACATCACACAATGCGAATGCATGAAACACACTATCCAATCATGCAGCAATCCTGCGCGTATCGTGCGCTCATGTAGGGCAACACCGCCTAACCGGGAGCACCTAAACAACCTGCCCGAAGGCATATGCTATGATCAGTCACTTCTCATATCAAGCATACATATGATACGTATGATCATGAATCATGGAACTATACTACACATGTTATAAAGTAACGAACTATTCTTGCAACACAGATGGGCCTAGACATGGACGGCCTACACACAACCGGTACGGGCCTCTCAATGGCCCTAGGGAGAGTCATAGTGCGGACATTTAACCAACACTATACCTGCAATGTGGACGTCAAACCGACATCGCTCCCAAGGCATTATCTGTCGTAAACATCATTACATAAACTATGTAGGGATCACACATTGCAATGGACCTTAGGTACATCCCATTGGGCCTTAAATACATCGAATGGGCCGTGTCACATGGGCCTTATATTCATCAAGAGGGCCACATCAATGGGCCGCACCAATGGGCCTTAAGTGCATTGCAATGGGCCATAACCCGTGGGCCTTAGAATGCATTAATGGGCCTAATCTCATGGGTCATATGTGTATCAGATGAGCCACACCAATTGGGCCCCATATGTACATCGAATGAGCCTTAACCCATAGGCCCTAACACATCTCAATGGGCCTTAAACCATGGTCCCCTACTATATCAAATGGGCCTCAATCCATGGGCCTTACATAAAACAAGGTGGGCCTTAACGGATAGCCCACAAATGACTAAGGTGGGCCTCATTCAGACATCAAAGTGGGCCCACTTGAAGTTTAGATCTACCTCATTCTTTTAACTCAAGCCATAAAATGATATTTCAAAATGGATAGACGGGTCGGATGCATCATATGCATCATGGTGGGGGCTCATATGCGGGCCTACCATAATGTATATTATACATACATAATATATGTAATATATAAATACATAATATATGTAATATATAAATATTAAAATATATATAAAAATATATGGATATATATATACACATCAGCACACGCACACGCGCACACACACGAGCACACACACACGCGCACACGCACACACACACGAGCACACATACTCACGCACACACAAAAGCACACCCACACACACACACCAGCACACACACCAGCACACCCAGGACGGTGGGGTTTTAAGAAAAAAAAACATCACATTGGACTCCACCGTCCAGCGGACGGTGGAGTAAAGCACATACATCATAGTGGGTCCTATGTGGGGCCCACCTTAATGTTTTTATGCCATCCAACCCGTTGGTAAGGTCACCCGGACCTGGAAGAAGGGGAACCACAAGTTTTAGCTCGATCAGAAACTTCGGTGGGCCCCAAAAAGGGTTTCAATGGTAGACTTTCAATTCACACTGTTTCCCTTGGCGTGGGCCACCAGGACGCTGGATGGGCCTGATCTTTGGAGGGGGGCCCACTCCAGGGGGTGGCCCACCTAGTGGACAAGTCGGATGACAAATAGACATCATGGTGGGGCCCACGGCTAGAGCCGTGGGTGACCCTGCTCGTCCGCCTAAAGGCAAGCGCAGGCGCTGCCTGCGCCCTCCTGACACACAGTAGCAACGCTGCTTCACCCTTTCTTCTTTCCTTTTTCTTTCTTTTTTTTTTTTTTGTTTTCCCGCAGAAAATCACGTACGGGGCCCGCTACCGGAGGATCCACTCCGCCCATTGCGTTCTCGGGCCCGGAAGGCATCAAGCGAGTCCAAAGATCAAAAATTTTTGGGTGTGTAGATACAGCAAAGTGACTCCAAAAGGCTTTGGACAGTAGAACTATGGTTTTCAATGGTATGGCCCGCCTAAGTATCGGATTTATGTCATTTTTTGGCTCAACGCCTAAATTGAGCCAAGGAATGAGATGGACGGCGCGGATTGAATAGATATATCAAGGTGGGGTCCATACACGGGACCCACCCCAAGGGCAAGCTAATATTTGTGTTTTCATCTTGACGTCCAGCGTCTCTGGACGCTGGACGGTGTGACGGATGTGGCCAAGCTTAGGTGGGCCACACATGATGGGTGGTGCCTGTACCACACACACAAGTGGGCCCCATGTATGGGTGGTTTGGATGGAATACGTACCTCATGGTGGGGTTTATTCAAGTGGACCACACAACCAAAACATGATAAAAGGAAAAAAATGAAATAGAGAGAGAGATAGAGAGTGAGAGAGATAGAGAGAGATCGGTGAGTATGGAGGGACCCCGCCACTATGGGCCCCTCATACAAATGTACATCAAGGTGGATCCCACATTATGGGCCCTTAATCGACAAAAATGAAGGAAAACTAACGATCTACAATCACCCACCGCTTGATCTTCTTGTTCCCTCGGCTTGTCGGTCTCCTTGTGCTCCTCTTTGATGGTGGAGATGAGAAATGGAAGGCTAGGATGAGAGATGAGAGGGTGGAGAGGTGGGTCACACTTGTGGCTTGGAAGGAAATGGGGAGATGGCTCATACGTATGGTGCTCTCTCTTTTAGCTTGGGAATGGTTTTGCAATTGAAGAGAGAGAGGGTTGTTGTAAAGGGAGAGGAGTGATGGATGGTTGATGTGGTGGTGATGGGGTGTAAGACACCTTTTTTGACTTTTTTGGCAAAAGGTGTAAGAAGGCATGTGTGTTGTAAGAACCTTTTTGACTTTTGAGGCTTATTTGGGAAAAGGTGAAAGTGATGTGTACTTGACCCATGATGGATTGATGGGTTGATGGATTGATGGATTAATGTGACACATCGTAGAGATTCTCTTGGGTTTTGCAACGCGCGGTGTTTTCCTCGCACTGAACGCTGGCCCACGTCTCTTGATCAGAGAGTCGGATCGGCGCGCGAATCGCGGCATCAGAACCGAGGCGACGGTGCGGTCGCAAGGATACAAGTCTTAAGTTGAGTCAACTCGGGTTAACGGCGTATGAATCAGGGTCATGCGCAGATACCGGTAAGGGTCGAAGGTTGCCGAAATTCGACCGGGAAGACCGCGGGAGTCTACGGAACGGTACGGTCTAGGATACGGGTCTTACAGCTCTCCCCTACTAATAAAAATTTCATCCTCGAAATTTACGCAATCATCGCAACTAGTCATAACTCATGAGGAAGAAGAAACATAACATTGCTATATAAAATCAGAGATAGCATACAAAATACAACTCATACTCTGTCATCAAAGAGATGGGGATAACGCTCTCGGATCTCGGCCTCACGCACCCAAGAAGCTTCCTCAACAGAATGGTGACCCCACTGAACCTTTACCAACGGGATGACCTTGGTCCGGAGGACCTGCTCCTTCCGATCCAGGATACGAACCGGCTGCTCAATGTAGGAAGCATCCTCACGTACCTCTGACGGCTGCTAATCAATAACAGGAACAATGTCTGACCCACATTTCCTCCACATGGAGACATGGAAAACGTTGTGGACGCCAGACAACTGAGATGGCAAGGCAAGCCGATAGGCCACGGCGCCAACGCGCCCAGTGATCTCAAAAGGTCCTATGAATCTCGGGGCAAGCTTGCCCTTCGCTCCAAATCGAACTACGCCCTTCATGGGCGAGACCTTGAGATACACATGGTCCCCTACATCAAACTCCAAGGGACGACGCCGACGATCAGTAAAACTCTTCTGCCGGCTCTGAGCTGTGCGCATCCTCTGCCTGATGATATCGATAGCCTCTGACGTCTCCTGCACAAGCTCGGGACCTAGGAGACGGCGCTCTCCAACCTCGGTCCAACAACTCGGTGATCTGCATGGTCTGCCATATAGTGCCTCAAAAGGAGCCATGCCGATGGTCGCCTGATAGCTGTTATTGTATGCGAACTCAGCCAATCGCAGATGCTCATCCCAGCTACCCCCGAAATCAATCGCGCAGGCCCGAAGCATATCCTCAAGGATCTGGTTGACCCTTTCGGTCTGGCCATCGGTCTGCGGATGGTACGCAGTGCTGAGCTGCAAATCAGTCCCCATCGCTCTCTGGAAGCTCCTCCAAAACTGAGACGTGAACCTCGGGTCTCGGTCAGAAACGATCGAGACTGGAACGCCATGCAGTCTCACAATCTCCTCGACGAACAATCTCGCAAGCCGGTCCATGGACCAAGTCGTACGCATCGCAAGGAAATGTGCCGACTTCGTCAGACAATCCACAACAACCCAGATGGAGTCATGACTGCGCTGAGTCCTCGGCAAACCCATAATAAAATCGGTCGACACGTGCTCCCACTTCCACATCGGGACACTCAACGGCTGCAATAGACCAGGGGGTCTCTGATGATCAGCCTTGACACGCTGGCACGTGTCACACTCGGCTACAAAACTAACAATCTGACGCTTCATCCCTGCCCAAAAGTACTGTCGCCTCATGTCACGGTACATCTTCGTCGAGCCAGGATGAATAGAAAAACGCGATCGATGCGCCTCGGTCATAAGATCTCTACATAGCTCAGGGATATCCGGGACGCTCAATCGGCCTCTGAAGCGAAGTCCACCATCTGTACCAATCTGCCAATCTACCTGACTCTCAGATGCCGCATCAGCCCTATAACTCTGCAACGACTCATCAGCCTGCTGAGCCTCGATCACCCTTGCGACAAGAGAGGGTTGAATCGACAGGCTCGATAACTGCACGATAGAAGACTGCAGGCCGAACTCAAAATCATACTCTGCCACATCCTCAAGCATCCGCCACTCCTGAATCATCATATGCGCCACCAGGCCTCGTGGCTGACGGCTGAGGGCATCCGCCACCACGTTTGCCTTGCCCGGGTGGTACTGAAGATCAAAGTCATAATCCTTCAAGAGCTCCATCCAGCGCCTCTGCCTCATGTTCAACTCAGATTGCGAGAAGAGGTACTTCAAGCTCTTGTGTCGGAGAAGAGCTCGAACCTGACCCCATAGAGATAGTGCCTCCACACCTTCAGTGCGAAGACAACTGCAGCCAGCTCCAAATCATGCGTGGGGTAGTTCAGCTCATGAATCTTGAGCTGGCGAGACGCGAAGGCCACTGGTCTCCCGTGCTGCATCAGGACAGCACCCAAACCAATATGTGAGGCATCAGTAAATACAATAAATCCGTCACTCCCAGAGGGAAGAGTGAGGACAGGAGCACAACATTTGTACCTTCGAGAGTTCCAAGTTGATAGGATGATTAAGTCCCAGAGTGACAGAAGTTGGTATCAGAGCATAACTCGGGAATAACCAAGAACAACATTTCATATCTGCTATGGATGATTAAGTCCCAAGTCCGGATAGCTTAGCAATCTTTATTACCGACCCTTAACATTCGTACCTTCGAGAGTTCCAAGTTGATAGGCGCCTTCAATATTCCTGATGCCGTCCAGCGGAGCAGTGACCGGGGCGTCACACTCACTCCCACGTTACGGGATGGTGTTGCGCACACCAACCAGACCTGTCTTAGATGCAGGTGGTGGCGATGCCTACGAGGCGGAACCAGACTTCGAGGAGGATGAGGAGGCCTTCTCTTATATGCAGACTTCAGGCAGGTTTTTGTGAGCCGTGGCCTAACTGACGGGACTTCTTTCTGGGATTATGAATAGAGGATACTACACATTTTGTATATTTTGAAATTACACTTGTAATCCTTGACCTGGCAATGCAAACATATGTTGGGGACATACACTGGTTTATACAGTTATATATATTCGTTTCAGTCTTCCGCTTGTGTATTATAACTGTCCCTGGATTATGTTTTATTGATTTGGCTTAATCTTATTCATGTTTCATGCACTAATACAGACAACATACAGTCATCATTTCATATGTTGCATATGTGATGCGTTGGAACTCGGGAGTTAAGTTAATACTCGACCCCCGATTTTCAGGGCGTTACATGGATCTAGAGGAGTTTCCAGCCGTACTCGAACTTTCATTTCCCCCATTTTTAATGCATTAAACCCCACAAACCCAAACCCTACTCTCATTCTTCCTCTCCCTCCATATCTGCCCGATGGAAGCGTCAGACCCCTCGCATCAGACGCAGTGCATCATCCTCCTCATCGATCTCCATCAACTCTTCCACCTCCAAAACCCTAACCCTTACATCTCCTCCATTCTCTCCTCCTCCAAAACCCTCATTTCCTTCTCTCCTCTCCCCTCCTCTCTCTTCGCTTTGAAGCTCTTCTTCTCTTCTCTTTCTCTCTCCTCTCCTATCCACATCCAAAATCCACCGCCTTCTTGGCAAATCTGCCACTTTCATCTCCTTCGATTCCCCATCTCAAACCCTAATCTCTCTTTCCCAGACACTAATCTCTCTCTCTCTCTCTCTCTCTCTCTCTCTCTCTCTCTCTCTCTCTCTCTCTCTGCTGTCTCTTCCCTTCCCCCAATGTCGTCTGTGATCGCGTCTCTCCGTCCTGCACGTCGTTCACCGCCGGATCGCTACGCCAGATCACCCATGACTATGCCTAGGAGCCTCGGATTCTAGATCCGAAAGGTACGTCTTATCTCGATGCCTTTGCCGTTCGTTCGAATCTGATCATTCTCTTTTATATTGGTACGCTATTGGATATTCCATTTTTGCATAAAGCCCCAGGGCTTCATGTCTCTTCATTTCCTTCCCCATTCACTACGTTTCGATGAAGCCTCGATCTGTGGCTGGGATTCCTAAAACCCAAATGCAAGGACTGATTTGAATGTGTGCAGATCTGTTCTCTGGATTTTGTAGCAATTTTGGGTAATGTAGTTGGGTTTTTTAATAACCATTTGTTCTCTTTTTCTCTGAATTTTTAGTTTTTGTTTTCTTTTGTCTCTCTCTCTCTCTCTCTCTCTCTCTCTCTCTCTCTCTCTCTCTCTCTCTTTTTTATGTCTTATTTGGTTACGAAATTTGGGACTTCTAATTCCCAATTGAAGGTTTGAATTGTTCTTTTCAGTTTTGCTGAATTTTTAGTGTGCTTTTCAAGTCTCTTATCTGGTTTGAAATATGCATGTTAACCATTTGAAGAAATGCTTCAACCAAGATCCCTTTCAGTTCTTTTGAGTATTTTAGCTAAGTTGTATATCAATGTTTTGCAGTATGCTTGCCATTAGATACTATATTGGTAAATTGTAGCATTTTTTATAATTTGCAATAATTTCTTTTTATATTTTTTTTTGCACAAGATTTTAAAGGTTGGCTTACTTCCAACACTAGTCTGGGTAAAGGTGTGTTGATATCAGGTGGGCAGCCATTCACCAAACCTTTGCCAAACATATCATCGGTATCCATTTTTTGAATCTACTAGTGATACAGGGTTTGTAAAACTGACCCTAAATTGCCAGGACAACAATATGATGACAATAATCACAATTTGGCAAGGTGCAAGCTGACAAACCTGAACTTGCATTTAACTAGAAATAGTCAAATCACATTCTCCATGAGTAACATTAAAGATGAAAAATGATTATTGCTTGAACTAGTGCAAGCACCTCTCATCATCATGCTAGTCATTAAATATATGGCCATGTCACGTTCTCCCTAAGTAACATTAACATTAAAGATGAAACAAGGATTTCTCATTTCCTGTATTTTCTTTGGCCATGTCATCAGTGATGACATCAACACTATTGCAATGATATCATCCATAATAACATGGCCTGATGAAAATGTAGTAAATGGGAATTTCCTGTTTCCAATAGCAGAGGATCTGGATTCATAAGCTATATAGTTTTATGTGTGCTTACCAACATGCAATGTAGATTTACCTCACAAGACTAGTGTTCTTTGGTTTTTTATACCACTAGCCCCCAACCCAACTACTCCATGGGCTTGTTTGGATTCTGGCAAAGTTGTGTCGCAACTAGTAGTCTATTTGCAATTGGAAAACAAATACTCTGTGCATCCTCTTGTATTTATCAGGGTTTGATGCAATTACAAATTATTTATCTGATATGGCATGGTTATACAATACAGTGATATGATTTGGAAAAAATAAAAAATCAATGGACTTATTTTAGTGGTTTTATTAAAATGTTTTAGCATTCTTTCAAACTACAATTTCTTCCGATCAGCAAAGTCTAGTTGCCAGGGGAGGATTTAGTTGTAGTCTCTGCCCTCTTTTGTTTCATCTCTAGCACATCTTGTGGATTTAAGCTGATTTAAGGTTGAGAATTTACTTTTCTGGTTCCAAGTAGTTGAACAGGTCCAGGATATGGTGTTTTCAACTCATTTGTGTTGATTTGTGGGGGTATTTGTGTTATATAATATTTTTGCTGCTCGGCCTAAATTAACAGTGTTTCAGTTCAGAACTGCATTCCATACAGGGACTTTGATTGATCTAGACGATTCAACCCCCATCTGACAACCTGTCCTTTTGTATTGGCTTGCAAGTGGATGGCTAAAAAACAAATATTGCCAATTGTCCACATGCAACTGGAAAAGCCTATCCAGTTTATGACTGAGTTTTTTTATTTTTATTTTTGCATTCGTGTGTCCATTATTTATGTTCAATCATCTTGTCAGATGAACAATCTAGATTTTTTATGGTTTCTGAGGTATTAATTATAATTCAAGATTGGGTTTCTCTTTATGAATAATTTAGTATTGATCGGCTTGTTAGATTTTCCATGCTGAATTGGTAGATTTAATTAGTACAGTTTTTGGCTGATCAGCCGTGTTTAGGAAGAAGTGGTTTGGATGTGTTCGATGAATTTATAAAGGACAAGCTCTTTATTTTGTTCTTCTTTAGTTTGAATCACAAGTTGTAAATTGTTTAAGCTAAAATCTGTTTATAGCAAAATTTCAAAATTCTAGCTATTAGGCTGAAGTTTAGTTGCATGTAAATAAAATCATTTTTTTTTCATGCCTATTTTGATTAGTGGGGGATCAGAAAGGGATTTATGGAAGTGCACAACATGAACTGTCATTTGGTTCAAAATGGTTTAGGCCTCAAAAACCCCTTTTGAGGGTGTGTCCAAATGAGCTCTCAGCATTCATAATGGGGAAGTAGCCCTCTAGTTGCAGTTACGTTTCTTTCAAATCCATCTTGAAAGCATTCATAATGAGTCCAAGCAGATACTGGTAAACTCATATCCTATATTATTCTTTCACAAATTTTCTATTGTTGACTAGTTTCATTTTCTTTAAAAAAAAACCATTGCCTTATATTGTTTATGAATGTGGATTGCATTTTTTACTTATGAAGTAAATAGAAGGTTATCTTATTGGCATTTCAAAACTACTTCTTAATGCTGGGAACTAGCGTAATCATTCCACCATGATCCGGGTACTCAGGCTTTGATTTTGTGGTGCTGATTAGTGTCAGTGCCAAGCTTCTCAGCCTCTTGTGTGTGTTTCCAATAAGCATGGATGTGAAGGAGAAGTGGCACCCAAAGTTTAAATTGATGTGCTGAATTAGTTTCTACTATTCGCTATGAATTATAAAGTTGAATGTGTGAGTTAGGAACAAACAACTAGTTCCATTTTATGGATTTAGTTTGAGTTGATATATTGATTTAGTTTCTATTGTTTCAGTGTTTTGATATGAATGCTTTTGATGATATTAGGTGCAAGAAATTCAAAATTTTGTATGTTCTTCTCAAATATTCCATCTCTCTCTCTCTCTCTCTCTCTCTCTCTCTCTCTCTCTCTCTCTCTCTCTTTTATGAATTAATGTTTTCATCCCAGAAAATAGTAACATATATTCTAGAACAATGTTTCACATTCGTCCACTAATGTCCACAATGCCATCACCATGCTCCAATGATCTAGACATGTCACATGTGCAAGTATATGTGTGGAAGCCAGCCATGTGTCCATATGTGCCATTGTGCTGAATGTTTACGGGAGACAACTACCTAGGCATGTATCTAAATATCAATCACTAGGGATTTTTGTCCATATTTATTTTTGTTGTTGTTGATTTGGTCTCTTTTCTTAGTATGATCTGGGCTAGATCAATCACTAGGGAAACTGAGTTTAAGAGCATTACCGTTGGGGTATATGCCACCAAGAGCTTTGGTAAACCAACGCTCCCTACACTCAGCTTACAATGCCTCATGTGCCAAACTGTATGTATGTGTGACAACTCTGTTGTACATCGGGTGGGCTACTTGACTTAT
>JAJHSJ010000019.1:17318605-17331666 GCA_021015155.1 Magnolia officinalis
CCTCTCCAGCCTCGACTTCCACCTAATCCCTTGCCACCTGGTTACAATGAAAATCAGTACTGTGCATATCATCAGGCTCCTGGCCATCTAACGGACCGCTGCTTCGCTTTGAAACATGCGGTCCAAGATTTGATCGAAAGCCAGAAGATTGCAATCACCCCACAGGCCAGCAATACAGTTCAAGCCAACATTCTCCAAAATCCCCTGCCCTCACATCAGGCAGGACCCAGCACATCCAGCACCTCTACCGTCAATCACATTGAAGGAGGTCAACCCACACATGCTTATCCACATCATTCCATCCAAGCAATCATGCCCGACACAGCCAATCGGACATGGGGACACCAACAAGCACCATCGCCTGGGCCACAGGTATCCTTTGAAGCAGCACCAGCTGCTCAACCTCTCGTATTTCTCGAAGCAGCACCAACATTTCAGTCTCTCATAACTTTGGAAGCAGCACCCAACAGGTCATACCCTCAGAACCTCGCCCTCCAAGGGACACACTCAACTCCATCCTCGGCATATCCAAAAAGGTTGAATTCTGAACCTGTCATTTTCCCGATAGGTCTCCCTGACCTAACTCTGCCAACCTTGCCAGGGGCACCCTCAGTTCAGGCCCCGCAATTTTTGATGCCTCACCAACTGGCACACGCCCAAAGGATCCCTCCCCGCATCCGAGGAAAGAAGAAAATTCCATGGCCACAACTAATCAAAACTTGGTGGCACCTCAAGAGATATCACTGAGCCTTACCACAAACTGCTCCAGTAATGACCCCTCAGCCTCAAGAACCATTGGTATACTTGGAAGGAAGAGCGGTTCCTTCCTATAACCCGAAGGCAGTCCCATGGCACTACCCAGAATGCGATGAGGTGGGTAACAACGGGAGATACCTCAGGAGAGATAGTCAGAACTCAAAAGAAACTCGGGGAGTTTCATCGGGAACCACTAGCAAAACTGACGCTGCTTATGACATAGCAGCCCAACTCAAAACCATTCCCGCACAAATATCCATCTGGGAACTCCTATGCACGTCAAGGTCTCATCGAGAAATCTTTGCAAAGACCTTGAATGATGCCCATATCTCTCCCGACGTACCCCCCGAAATGGTGGCAAGTATGATTGGCCAACTTCTCGCACCACAAGCCATCACTTTCTCTGATGATGAGCTACCACCTGAGGGCCGTGAGCACAGGCGCTCACTAAACATAGTGGCCCACCACAAGAATTTCAAGATCCCACTTGTGCTCATCGATAATGGATCCAGTCTCAACGTTTGCCCTTTAAGGACTGTTGAACGGTTGGGGATAGAACCATCATCCTTCAGAGCCAGTACCATGAGTGTTAGAGCTTTCGATAATTCCCGAAGGCAAGTGGAGGCGGAAATCGACCTAGAATTACAAATTGGACCAGACATGACCCTTGTCACATTTCAGGTCATCGATATCCCTGCCTCATTTAACCTTCTCTTGGGACGGCCATGGCTCCATGCTGTTGGAGCCATCCCATCTACCCTCCACCAAAGGGTTAAATTCCCTTCGGAAAATCGAATCATTTCAGTACTGGCTGAGCCAGAAACCATCCTCCCGGTGACGGTCAGTATCCCAGAAACTGACATTCCAGTGATTGACATTCAGCATACAGAAGGCGATATTCCATATCACAGTTTTGAATTCGAAAAAGTAAACGCGATCGCTAATCCTCGCCCTCTAGCTGCTGAATACGTCATTCCCCCCGCTGAGCGATTGGTCTTAAATTACCGTACCAAGTTCCATGAAAAGGGTATGGTAGTGAAGCCAGCACATGCCAATGTACAGAGACAGGGACTGGGATATCAGCCGACATCGGAAGATCAGGCTGAAAGGCCAAAAAGGGGCCAACTGTTTAAATGCACACCCATCGAGTTTGTCAAAGCTGGGTCAGTTGACGAGAGCAAAATGATATCTCTTGAGGACCAATTTCAAGCACTTAGACTCGCAAAACAGACTAGACAAGAGTCTATTTGGCCACCAATAAGGTGGGATCGGATCCTCAGGACATCAGAGGAACACACAAAGCCAGGGGCAGAACCCCCAGATCCACCACATGAGACTAGGGGCATGGAAACAAGTCCACCCGCAAGTGACCCAAAACTGGGAATGCCCTTTGTGGGCAATGTAGGCCAGAACAAGGAGACACCTATTCAGGGGAACACAGGGCAGAAGCAACCCATCCATTGGGTTGACAAAGGTAAGTGGCTTGCTCTGGATTGGACGGATGTCCAAATCCCGTCCCAGGAATCCGAGAAACAAGAGGAATTTCAGCTCCTGGGCACAGAGGTCGAATCAGATTCTGACTCTGAGCCCAGCCCGGCAGACATCATGGTCATCAAGACAGGTGACCCACAGGAACAGACAGGGCAGATCAGCAAGATCGAAAGGGGAAAAGAGCCAGGATGGTCAGCCATCCCCCAAACAATCGAATCAGCTAGTAAACCGCTCGCTAGCACCAGCCTTAAAAAAAAACGCCAATGTAGATAACAATTGGTATCCCGAAACAGGACAAGACCAATCATGGTTTGCGACACCGTCCTGGTCAGGATATCTTGGCGACACAAAAAAATCAAAAAACCTTTCAAACACAAAAACATCAAAAAATCTTTCAAATACAAAAACATCATATATCCCTCAAAATCACAAAACAGCAAAAATCTTTCAAATACAAAAACATCATATATTTCTCAAAATCACAAAACATCAAAAAACTTTCAAAATACAAAAATAATAGAAAAATTTTCAAAAATCATTGTGCCAAACACTTCTCATGACATGCACGAGTTTGAAGTCGACTCATATGATTTCAATCTAGAATTAGACTTCGAACTCATGGGTTTGGATGAAGCCCCGGATGAGGGAAATGATGATACCGCTCTCGAATTCGGGGATTCCCTCGAAAAATTTGAAACAAAAGCCAATGTTGTGGCAGATGATTTCGAAATTGTGAACTTAGGGTCAATAGAATCCCCCAGGGAAGTGCGTATCGGGAAATCGCTTTCCCCAGAATACAAGCAGAAGATGATGGAGTTTCTGAAACCGAGGTTGTCCAACTTTGCCTTCTCTTACGAGGACATGCCAGGGCTCGATGAAGCGTTGGTGGTACATCATCTGCCAACAAGGCCAGAAATGAAGCCAGTCAAGCAAAAGCTGCGAAGGATGAAGCCAGAATGGGCCCTGAAAATCCGTGATGAAGTTATCAAGCAATACAACGCGGGATTTCTGGTAGTCTCCAACTACCCGGAATGGCTCGCAAATATCGTACCAGTTCCAAAAAAAGATGGGAAAGTCAGAATGTGCATCGACTTTAGGGACCTCAACAAAGCAAGCCCTAAAGATGACTTCCCCCTGCCTCATATCGACACACTGGTGGATAATACTGCTGGACACAAGATCTTCTCCTTCATGGACGGTTTCTCCGGTTACAATCAGATCAAGATGGCCGTCGAAGATCGTGAGAAGACTTCCTTCATCACGCCATGGGGAACTTTTTGCTATCGGGTCATGCCCTTTGGATTGAAAAATGCAGGAGCTACGTATCAGCGAGCCATGACTGCCTTGTTTCATGATTGATAAACAAGGAGATGGAAGTTATGTGGACGACATGATTGTCAAGTCTCGCACGATCGAAGGACACTTTGAAGATCTCAAAAAGCTCTTCGACAGGCTGGAAAAGTTCAAGCTCCGCCTCAATCCGCAAAATGTGTCTTCGGTGCAACCGGAGGCAAGCTGTTAGGCTTCATTGTCGGCAAAGACGGTATCAGGGTGGATGAAACCAAAACCAAAGCTATCATCGAGATGCCACCGCCCAAGACTGAGAAAGAAATTCGGGGTTTCCTCGGGCGAATCCAATATATCAGCCGATTCATCGCACAACTCACCCCGGTCTGCGAACCCATATTCAAGTTGTTATGAAAGAACTCTCCAAAAGAATGGAATGATGACTGCCAAGCGGCCTTCGATAAAATCAAAAGATATTTGCTAAATCCTCCAGTGCTCGTGCCGCCTACCCCAGGTAGGCCACTTCTGTTGTATATCTCTGTCGCAGCGGAAGCAATCGGATGCGTCCTCGGCCAACACGATGATACGGGAAGAAAGGAGCAAGCGATCTACTATCTAAGCCGACGGTTTACAAGCTACGAAGCCAAATATTCCAGCTTAGAAAAGACATGCCTCGCCCTAGTTTGGGCAACACAACGGCTAAGGCAGTACATGATCGCTCACCCGATACTTTCTGCTCGCTCGCATGGACCCGTTGAAATACTTGTTCAAAAAACCGGCACTGACGGGCAGAATCGCAAAATGGCAGTTACTGCTTTCTGAGTTTGACATCACATATGTCACCCAGAAGGCAATCAAGGGGCAAGCACTGGCCGATCATTTAGCAGCACACTCCCTGCCCAACTACCAACCTCTGAAGACCTTCTTCCCCGACGAGGACATCCTCCAGATCGAGGGAGAAGAGGAAAGAAGGCAGGAGAGTGGACACTCTTCTTCGACGGAGCTGCAAACTCGAAGGGGAGTGGAGTAGGCGCCATACTCTACTCCCCCGAAGACGTCCCAGTTCCTATATCCAGAAGACTAGCATTCCAGTGCACCAACAATGTAGCTGAATATGAGGCATGCATCGCCGGTCTAAGAGAAGCCATCATCCTCAACGTAAAGAAGTTACGAGTCTTCGGAGATTCGCAACTCATCATCAATCAGATAAATGGCGATTGGAAGACCAAAGACGAGAAACTGATTCCTTATCATATCTATCTGGAAAATTTGATCGAGGAGTTCGAAGAGATCACATTCTCTTACATGCCTCGGGTCAAGAATCAGTTTGCAGACGCTCTAGCTACCCTCGCTTCAATGCTGGAAATCCCAAAAGGAGTAGCTGAATGGGAACTCACTGTCGAACTCCAGGAGGAACCTGCATTCTGCCTACAAATCGAAGAAGCTGAACCTGCCCCAAATGATCAGCCATGGTACACAGACATAAAGAATACCTCGAACATCAGAAGTACCCGAAGGAGCGGCTCTGCCTGATCGCCGCACAATACAAAGATTAGCAGCTCAGTTCGTGATCATCGGGGGTACCCTCTACAAGTGATCCTTCAACCAAGTCCTTCTCCGCTGTGTGGATGGGACAGAGGCAGCTCACATCATGTCAGAAATCCACGAAGGACTATGCAGCCCGCATATGAATGGACACATGATGGCAAAGAAGATCCTACGACTCGGCTACTACTGGCTTACAATGGAAACAGATTGCTGCAAGCACGTCAGGAGATGCTTCAAGTGTCATGAGCACGCAAACCAAATACATGCGCCTGCCTCCGAACTTTATAACTTGACGGCACCATGGCCCTTCTCTGTATGGGGACTCGACATCATAGGCAAGATCAACCCTAAAGCTTCAAATGGGCATGAATATATCCTGGTGGCAGTAGATTACTTCACTAAATGGATAGAAGCAGCATCCTATACCACTATTGCAGCATCTCATGTGGTCAAATTCATAAAGAACAACATCATCAGCCGATATGGGGTCCCTCACGCCATTATCACTGACAATGGAACCCCGTTCGTCAACAAAAGGATGAACGATTTCCTCGACAAGTTTAAAGTCCAATGCCATCGATCGAGCCCCTACCGCCCTCAGATGAATGGTGGGGTGGAAGCCGCAAACAAGACTATCATCCGCATACTCGAAAAGATGGTGAAGACATATCGTGACTGGTCAGAAATGCTTCCTTACGCACTCTGGGCTTATCGCACGTCTGTACGGTCTGCTACAGGCACAACTCCATATGAACTCGTTTATGGAATGGAAGCAGTACTACCAGTCGAAATCGAAATCCCCTCACTGCGGATACTGCTGGAAAGTGAAGTCGAGGAAGGCGAGTGGCAACAAGCAAGGTACGATCAACTGCATCTGGCAGATGAAAAGCGCATGCGAGCGCTAAGCCACTCCCAATGCTATCAAAGAAGGATCGCTCGAGCTTACAACAAGAGAGTCCGAAAAGAAGTTTCAAAGTCGGTGACATGGTCATGAAACGTATCCTGCCGCCTCATTTGCCAGATCCCAGAGGAAAATTCAAACCATTGTGGGATGGACCACTGATCATTCGGGAAGTACTCCCAGGAGGTGCTCTTCGGCTCACCAATCTGAAAGGCGAGGATCTTCCCGAGCCCATCAACGCCGACAATGTGAAAATCTATCACGGGTAACCCTACCGAACTTGTCAATGATTACAATCGAAAGGCTGCATTTCTCACCTTCCTTACCAAAAACTGTATATACCCTTTCCAGAACACCCCTCATACCCCAAAAAAAAAAAAGAAGAAAGAAAGAAAACAAAACAAAAAAGAAAGAAAAAGGAAAAGAGGAAAAGACAAAAAAGAAAACTCAATAAGAAGACCCAAAAAAAAAAAAAAAAAAAAAAAGAAAATAAAGAAACTCATCCCGCCTCCCTAGTAACCTATCATATCCCCAAATAATTTCAAGCAGCTTACGATTGTGGTTAGAGACAAGGGCAGGTAGGCAGCCAATCGGTTGGCTATGAAGGAAGTTCCCCCATCACTCCTCGCACTCCAACAAAACCAAAAAAAAAAAAAAGAATAAAGGCATGCCTAAGCAAAAGGGGCGAGTTGAAAACCTGAAAAGGCGGCTCGAGTAAAAACAGCGGGCATGTAGCGGACTTGGTGAAAACCTGAAAGGGCGCCAAGGGTAAAAATAGCACAAGCTGCCAAGGGGCAGGCAAGATCAAAGACCCGGGACGTAGTGAAAATCCGAGAGGACACTACGGGCAAAAATGACGGGAAAGTCGGACGTAGTGAAAACCTGAGAAGGCGTTACGGGTAAAATGACAAAAAAATAAACAAAAAAAAAAACTAAAATAAAAGTGCAGGAACAGAAGAAGCCGAGGCAGCAAATGTCACAACAAGATACAAAGAAGGATCAGCTTCAGATCAGTACTCTATCAGATGCTGCTCAAATCTAGGGGAAGCAATCCTGGACACCTTCTCAGGGAATCAAGACCCCAAAAAACACAGTCTAGAATACTGTACACAACGTGGGCTGAGCCCAAGATTCTGATCCCTATCATCCAAAGTACAAATCCAAACATGAGCAAACATGGCATAAACAAAACATTTCATTCTTTTAACCATTTTGCAAAAGTCTGTTTTCCCTTTTATATCTCAGAAACAAAATTCCCTGTGCATACAAAATAAGCAGTCAATCAACAGCAGAAATTACAGGTAAGCTCCTACCTCTCATATGCTAACAATCTCTCCCTGAGTCTCTCTATCTCCATGCGCAGGTAGAAGATCTCATCCCTGTCCAGACAATGTGTCGCAAGCATGCTCTCATCATACCGTCACCCTACGGCTAGTCGGCGGGCCATGTCCTCACATGAATGGCGAAGCACAGCAATCTCACTAATCAGGTGGCCATGTGTGGCTAGCAGAAATGAAGGATCAATGAAGGGTCGCTCCTCGAAGGCCTCAAAAGAATCAATAACACAGGAGGAAGATGTAGCAGTATCACCTATCATGTCCTGATCAGCGGCCTCATCTGCTAAATGCCAGCCTGGGACCTGACGATACAACGACTGCTCTGCCACCCATCGCTGGTATGGTACCGTCGCCATAGGAGGAGCCCAAGACTCAAGGCCTAGAGCCGTCGCGTCCAAAGAACCCTGCCAAGAAATTCGGACTCGCCTATACAAAGACGTCAAATCAGATGGAAGAGACGAATGCCCAAATCCAGAAAAGGCGAACTCTGGGATATCCTGCCAGAAACCAAACTGGCGAAGGAAGCGTATGGGATGATAGGAGCAGCATCCCCGAAGGCCGAGCAACAACAAAGGAGTGCGAGCCGCGCTACAGATCAGGGGCGCTCGACAAAGCCAAGTAGCCTCCCAGCTGATCTCCCACCCTCGAAGCTCAGAAAACATGCGGCGATACAATGACTCCGTGGCCTCAGCACCACACGGAAGGTCGTCGAGTAACAAGAGCAGCACGTCATTACGACGAGAATCAGGAAATGCAAGCACAGGAGTCATGTACAAGTGTTCCATAACATAACCTGGGAAGAAGCTTAAATTAAGCTCAAAATTCCAAAAAAAAAAATGGGATGCATGAGAAAGTGGCAAAAGAGCAGAAAGTACCTGAAGAAATGAGCAGCAACCTCTAAGGATGCGAGTATGTCCAAGGGAGCACTCAGTCAATCCCAAAAAAGCTCGGCCAGCACTACCGAAACAATGCTCCTGCGACAAAGAACGCATCGGAAGGCATCCAGCAAAACTACCAGCGATGATCGTCTCCATCCTGAAAAAGCAGCTCAGCCAAGGTACAAAATATCAGTGCATTCAGGCACTGAAGCTGACGATCAGATCCAGGTCTCCCACGGCCAGTAGAGCAGCGGTCATATAAAATCTCCAGAGAAAGCTCACCAACCCCTCCCTCTGCAGTAGGAAGATCAACGGGAAATCCAAACCAGGCAACCAGATCAGAAGGGCGAACCGACTCTGACAAAGGAATGTACGCCTCTCGGGCCAGAAGAAGGCCTGACAGGCCCGCGCAAACTCCTCCAATGATGGACCCAGCTCCAGATCATTAAAGGAAAACAGGTTCAGGGATGGTACCCAGTCATACACATGCCGCACTCAGCAGTCGCCAGTCTAAGCGAACTCGGTGAAAGTGGAGAACCTCTCGAAAGCCCAAAGAGTCCAACTCGAAGATCTCGGACTCGGTCAAACTGTCAATCCAGATATGTAATCGCTCAGAACAGGTGCCACGTGGCTGCAGTCGACAAGTCCGAACGGGCACGCCCTCAAAATCTGAATCCCTGGATCAACGATGAGTCATCAAAAATGGGCATGCCCTCATCCAAGAGATCGATTTCATGATGGTGGAAGAAACCAGATGCCCCATCGCATCTCGCAGTGTATCCCGAAAAGCCTCAACAGGAGGACCTGAACCCCCGACAACTGCTATATCGGGAGGTGTCTGAAATGAAGAAGCCCCAATAGCTGCAACATCTGGAGCATCCCAGTGGCACATAGGAGGTACATCCTGTACGATAACAGGAGCTGACTGTCCAACCATCGCCTCGAAATCTGCGCCAAAAATCTGACTCAGGCCGCCTGTCGGAAGTCCACCGTCTACCAGATCCAACCATCTAAAACATCAAGAGGGAGCCCGTCATCCACCAAAATCTGATCCACACCATCTATGCCATCCATAGCCTCCCCCCATCCATCAAGCATCCACACCATCCATAGCCATCTCATCCAAGGCACCATCCATCCTCAAGCCATCCACACCATCCATAGCAATCCTCCCATCCATCAAGCCATCCACACCATCCATAGCAACCTCCCTCATCAAGCCATCCACACCATCCATAGCCATCCGCCCATCAAGCAAGCATCACACCACCCTAGCCATCCCCCCTCCATCAAGCCATCCACACCATCCATAGCCATCTCCCCATCATCCAAGGCACCCATACCATCCATCAAGCCATCCACCCCATCCATAGCAATCCTCCCATCCATCAAGCCATCCACACCATCCATAGACATCCGCCCATCAGCAAAGCATCCACACCACCCATAGCCATCCCTCCATCAATCAAACATCCAATCCCATCAGCCCATTAGTAGGAAAAGAATCCAAGCCATAAATGGTGTTCATTCCTTCAAGAGGGCCCATCACTTCTCCATCTACCCCCATCAATCCACCCATAAATCCCTCATCATTTATGGAGCTACCCACCTTTTCACCATCAATAGACCCACCTAACCCATCATCATGATTGGCCATGATGGATCAGAAAAGGAGAAAAGAACAAATGATGGATGAGGACAAGGAAGAAACGACAAAATGGAGACAAAAAGAATGATCAGAGAACGGACGGACGGGAATACCGGAGGAAGGGACAAAAAGAATGAACAGGGAAGAACGAGGCTCGCTGGAAGAAAAGATGGATGGAGGCGGCAATCGGATTACCGCTAGCGGCACTCGGAGTACCGTTGCGGAACAGAGGTGTCATCACTGAATCACTGCAGCACCTGACAGAGTGGGCAGAATTGGCAAATGTCAACGGACGGTAGTCCGATTACCGCCGGCGGCAGTCCGATTACCACCTCGGCCCAGTTCCAAATGCAGTCCGGATCAGATCCACTCCAAAGGGTAGGGAACAAGTAATTTGCTTCTATGGGCGTAACTGGATAAATGCGACTGAGAGAGCATAAGACAGTGCTGAACAAACTGGAATTTTATATCAAATGAAGAGGATTACACAGTTGATGAACTAATCGTCATCCGGAAGATAGGCATCATTATCTTTGCTATGAAAATGTGGTCCCAAGATCCCTCCACCAGCAAAACGGGCGCCACCTCCAGGAGCATAACCGGGCTGAAGAATCGGACCCATGCCATACTGCTCAGTCCAAGAGCTGTATTCTCTGTCCGGATCGACAAAGGCGCTGGCCTCGTAGCCCTCCAAAGCAGCGGCCAACTCCCTCTGCGGCACAGATCTCCAGTCGATGGTCCAGATGGTGGACTAAGCGGGACCAAAGGGCTGCCAGTCAGCTGCCAAAAAAGTCTCTCTCCGAGATACCATTTGGTCACCCGCGGGTCCTCCAAGATGCGGCGTCGTCGAGAGGCCTGGAAAGCCTCCTGTGCACCAGGAGTGAGAGCTGCATTCGACTGAAGATATGGCCGAGTATGAAACTACAAAAAGGGAGAAAGGATAAAAGATTGTCAGACATGCAAAAACAAGATATGGGCAATATAGGGCAAGACAAGTCACTCACATCGTCAGGAACGAGGGCATCAACATTCGACCTCCAAGCCAGATCAGAAAACAAACGTGTACGGCTGCGGTTATCCTTGTACCACAGCATCATGCGCGGGAATGAAGGCGAATGATTGATCAGGGTGGGTGCCAGGTGAGGAAAGTGGTCAAAAAAGCAAACCTGCGTCACACCGAAATCAGAGAAGACACACCGGACTGTCCTCAAGGAAAATACTACAGAAAGGATCTCGAGAAAGTACCTCAATGACTGGGTAAAAACCAGTCAAGGAGCGGCTGATGCAGCGGCTGGCCTTGTCCAGCCCTTCGTACAAATGCGCCAGGAGGGCTGCATTCCAGTTGTATGGTATGGGAAAAGTGATATCTGCCACGAGCGACAACAGACGGGAACTCACTAATTCGTTCCCATGGCAGAAGATCATCGCTCCCATGGTGTATAAAATCAAGGCCCGAGCTTTTATTACTGCTGCAGCCTCAGTTTCAGGGATGCGTCTGGCAAAATTCGAAGAAAGCCACAGGAGTCTAAATCGATGTCCTGAAAATTCTGGGGCATCTAGCATCATCCCTAGCAGCTCCATCCAGTCATCCTCAGCAGGTACTGGAAGATCCTCCTCAAAAGGCACAGATCCACCATCATATCTGAGACCCAGCTGCATGATATGTCATATGAGGTGATCCCCCACTCTCCAAAAGGCAGCTGAAATGTGTGTGTCTCGGGGTGCCATCGCTTGGTCAAAGCAGATAGGAGCGACATGTTCGTCTTACTTAGACGAACCCGGAAAAGATGAGCGAAAGGGGTACGCTCCAAAACCTCGAAGAACAAGGGCTGAGGGTCGTGAAACCAGTCAGGCCAATGCTTTCTGACCCCACGCCCTCTAAGGATCGCAGGCGCACCACCTTCCCGAGCTACATCGAAAGATGCCGACCCTCCGCGGCACAAAACATGGGTCAGTCGAACGCTGAGACGGACCAGCATCGTTCCTACCTCGACGGGCATGCTGCACAGGCAAAGCCTACAGGTAGTTCCATGTCAAGCCCATACTTCAAAGGATCCATCTCGAAAGCCCCACTTTCTAGGACAATCTTAAAAGGCCAAAAAAAAAAAAAAAAAAAAAGAGAAGGAGAAAAGAGGGTCCATGTGAAAAGCCCATCTCGGAGGCCCATGATCACAAGCCCACCTTTAAGAGCCCGTTTTCCAAAATGACCCATTCCAAGGCTTGAATCCTCTCCAAAGCCATTGCCATTTTAAAAATCAAAGGCCCCCGCCCAAAGATCAAGGTCCATCTAAAGAAAAGGAGGGAGGGGCCATCCATCCATGGTCCAGATCACCCAGATCATCCATCTCATGGTCTAGATCATCCATACATGGTCCAGATCATCTCATCCAATGATCCAGATCATCCAAATCGTCCACACATGGTCCAGATCATTCATACATGGCCAGATCATCCATCCAACGGTCTAGATCATCCATACATGGTCCAGATCATTCCATACATGGCCAAGATCATCCATTATGGTCTAATCATCATACATGTCCAGATCATTCAATCAACGGTCCAGATCATCCATACATCATCCAGATCATCCATACATGGTCTAGATCATCATCCATCCATCCCATGATCCAGGTCATTCAAATCAATGGTCTAGATCATCCGTACATGGTCCAGATCATTCCATTTGGTCCAGATTATCCTCATCTAGATCGATCATCCATCCATCTTACATGATCCTAACCATCCCATTATCCAACCGTCCATCATCCACTCAGATCAATGTCTAGATCATCCATCATCCACCCATCCATACAGGATCCAAATCCATCATCCAGATCGATCATTCATCCACCCATCCAACGGTCCAGATAACCCAAAAAAAAAAAAAAAAAAAAAAAAAAAAAAAGATCAGATCAGATCAAATAAAAGGTGGGCCCCTTTTTTATCACACCCCACTCAGCAAATAAACAAAAAGAAAAAAAAAAAAAGGAACAAAACAAAAAAAATATGTACAGCCAACCACATGATACAAAAAAAAAAATAAAATAATAATTGTGAAGTAAAATAATCATGTCACATCCTGCAAGATTCAAATGACTAATTTCATCAAAACTGTCAATTGTCCTGATCAGGGTCCTCCCAAAACACAATAAAAAAAAAAAGAAAAGAAAGAGTGCAAGATCTCCTCAAGGGGATGGCCCGCCAAAAGCCAA
>JAJHSJ010000019.1:17331766-17401758 GCA_021015155.1 Magnolia officinalis
AACATTTGAATACAATGCCGAAAGGGAAAACATATGACAAATCAAAGCTCCAGAGGTCCGCTGCATGCTCCAAGCTCAACGCTACTGCGCAACCTAACACCACCTGTACGAGGTAAGCGCCAAGTGGTGAAAGTGTGTGCACAAGGTAAGTGCCAAGTAAGCAGAAATACTGATAAGCCCATAAATCATACAATATCAGAAATATTGGCAAGATCATAAATCATGCGATATCAGAATAATGCGAAAACATGTTGATAGGCCCATAAATACCATCAGCCTTATCCAGGCTATGCGATGCAAAAATATAATAAAAATAATATCATATACTGATGAAGCAATGTAAATCAGCTATGTAATGCGGGGACAGTAAGCTAAATATCAGATGCTGATGATGCAATGTAATATGCGGTGTGAATGAAATGACCAAGCTTGAGTGAAGGCGGGATGATAGTACGTAGTATCACAAGCTATGGAGTCTATCACAGAGGACTTCTATCTAAACTAGTCTCATACCTAAATTTGGATAGTCAGACTCAATGTGGTAGACTTCTAATCTCAGGTTAGTCATGCACCCAACCGAAATCCTAGCCATGCGAAAGTACACAACAATTAGTTGCGCACCACCAGCCCGAGTGGATAGTGAATGAAATGAATGCATGAGTATGCAACTCCTACTCAATAAGCCCACATATCAGTACGGTTCATCTCTAGGAAATCACCGGGGTCTATTACAATCTTAACCAGATTGTCGCCCCATCACACGCAACAAGGTGAGTGGAAGAGACCTCACTATCCGCCTGCCAATATCGGGCCCGGCTTGTCGATAGCGGACCCATTCCTCGAGCTGGTCAGACTCAGCTTAACATTGTCCCCTCCTCTCTGGCAGGTAAGGTCGCACCCATTCCAACAGACCACGATATAATGGGAGACGCGGCCTAACGGTATACGGCCCTTATGCGCTCATGCATCCACTCGGTCTAGATATTGAAGCAACCTCTGAAACCAAGAGGGTTCTGGGACTATCACTCAAGGATATCTATAGCACCCCATGTAGAACAGATTTTCGGTGTCCCATCTGGCCATCCACGATATGTCTGTGGAGGCTACAGCCCTGATGTCGCTAGGGCATAAAGTAATCACAACACATAATGCAAGATGCATGAGTCATACAATCCAGTCATGCATCAATCCTGCGAATACCGTGCACTTATGTGAGATAACCTCCGACTATCAAGGAGTTTCATAACAACCTACCCAATGACATATGCAATGGTCAACCACATCTCATAACAAACATGCAAATGATGCGTATGAGCATGTATCATGATGTTATGCTATCACATACTCATAATCGGTATCAATAACCGGCATCGACAATCGACCTCGACAATGTGGATATTTAACCAACATTACCCCCAAGGAATGACCCACATAGAACCTAACATATAGTGAACCCATGGCCTCACACAAGGGCCAAATATACAACACCATGGGCCTCACTCAAGAGCTTAATACACATCACGATGGGCTTTTCACATGGGCCTAACATACATCACAATTGGCTCCATCGTCTGGCCCTCAAATGCATCACATTGGGCCTTAAACACGGGCTGAATACACATCACAATGGGTCTCAAATACGAGCCGCATATACATCACATTGGGCCTCAAACACGGGCCGAATGCACATCACATTGGGCCTCAAATACAGGCCGCATATACATCACATTAAGCCTCGACAATTGGCCTCAATATCCGCCCTCGACAATTGGAATCAGCCTCGATAATCGGAATCGAAAACGGCCTCAACAATCGACCTCGACAATCGGAATCGGAAACGGCCTCAACAATCGGCCTCGACAATCGGAATCGGTATCGACAATTGGAATCAACTTCGATAATCGACCACGACAATTAGAATCGGCCTCGACAAATCAGAATCGGCCTCAATACTTGGACTCGACAATCGGAATCGGCCTATACAATTGGCCTCGATACTCAGCCTCGACAATCGGAATCGGCCTATACAATCGGCTTCGACAAATCAGAATCGGCCTATACAATCGGCCTTGACAAATTAGAATCGACCTCGATACTCCGCCTCGACAATCGGAATCGGCCTATACAATCAGCCTCGACAAATTAGAATCGGCCTATACAATCGGCCTCGACAAATCAGAATCAGCCTGCGACAATCAGAATCGGCCTCGACAATCGAAATCGGCCTATACAATCGGCCTCGACAAATCAAAATCGGCCTCGATAATCGAAACCGGCAATCGGCCACAATAATTGGAATCGATCAATAATCGGCCTCGATGGTTGGCATCAATGAGAATGAGCCTGACAGGGCCCAAGGGAAGGTCACAATGCGGACATTCAACCATCATTGCCCATCAATGTGGACATTTAACCAACATTGCTCCAAGGAGTGGCCCACATAAACATCATTACATACATCATGACAAAATCACACATCACATCGGGCCTTGAATACACAACAGGTGGGCCTGCACCTAGGCCTCAAATACATCGTACGGGCCTCGCCGAAGGTCACATACACATCACGGTGGGCCTCCTTATGTGGGCCATATATATACATCAATATGGGCCTCGCCAAATGGGCATGATACACATAATAAGTGGGCCACACCAATGGGCCTCGATATACAATATAACTGGCTGCAAATACATCACAATGGGCCACGAATACATCAAGTCGGGCCTCATTCAATGGCCGGAATATATGGTCTTCAAATAACCCTGCACATGGGCCATAAATACATTACATCAGGCCTCATCATATGGACTGGAATTACATCACAATGGGCCTCGCTAAATGGGCCATAAATACACAACAGGTGGGCCCTACACATGGGTCTCAAATACATCACATGGGCCATAACCCATGGGCCTAATGCACATCACGATGGGCTGCATCCATGGGCCGGAAATACGTCACAATGGGCCATGACATATGGGTTAAAAATACATAACCGGTGGGCCTCAAATATCCAATAGGTTGGCTTCAAATATACATCACAGGTGGCCTCGTATACATCAAGTGGGTCGCATCAATGGGCCGCACCAATGGGCCTCATGTACGTCAAGTGGGGCGCATCAATGAGCCACACCAGTGGGCCTTATATACGTCGAGTGGGCCGCACCAAAGCACAATAGGTGGGCCCGTGGATGGGCCATAAATACATTCGGGTGGGCCCCATGGGTGAGCCATAAATACATCAATGTTAGGGCCCACCATATCCTCCATCCAACCTGGTCACAAGGTCACCAGGACCTGGACTAAGAGGGTAAACAATATCATATAGATTAAAAACCTCTGCGACCCAAAAGAGTTTCGATGGTAGACGTTCAATCTCCTACTGTTTATGCAATGGGGTCCACTTGGTAGTTGGACGATGTGGATCTCAAATGCATCCCGGTGAGCCCCACATAGCCCACTAAGTAGACAACATGGAAATAACACATATATCATGGTAGCCCACAGAGCTTGTTGGCGTCAACCAGCAGCTACACCTGCTGGTGGGGCCCACATAGATAGACGGTTAGATATAACACATGCCTATGATCAGGCCCGCAGAACTTGCTGTCGTTGACCCGACAACGTCCAACTGTGGGACCCACAGAAGTTGTTGCCGTTAGGGCAGCAGCTAAATAGCTGGTGGGCAAGTCCAGCAGATGGACGATGTAGATAAAATCCAAACATCGAGGTGGGGTCCGCAGCACTGCCCAAACATTGTCCAGCACCGTCCAAGCAGTTTGGACGGTGTGGATGAAACAAGTACATCACGGTTGGCCCCACAGCATCGTCCAGGGAAGGACGGTGTGGATCATAAAATGCATACATCATGGTTGTGGGACCCTCGCCCAGCCAATGGGCGGTGCGGATGCAATGCATCCATCAAGGCAGGCTCCATACGTCCAGCTACTAGACGGTGTGGGGTAAACAGATACATCAGAGCGGGACCCATGGTCCGGACGGTCTGGATGACACCGTCCCAGTCAGCTGGATGGCTGGATTAAATAGATGGATAGCGTGAATGTAAAATGCACACCTCAGATGGGTCCCACCGTCCTTTGTTTGGACGGTGGACTCCATACGTGCTCAAGACAGGCCCCACCATGCAGGGGTTTGGACGGTGCAGCAAATCACATACATTAGGGTGGTGCCACGTGGTGGCCCACCAAAGTTTTAGATGAACTGATATTTGTGTTCCTCGTCCAGGCTCGTCCAGAGGGACGGCCAGGATATACTACACACATCATGATGGTGGGTCCCATGTGGGGCTCACCAGATATATTATATCAATAATATATATATATATATATATATATATATAATATATATATATATATATATATATATATATATATATAATATCATTATTATTATTATTATAACAAATCCAGCGTCCATAGACTATTTGAAGTCCATATGGATGTATGGTGTAGATTAAACACCTATCGTCAAGGTGGGCCACATATATACACGGTGTGGATTTAAAACACATATACTACGCAGGCCCCATACAGGCGGTGTGGATACAGAATGCGTACAACAAGGTCCCATCCCACACGTGTAGCACGTGTGGGGTGGGCCCCACACTACTGCCAGATGGATGGTTGGTTGGGATATAACACATGATGGGGCCCACAGAAGTTGCTGATGTCAGGAACTTACTGACGTGCAGTACAGCAGTTATGTAGCTGCACGGTACACCAGCCATTTAGTGGGTGGATGCAACACGTCTACATCCACCGCCCAGCAGATCTGAACGGGGTGGATGCAACACATCATACAAGGTGGGCCCCCACACGTTGCCATGGTGGGGATCCACGTACAAATGGATGGATGGTTAGGATATAATACATACATCAAATGAGGGTACCCATCGTCTAGACGGTGCAGATAAGGCCCATACATCATGGTTGGCCCCACAAAGCTTGCTGTCATCAAGGGATAGTGTAACGACTCAGAAAATCCCGTACAATGGCCCGAGTACCACCTCAGGCAGAAATCACTCAGGACTAAATCCTTTAAAAATTAGACGAGGATTAACTAGTGTTAAACTAGATTACATACGAAATCTGCACTAATCACTTTAAATACGATCTACAAGACCCAAAACTTGTGCAATCGTTGACGCGACTTTACCCTAGAATTTAGGATCAATCTCATTACCCAGCTGCTCTCAGGAGCATCATGAAACTCCGTATCAGATCTGGACCGCACATCGAAAGTCCGAATAATACGAAGTTATAGAATTAGGACCGCCTTGCTGGGCTTGACAACCTTCTCGGAAATCAAAACCAGATAATGTCCCTGGGCTATTCGCTTGAGCCCAGAGCGAGGAGTGTGAGAAAACATGGTTTTCTTTAGAAATTAAATCTAATTTAAGTAATCTGAGACTTATCGCTTGCGGGCCAAATATAAGCAATCAGACCGTCGGAATCTGACCCAAATACACCCTCGGATCAGGAAACATTTCCCATATATGTCTGTGTACTTGTAACCCTGATCGAGTTTCTGTGACCGTTGAACTGAAACTGGTCCGCCACATGTGATCTGGGAACTCGACTGGAATGAAAACTTAACTCGACCTAGATCCAAGGTCGGTGAGCTTAAGTCCGACCTTTGGCTCAAGGGGGGGCTCCAGAAGTGCTCCGTTGAGACGGAACAGTCCGTATTTGGACATAACCTAAGTATACCATGACCCTGAGTCTATTTCCATGAGTTCTGGGCCTATATAAGGACCTTAAGCCCTCTCTCATTTAGCCCATACAAATTTGAGAAAACCTAGGAGAGAGAAGAGAGAAAAGAGAGGAAAAGTGTGAGAGAAGTGGGAGCATCTTCCTGATACTCTATCCCACTGCTATACGTGCTTGACCATCGCTTTCTAATCATTATTTCGGCGATTCTGTCGACGTACTTAGGTTAGAAAACCTAACTCTAATTTGTTCTAGGGTTTCAACTATTACAAGTAGCAAGATAACTGACTTAATTCATGCTATAGGTTGTTGTGCCGCCGTAGACGAAGACTTAGAGATTCTATCGACTTCGTTATGCTTCTACGGCGTAAGGTGCGGACTATAGATGTATAGGTTATGGTTTTCAAAGCTTTCAATGTCAGATAATGATAGATTCATGATCTGGGTGTTATTTCACATGCAAAATGCGATGTTCGTTTTGCGATTCAGTTACGTATGCAAATTATGGTGTTTAGTGTATTCTGTGTATATGTAGAAAATACCATATACGTACAAAATATGAAAGTGTGTTTGCCATGATTAATTACTGTGTGTACATGCTATATATATGTGTAATACTTACTCGGCGAAAGGATTCGCCCTAATACTTGTTTTGGCTAATATACGTTATGTATGTTAAATAAGTGTAGTCTATGTGTTTCTGAAAATGCTTGTATGAGTAAGTATTTAGGAGATAGGATTCTCAACTACCTTAGCGATGTGTATGATTTCCTTCATGTAAGTTGTTTAAGTTAATCGCTTACTTATGAATGTATGTGTTTGTATTTCGTGTTATATTGTGCTTTATAACATGCTTGTTAACATGTTTGAGTTACTTTGTTAATTCTGCTTTGACTATTACATTCTTTCTGGTTACGGATTGAATGTGATTGGGGCCAAGTTATATTCCAGGCAATGGTAACAGGCTTGAAGTCATAGCTGAGATTCATTCGCCATGTAGGATGTGTTTGACGAACCCGAGTCGTGTGTTTGTCGTCGGCAGTGGTTAGGCTATACGAAGTGCTTATGCACTTCATGTCGATCGATGCAATGTTCGCTCGTGTTAGTCGAGCTCGTCAAGTAACCCGATGTGCCGATGTATGTTCACCATATATGGACGCTTCTGCTTGAACCTAAGGTACCAAACTCACCAGTGAAATCCCGTTTAACCTTGGTACCTCGATCCGCTAAGACTCATGAGCCGAACATGGTGGTATGGGACACCGTAGTCGAGCTGTCGGCTTACGCTGGGGCGATGTGCCCTCCGTAGTGACCAGTGAGTAACCCAGACTCGTGACCCGAATATGGTGGTATGGGACACTGTATTCGAGCTGTCGGCCTACACTGATAAAGTGATGGGGGAGTGGGGAGTGGTGTAACGATTGCGTGTAACAGCCCTGACAACCCTTTGTAGTGACTTCGAGCACACTTTAAATCTGCGGTGAGGCGACGAATCTTCCTGTAGTAAACAGAGTATAAACTAGGCCTGTATTGATAAGGTGATGGGGGAGTGGTGTAACGATTGCATGTAACAGCCCTGACAGCCCTTTGTAGTGACCTCGAGCATACTTTAAATCTGCGGTGAGGCGACGAGTCTTCCTGTAGTAAACAGAGTATAAACTAGGCCTTTATTGATAAGGTGATGGGGGAGCGGTGCAACGAGTGCGTGCAACAGCCCTGACAGCCATTTACAGCGACCTAGAACCGCATCATCGTATGAGATTATCTAGGACTGACGACCCTAGAATGAATCATTGTTTGGGAATGATATAAGGGAGGTACCTTAGTTTCCCAATACTGCTGTATGAAAAGGACTAATAACAACTCGGTAATCACGCTCATAACATAGCACTGCATGTGCCTGGCGTTGTGGAGCACTGAGGGATGAACGCATGCCGTGGACGTAAGATGGTGTCGCACAAGGGAGCATTGGTGAGGGCATGTATTATGACTACATTTCATCCTTGCATTAATAAGAGTAATTAAGATGTTTGACTGAACTGCTTTATCATTACTGCTTAACTGAATTGATAACATGTTAACCAATGCTTTAGTTAACTACTCACTCCCACGTTACGGGACGGTGTTCTGGATACCCACCAGACTCTGTCTTAGATGCAGGTATCGACGAGACGCAGGAGGCTGAGCCTGATTACTACGATGATTAGGATGAGTTCTCCTACATGCAGTTCTCTGGAGGCTTTGCTTAGGCCATTCAGATGACGGGGCTACAGGGTTTACCATTATAGTTGTACATTTTTTGGCATTTTGATTTTGAAACTAATACATGTATATAGTGACTCAGTAAGGTGTTCATACTCTGGAGACCGATTGTGACCGTTTTCTGGCTTTATAAACATTTATATATATCTTTCAGTCTTCCGCTTGCGTTTTATAACTTGATCTGGAGTATGAATTACTGTTTTGGTATAATCCCACTCATGATTAATGCACTAACATAGACAATATTCAATCATAAGCATTTATGTTGCATAAGTGATGTTTTGGAACTCGAGGTGTTGAGTTGCTACTCGACCCCCGATTTTCAAGGCGTTACAGATAGCAACATAGTTGGTGGAGGAACTCCAGCCAATCCATCTTCCAACATCCATTTGGACGGTGCGGATCAACAGACATCAAGGTGGGCCATCAATAGAAAAAGGGAGAGAGAGAGAGAGAGAGAGAGAGAGAGAGACGTGTGATGAGGGACCTCGCCACTATGGGTCCCTTTAGTTTACAACACATACATTAACATGGGTCCCTTCACAAGTGGGCCCTCAAATAATCAAAATCAAATCATAAATCACTCATCTTTGATCTTCTCGGACTCCTTCCACTGATGCAATCTAGAGCTCCAAGGGGTGGATTTTAACGGTTAAGATCGGCTTTGAAGGGTTGGATTCAGTGGTAGGGAGGTGGGCCACACTAGCATCTCTCCTCTCCCTTAGAAATCCATGGACGATTGCTCTCTCTTGCTTGGGAAAATGGGAGAGAGAGAGAGAGAGAGAGAGAGAGAGAGAGAGAGAGAGATTGTAAGAGAGAGGGATGGGTGTGATGGGTGATGGGTGATGGATGTGTACTTGACATGTATGGGTTGTAAGAGAGAGAGAGAGTTGACTTTAGGGGAGGGGTGGTTGTACTTGACATGATGTAGTGATTGATGAGATTGATTTGACATGTTCTCTCTTGGAATTGCAAACGCACGGCGTTTCCTCTAACTAAACGCGGGCCTACATCTCCCGGCCTGGGTATCGCCTCGGTGCGCGAGACGCGGCATCGGAACCACAGCAATGACGCGATCGCAACGGGTACAAGTCTCGAGTCAAGCTGACTCTGAAATACGGGATGTGACTCAAGGTTGCGCGCAATTTCTATCTACGCATCGTGGGTCGCCGAAATTCGACCGGTAGGACCGCGGAAGCTTACGGAACAGTACGGGCTAGGATACGGGTCTTACAATGTATCTCTAGTTTAATATTTAAATTAGGTTTTAAAGTTTCCAGTGAGGCACTGGACTCACAAATTGACAATTCCTACCAGATTCCCCTGCTGCCCAACTAACTAGCCGCTATGAAGTTATTGCTTTTGATTTCAGGTACTAGTCTAATTGTTAATCTAAAAACTCAAACTTCTATAGATGATTGTTGCAGTACTTTTTTGTCCATCATCAAAAGCTTATGGGATTTGGCAGCTATTAGCTATAGTAGTCAGTGGTTATGATTGAGGAACTAGATTATAGCATTCCATGCATGTTGAAAGATGCAAAACTGAATCCCCAATAGTTGATAAAATGATGAAGAGCCAATTAAGATGGTTGAAACGTGTGCTACGATAAGCAAGATGGCCCCAATAAGCATGGGAACTATGATTGGGGTTTATTGGGCCTAAAAGGAGGATAAACTGGGAACTAAAGACTAGGGTCAAGGCAGTGAGAAGGGATATGAAAGTTTGTTTGCCGAGGGTAGGGCTTCAGGAATGACTGGTGAAACAAGATTCGGAAACCTAGACCAGATGGGACAATGTTGGTAGGAAAATAAAGGTGTAAGCGTCAATCTTAAGTTCTTTCTACAGGAAATAACAACATGCATGTTTATTCTCACATTCAGCATCTTTACTGAAAATTTTCCATGCTCTGACATAGCTCAGGACTATATAATTATTTTTGAATGCATTCTTTTGCTGCAATACCATTTCTAGTTCCTCCTACTTATGCCAGGCTATTCTCTTACTTATCATGTATTGTAGTGGTAAGCTGGTTGAGGATGTGAAGCATCCAACGCACATGTTTGTTTTGAGAATACACATGAAGCTCCATGCTAGTGGTTGGTCTCTAATCCTTTCTCAAGGATGCGTGAGAAGCAGCAGAATGCCACCATGGACCATCTCATTTCTGCGGGATATAAAAGCTAGTGTTCTTTGATTATGAGGTAGTATGCCCTTCCACATATTTTGATGTGAAAAATTGCCCATTTATCTTTTAGGAGCGTTGCTAAGCACATAGGCATTTGCAATGAGTCTCATGTAGTCACTGCACATGTGCCAACATAGCACATAGGAGCGACATCCAATCCAATCCATCTATAGCACATTGGAACTCATGCTTTGTTCAGGTACGCAGGCAACTGGATCCTTACTCTTGTCAGGAGTTTCAACACCCGGTCAAGGGTTCGATTATCCACAGGTGGTGAAATTCCACTAGTGTGAGTGTGTGGGCGTGTGTGTGCGCGTGTAAAAAAAAAAAAAGGTACGCAGGCAATTGTCCTGGAATTTTGAAGGTGCATTTGGGTATTTAATTACTGTACGTAGCAATATGTGCATCCAGATTTATACTCATCTACTGTTAATATTTTGGGCTTTTGCAACAGGAATAATCACTGCATCCTTTCATAGCAGCCATGTTTCTAGTCTGCTTTTCCAGTTGTTTTTTTATCCATGTTCACTCAACATTCATAGTGCCCAAGGTTCTGGTGAATTTCTGCTACCTTTATTGCCATTGCACCTAGCATATATGTGCATCCAGATTTCTGTCTATTTGAGGACACCAATCTCTGCGGTTACAGAGCAGTGTTGTGGGTCTTTTTTAGGACACCAATCTCTGCGGTTACAGAGCAGTGTTGTGGGTCTTTTTTAGGACACCAATCTCTGCGCCATCCACACCAAGAGGGTCACCATCATGCCAAAGGGTCACAACAACAATGTAGATCCATGTAGGATACTGGATAAGCTAATGAATCCCATGTCATTCGACATCAGGTTACATGGATGCACATATCATTCTCTCGACTTGAAGAGCTTTTTATTTTATTTTACTTTATTATTCTCCAACACCTGATACTGAATATAACATTTTGCTCACTGGTGGGAGTCTTTGGAATGGCCAATCAAGTCATTGAGAACCATCCATTGTCATCTAACATTTAGCTTGCATCACTGATTGACTCCTCAAGGCCCTTAGTCAAAATATCATGGATGCTCATGGTTTCGCCATTTCACAGGGTGAACTGTTAAATATTTTTGTTACCAGGGAACTGGTATTATTTTCTGAAAACTTGTTTGTTATTTCATGAATAGGAAAATACTAGGTGTTCTTTGGGTCTTTTTTAATACTTTCATTTGCTTTCTTGTACTAGCCAATGCATGGGAGGAGGATGATGAAATTGTTTTGGCCACTTGTCGAATTGAGAATCCTGAACTAGACGTGGTCAGTGGACCTGTGAATGAGAAGCTTAAAAACTTCATAAATGAGTTGTAACTTTTTTTTTTCTTTGTTTTCTTTTTGAGCCAGATGAAATGTGATTCAACATGAAATTGGTGTTGCTTCACAAAAGCAGCTATCAGCATCTACTGTAGATTTTTCCTCGGATTAATTGAGAAGCTTTTTAGGAGTCTAAAACTGAATTGAACTACGATTAGCATGAATTGTGAACAACTCATCTACTGATTATTTTTGGTTCTTTCATGGTTTTAAAGCAATATGCCACTGAATCTTTTATGCTTTTAGAGAACTAGGCTGTTATATCCATAACTTCTCTCTTTCTTAAAAAAAAAAAAAAAAGAAGATGAACACAAAGTGATGGCGAGGGAACCTTTGCTAATATTTGCATTGTTAACAAGCTCTTGAAGGGAGAAGCCAAAGACAGTTCACATTCTAATAGGCGAGAAGCTCTATGTTTTTTATGCGGCGATGGTGAGTTCATTGACATCAAATTATGCTATTCTTTTCACTTAGCTACATTTTTTCTTCATTGCTTCCTTTGACTATTTACAATGACTGATCCCCTGAAACTGCTGTAGTTTACAAGTATTTTTCCTTGAAATTTGTTTTTAAGGGAAAAAATGGAAATAGATTCTTTTGGCAAGAAAAGGTTGTAGCATACAACCACCTATAGGTGATTGGTTCTCTTTAAAATTTAGTCCTATTAGGACCTCTATCTGTTACTTATGGTTTATGGATGGGTTCAAAAGATTTCTCTGGAAGGTAGATACATACAGAGAAGGCATGTGATTGCGTCCATTGGAATCTCCTTGATCACTTGCTTTGGAGGATGCGTTTTGGTGAAAGATTGCAAAAATGGATTACAACGTGCATTTCATTGTCATGTTTCTCTATTATGATCAACAAGAGCCATAAAAGAAGGGTTTTTTTTTTTTTTTTAATGCAGCAAGGGGATTGGCAAAGGGGACCCTGTCTCCCTTTCTCTTTACAATTATTGCCGACTCTCTAAGCAAATATTGATGAAATCTTCATACGTTCTTTCTATTTTCTTCCTTTTCTACATAGAAGATAAAAATGGAAACCAACAACTTTTTTCAATTTGAAGACCCGGGTCCTTTTCTTTTCTATTCCTAGATTGATTTGGTAGTTTCTCTTTCCTTTTTGTTTTTATTTATTTTTATTTTTTTTCATGTATTGCAGCAGTTTTTCAGCATCAGGCCTCCTACTCTGGAAATCTTCCCTTCATGGCCAATGAGATACCAGCAGACTCAAAGGGTAGGTAGTTTCTCCTCTTTGATTCTCTCTCATGTGGTTTTCTTCTCTTTTGGTTAGAAAATCTTGAAATTGAAGGACCTTCTCCATGTTTTTCATGATTCTAAACTGGTTTTCAAGCACCTCATTTGAAATTGAGGGTGTGTGTGAAATAACTGGTGCAGGAAAATAGCGGAATGGGCAACCAAGAAGAAAAACTGACTGGATGGTCTTGTATTTAAAATAAGTGTAGCCCACCTAACTATTAGACCGGCTTGATCAATTTGAGGCAGGGTATCTTTGTGTTCCTACTTGAGAGACAACCCATCTGTTTGATGCACATTTACACATTTAATTGCAGCCCACTCTTGACTATCTTAGCCTAACCTTTAACATAAAGACATTTAGTAGGTGGGGCCTGTCTAATTATCATTTTGGATCACATCACTCTAGTGCAATTAGCCTTCGCCTTCACTGCTAGGGTCTTTGGTTACCTATACCTGAAGGAGGATTGAAGAGGTACTTGCATCATGCATGCCAATGAGGAACACCCATATGAGGTGTGGGGCATCGGTTAAGTGGTCATGAACATGTCGCATCTCAAAAATCATGCCTTTTCAACCTTAAGTGGGTGAAACTCATAATGAAAAGATGGTCAGTTGGAGAGTTGTTTTTTTTTTTTTTTTTTCGAAAAGCCAGTTGGAAAGAAAATCACCAATGGCGTAGATTAAATTTATAGAGGTGACCGACATGATTAATGGACCGGCCTATATTGGGACCCACATGTTTTTTGTTTTTTAAGTTTCACAAGTGCAGTTGTGGACCAATCAAGTACAACCTGTGCGTTACAGTTGTGGCCTGCAGTTTGGATTATGCAGACATGACAAATTTTCTCCTTTTGTTTTGATTTTGGCAATAGAACTTTGTCTGGCAGGCAATGTTCTAGTCCATTTTACTGCTAGCTGAAGTGACTTGGGAACACCTTATCTACTATTTTAGCTTTATTCTCTTTTAACAGATTAATCGATGAAGGGAAATTGGTGGATGCTCTTTTAATAGATAATAGGCTTTTCCATCCAACCAGTTTGAAGTAGTCAGATCACTGGATAACATTTGCTTTAACAGGCCATTAAATGGCCATCCGCATAATTCTCAGTTTATCCATCTATCACAATCTGGACAGTTTGAATTAATTTGATGCCATTTCATAGTGCCAACCTATCTACCATTTCATAGTATCAAAACTTCGATTTTATCCACATTACAGAGTTCCCAGAAAAGGCACAAAATGGAGTCCCTTTGTTATGAAATCAGCAACTATGTGATGAAATTCTGCTGTAGAAATCTGACAACTTTACAATCAGCCAGAACCAATAGTAGATATCTTACATTATGGTTTCCTGCTAAGAATAATGTGATTTAAACATTCTTCAACCACTAGCAAATTTCTCAAAAAAAAAAAGAGTCTAGATTCATCCTGTTATTGTACATTTGCTATCTTTCATTGTACATTATGATTGACCAACACCTTTCTGTCCACTTCAGCAACAAAACTCAATCATCTTATATCAAGAGGCGCAGTGTCATTTTCATCAAGGGGTACACTACTAGAAAACTGGTAGTCAGTAGCAGATAGCATGTCATATTTATTTATGCCATTTGATTCAGGTCAAATGATGTCTACAAGCACTAAAATTTATGCTAGATCCTTCACTTGAATTGCACAAGTATTGGTGGGCATGGCATTGTTCTTCTTGATTTGTAGATGAGGGGTTAAGGACATAAATTTTCTTTTATTAATGAAAGTAATTCTCTTTCATGGTAAGGGAGCTTTCTTGTTTCAAAGTTTGTCTAAGGATGTTCATGATGTTTGCTTACTTCATGATTTTGGAAATGCCTTGTATAGATTAGCTTATGTTTTTCTTTGGATTAATCAATATTTTGATGGAATGCAATAACCTTTTGTTAATTTATTTCCCTTGACCGTGAATTTCGTGTTTATCAGGGTTTCAAGTTGTTCCTAAAATTGTCCCATAATCTGACCGCTGGCAACATTAAGAACAGTCTAAAACTGTTTCTAAAATTTTGTTCCCGACTGTTGGCACTAGAACGGTTTAAAACCGCTCCTAAAATTCCGTTTCTAAAATTTGAAACAATACCCAAAACGGTTCTGAACCGTTCCTGTTTTTTTGCAACGCCTCATTTAGGAACGGTTTTAAACCGTTCCTAAATGACGATTTTGGTCTAGTGATTCATCTAAGTACAAAGGATTCTTAGACCGTTAATGATCTTCTTTGAAATAATTCCCATTCAAATTCATGATTTTTTATTCAATTAAGATGTAGGATCGACTATCATAGAAATAATTGCTAAATTTCCTCTAAATTAGGACCACAAATCTTTATAACCACTGATGATCAGATTTAAATGCATTCTTACAGTATGGGCCATCAAAGCTTTGAATCCAAAATTATAAGACCTAAAATCTATCAGTATGGGCCACCAGAGCTTTGAATCTGCTTGATCTATGGCCAAAGGTCCTTATTGGATCCATAAAACAGGGTGGACAGAGTGGATTGGTTGAATACATCTCTGTGGGCCCACATTTAAGGTGCGTGTGCATGACCTGCAAACACCCGTAGTACACTAGATCGAAAGTCAGGTCAAATCGGGTTTGACCCAACATTTCTGAAGAAGGTGACCTTCTTCACTTTCATTTCCCGCTAGTGATGAATAAAACTCGTCCGTTTGAATTTGGGCCCACTAGATGCGATCCTTTGAATGGTCTAAACCATCCAACGTGTTTGGCCGACCTTCGCACGTTAACTCCCATGTGCAAATGCACAATCATGGGCATAACAGCGCTGCATGTGGGGTTGCCGAAAATGAAAATCCCACTTTTCTCCTTGTCATGTCGGCGATCCATCCGCATGCCTCTCCCTTCATCTTAACCTTTCATTGTATCAAATTTGACGCAGGGAGGACGTGAGGTCGAGCACCGTCTTCCTCAAGAGGATAACTATTCCGAATCCACGGAACTTCTCTGGACTCCTCACAGAGACTTTCTCGAATCCACGAGAAAAGAGAGCAGAAAATAGAAATAAATTCTAATAAATTTGAAATAGATTAATGAATGCATAAAAATGAGTTCACAACCCTTTAAATAAGGGTACTAAGCAATGGGAAAGAAATCATAATCAAACTACAACTAAAACTCCTAGAATTCGTGACTTACTATAAATAGTAAACTTACTATTTATAGACGGTCGTGATGTCTACTAGTGCGCATGGTTTTCGGCCAAAAATAGTAAGTGTCCTATTTGGCTTCACCAAACCGTTCCCCTAATTATTCTAAGCTCTTTTCACGTTGGACGTAACTCCTAAAGCCCAACGGATGAAGAGTTATAGTCAAACTAAAACTTACTATTTATAGTAAAAACGAAATTAAAACAGGGAAACGACCGTCGAATCAGGGGTTTGGCTAAAGTAGCTTGTTCTACCCCAAAATCATATATTTTACGTCGGCTAACTCATCCCGAATTGTGAGATACGCTTGATTGAAGGTCTGATGGTCCAGATCACTTCTGTTGCCGACCGGGCCTTTTCTGATCCATCTTTGCCATGTAATTGTCCGCAACCCACTCTACACCAGTCTCCTCCACTTCAAAAGAACTCATCCTCGAGTTATCATTATGCGCTGGTTCATGGTACTCGGTCAGGTCCGCGACATTGAAAGTCCGTGAGATCGCCATATTATCTAGAAGATCAACAACATAAGCGTTGTCATTGATCTTTCGGATGATTGTTACTGGTCCAATCTTTTTATTCTTCAACTTGTTGTATGTTGCGGTCAGAAATCTTTCTTTGCGCAGATGGACCATTACTTGGTCGCCCACCTCGAACACTTTCTGTCGCCGATGCTTGTCCGCTTGCTCCTTGTACTTTTCGTTCGAGGCATGTAGCTTATTCTGTACCTCCGCATGAATGCCCATGATTTTGTCTGCCATATGTTCTGCTGCAATACTCATGCCTGGGAGCATGGGCATAGGGACCAAGTCTAGTGTGTGGCGAGGTACTCGTCCGTAAATAACCTGGAACGGGGATTTCCCTGTCGAACGGTTCACCATGTTAATGAATGCAAACTCTGCTTGAGACAAGGCCAAATCCCGCTGCTTCGGTTTTTCTCTTGAAATACATCGAAGGAGGTTTCCCAATGTGCGATTCACAACCTCAGTTTAACCGTCAGTCTGTGGCTGGTATGCGCTGCTGAACTGAAGGCATGTATCGAACCTAGTCCACAAAGTCCACCAAAAGTGGCGTATGAACTTCGTGTCACGGTCGGAAGTAATAGTCTTGGAAACCCCGTGTAGCCGCACAATTTCTCTGAAGAATAGATTCGCCATTGTGTTGCATCGAGAGTCTTCTTGCATGGAATAAAGTGCGCCACCTTGAAAAAACGATCTACTACCACGAACACCGAATCCATGCCGCGTTGTGTTCGTGGGAGACCAAGCACAAAGTCCATAGATAAATCCTCCCAAGGGCAGTCAGGCACGGGTAATGGGGTGTAGAGGCCCATATTATGAGATTGTCCTTTGGAAGTCTGACAAATATAACAGCGTTGGACTGCCTTTCCCACATCACGTACTATAACGCCCTGAAAATCGGGGGGTCGAGCATAAATTCAACTCCCGAGTTCCAGAACATCACTTATGCAACAAAAAGAATAATGATTGAATGTTGACTGTATTCGTGCATTGAACATGAGTGAGATTAAGCTAAAACAGCATATCATAGTCCAGAGACAGTTAAATTTGCAAGCGGAAGACTGTGATAGATAGATAAAATATATAAACTATGATGAGGCTCCAGAGTGTGATAACATTTCCAGGTTAAATAATTTCAAGTACAGTTCTAAAATATACCAAATGTGAGGAAATGTAATGTCTCCTATCCCAAGTACCATAGCCCCGTCAATACAATATCAGGTCTTCATTGACCCGCCAGGGAGATACAGATAGGAGAACTCCTCCTATCATCATAGAAGTAGTCCGGCTCTGCTTCACAAGCATCGCCATCACCTGAAACTCAACAAATCTGGTTGGTGTGCACAACACCGTCCCGTAACGTGGGAGTGAGTGATCAACTCAGTGGAACAGTAAAGCATAGGTTAACATGTTATCAACTCAGTCAAGCAATAATGATAAAGCAGTACAATCAAACAATTCTAACTACTCTTATTAATGCAAGTATGAATGACATGATGTATGCCCTTGCCAAACCACCCTCATGCGACATCATCTTATGTTCGCGAATGCATAACTCCCTCAGTGCTCCACATCTACAAGGCACATGCGGTGCAATGATGCGCGTGATTTCCGAGTTGTTATTAGTCCGTTTCAACCAGCAATATTGGGAAACTAAGGTACCTCCCTTGTATCATTCCCAAACATGATCCATTCTAGGGTCGTCAGTCCTAGTTAATATCAGACGACGGTGTGTTTTCTAGGTCACTGCAAAGGCTGCCAGGGCTGTTACGCACAAAGGTTGCACTGCTCCCCCATCACCTCTTTAACGATTCATCGCTATACAGAAACAGGCCTAGTTCATACTCTATACACCGCGGCAAAACTGTAAGGCTCACCGCGATTCCAGAGTATGCTCGAGGTCACTACAAAGGGCTGTCAGGGCTGTTGCTCGCATTCGTTGCACCGCTCCCCCATCACCTTATCAATGTAGGCCGACAGCACGAATATAGTGTCCCATACCACCATAATCGGCTCACGAGTTTGGTTGCTCACTGGTCACTACGGGGAGGCATGTGGCCCCAGCGTAGGCCGACAGCTCGACCACGGTGTCCCATACCACCATGTCCGGCTCATGAGTCTTAGCGGATCGAGGTACCATGGTTAAAAGGGATTCCACTAGTAAGTTTGGTACCCTAGGTTCAAGTAGTAGCGTCCAAACATGGTGAACATACATAAGACAGATCGGGTTACTTGACGAGCTCGGCTAGCTCGAGCGCACAACAAGTTGAACGACATGAAGTGCATAAGCACTTCGCGTGGCCAACCACTATCGTCAACCGAAGTACGACTTGGGTTCGTCGAACACATCTCACGTGGCAAATGAATCACAGCCACGAATGCAATTCTGGTACCGATTGTCTGGACTATAATCATAGCCCCAAACACAATCAAGTGCAGATAGATAAAGCAGTAGTGGATCAAGATTCAACTCATACAATCAAGGTCTGGTATTATCCGTTTAGGGCTGCCAGGGCTGTTGCACGAACTCGTTGCTCCACTCCCCCATCACCCATGACGGATCATACAACGTAAATACAAATTTAAACATATGCATTACATAGTTAAAATCATAAAGCAGTTGAGCATGTTATGAATCACAACACAAGCATGAGTTTGTACAAGTTCACTTCCTAATCACACAACTATCCAAGGAGATCATACAAATAGTTAAAAGAGGTTGAGAATCATATCTCAACACCCTTTTACATTATAATTTGCTAACTACTACTTGAGACATTTCAAGAAACACTTAAACAAACATACATCAACATACATGACATATGTCGATCACATAGGCATTAGGCCAAATCCTTTCACTAGGGAGTTGCCCCAATCATAACACGCGTACACCCACGACGGATAGTCATGGCAAGCAGGAATCCAAGTTCCATATTCATTCAGCCATTTCCACAAACACTTGGGCCACACATTTTAGCATATATAGTGTATATTGGTCGTGGCGTGATTTAGGGCAAATCCTTTCGTCAAAGGGGTATCGCCAATACAACAATCATGAATCCATGACAATTAGTCATGGCGAGTACGAATGAGAATTCTATACTCATTCAGTCATTTTCACAAACACTTAGAATACACTATTACAACATACATGATGTATGTTAGCAAAACATGTATTAGGGCTATCCTTTAGCCAAGCGAGTATTTTATCCATGTATAATATATTACTACAACAAATAATCGTGATAAATACATCTCCAAAATTTATACGTATACAGTATTTTCTAGAATACGTAATTTCAACATACGTAGTGTATATAAGTAAAACATGTATTTAGGCGAATCCTTTTGCCAAATAAGTATTTTATCCATATATCGTATATCCATATAACAAATAAACATGTCAAACATATTTCCAAAAAATATACGTATACCGTACTTTCTACAAATACCTAGAGTATGTAGAATTCCATATTTTTCATCTTTAATCGAAACGGAAAACAGACAACACTTTGTTCATGTGCAATTGCATGCAGATCATGAATCTATCATTATCTGACATTGAAAGCGTTGAAAACCATAACCTATACACCTAAAGTCTGCACCTTTTGTCGTAGAATCGTAACGGAGTCGATAGGTTTGCTAAGCTTCCGTATTCGGCAGTTTGGCAACCTATAGAACGAAATAGGTTAGCTATTTCACAACCTACAACAGTCTAAACCCCAAAACAGATTAGGGTTAGGGTTTCTTACCTAGAAATGACGCCGAAAATGTCGGGAAAGCGATGAGAATTAGGCAGTGGAGCTCGTACAGCGGCAAGGAAGAGTGGCAGGGAGATTCTCCCACTGCTCCCACACTTTCTCTCTCTTTTCTCTCTCTCAATCTCAAATTCGTATGGCTGCCATGAGAGAGGGTTTAAGGTCCTTATATAGCCTAAAAATTTACTGAAATAGACTTATGTTCAAAGTATACTTACATTATAATCAAATTGGCATTGTTTCAGCTCAAAAGAGGGTTTCTGGCAGGCCTCCTTGAGTCAAAGGTCGGACTTAAGCTCACTAACGCTGGATCTACATTCTATTAAGTTTTCGTTTCAGTGGAATTTCCAGATCACGCGTGGCGGACCAGTTTCAGTTCAACGGTCAGCGGATCTCGATCGGAGATTCCGAGTACATGTAAATGTGTATGAAATTTCTCCTGATCCGAGGGTGTAATTTGGTCTGATTCTGACGGTCTGGTTGCTTAATACTGATCCGCAAGTGAGTGGTGCCAGATTACTATTCAAGATATTTTATTTTGAATTAATTTCACATTTCTCACACTCTTCACTCCGAGCTCAAGCGAATAGCGCTGGGACATTATCTGGATTTGATTTCCGAGATGGTTGTCAAGCCCAGCGAGGCGGTCCTAGTTCCTTAACTTCGTGTTAATCGGACTTCCGACGTGCGGTCCAGATCTGATACGGAGTTTCGAGATGCTCCCGTGAGCAGCCGGGTAATGAGATTGATCCTAGGTTTTAGGGTAACCTAGCGTCAATGATTCTGCAAGTTTTGGGTCTTGCAGATCGTATTTAAAGCGATTGGTGCTAATTTCACAGGTACTCTAGTTTAGCACTAGCTAATTCTCGCCTAATTTCTAAAGGAATTAGTCCTATATGATTTCTGTCTGGGGTGGTACCTGGGCCTTTGTAGTTTGTATATAAAGTGATCCAAGTTATACTACTTAGCTAGTTTAGGATAGTGTCTAGGATGAAAGTGCTTAGAAAAATTAAAAGAACAAGGTAGTGAAGGGTGAGATTTGTGAAGGAAATGGGTTTAGAAGCGATTTTAGACTGTGGGGTTCAGTTCTAACGAATTAATAAGGTGTTAGGAGCAACCCATTGCCTAAGGACATCTAATCCCAGGTTGGCAAAAATCTGGGATGTTACACTCCTGCGGCTTCGTCAGTCCACTGAAACTGCCCTTTCTTCATGCAATCTGTGATCGGTGACACAATGGTGCTGAAAGTTTTCACGAACCGACGATAGAATGTCACTAGTCCATGGAAACTTCGTACTTCGTGAATATTTTTGGGAACCGGCCATTCTCTGATTGTCTTCACCTTTTCCTCATCCACTCGAATGCCCGTGGATGTAACCACAAAACCCAGAAACAATAGGTTATCAGTCATGTAGCTACATTTTTTTAAATTGAGGTACAGTTTATTTTTAGTGAGCACTTGAAGGACCTTCTTGAGGTGCTCCATATTGGTGGTTTCGTCTTGACTATATATCAAAATATCATCAAAATAAACCACAACAAACCGTCCAATGAAAGGTTTCAGAACTTGATTCATCAACCTCATGAATGTGCTAGGCGCATTAGAAAGACCGAAAGGCATGACCATCCATTCGTACAATCCTTCCTTGGTCTTAAAGGCTGTTTTCCACTCATCACCCGGCCGTATTCGAATCTGATGGTAGCCGCTCCTTAAGTCTAATTTAGAGAATATTTTTGCGCCCTCTAGCATATCCAACATATCATCTAACTGTGGTATAGGAAACCTGTATTTTATGGTGATCTTGTTGATGGCTCGGCTGTCGACACACATGCGCTAACTCTCATCCTTCTTTGGAGTTAGCAGAGCTAGTACAGCACATGGGCTCATACTTTCTCGAATAAGACCCTTACGGATCAGTTCCTCCACTTGTCCCTGCAGAATCTCGCACTCATTCGGGCTCATTCGATAATGAGGACGATTAGGTAAACTGGACCCAGGGACAAAGTTGATATGGTGTTGGATATCTCGCATAGGGGATAACCCATCGGGAAGGTCCTCGGGCCAGATTTCTTGGAATTCATGTAACAAGGGCCTTAGTCTTTCAGGGATGATGGTAGGCTCGAGTTCTTCCCCTTTCACAATTAATGCATAAGTCTGTCTTGTTTCTTTGGATTCTTGCACGAAGTCCCAAATGGTTAAGAGGAAATGACCCTCTACTTTAGAAGTTTCATGTGGTCCTTCTGGATCTATAAGGGCCAATATGGTCTTCCGGCCGTCCTTAACAAAGATATATATGTTATCTCGCCCTTTATGAGTGGCGTCACGATCAGATTGCCAGGGTCGACCGAGTAGTATGTGACATGCTTCCATATCAACCACATCGCATACTACTTCATCCCTATAATGTTTGCCAATTGAAAAAGATATGGTGCACCGTTCAGTTACCTTTGTTTTGCTGACCTTCTTGATCCAACCGATTGTATATGGAGAGGGATGACGCTCTGTTTTCAATTGCAATTTTTCCACCATGCCCCTGGAGACGATGTTCTCGCTACTTCCACTGTTAATGATCACGTCACAAACTTTTCGATTCACTGTACACCTAGTGCGGAAGATGTTATGCCGCTGTGGATGCACTTCTGTTCTTGGCGTATATAATAGCCGCCTCACGACGAGCGACTCGTGATCTTGCTGAACCCAATCTGAATCATCTACCTCTTCCTCGGCGGTATGCTCCTATTCTTCAATATCAGGATCTTCATAAGCGTTATCAACACTACCATCATTAATGGCGAGGTTTTGCCACTTTTCACTGGGGACAAGTATTTGACAGGTGGTCAGGCTGACCACAACGATAGCAGCTGTCGGGCCTTGGCCGAGCATAAGGGTTCAGAATTCTACTTGGACCAGCAGTAGTCGAGACGCCCCTTTGGGGTCTAACTTGCCCGCTTCCCTGATCTCGGTTCTCAGATGTAGAAGGTTGAGTGCGTGCTCCTACGGGCTCCTTCCCCTTAGGCTGTGGAGCTCCCTGAGGTGGACCTGCCACAGTAATCCTTGCAGTAGGATAGGTCCGTGTGTTAGGACGTTCAAGTTGCGCTTCTGCCCGAGTAGCCAACTTGATCGCATCATTCATCGTCCAGACAGACTGCATTTGGACCCGATCCTAAATCGTCATACGCAATCCACCGTTGAATCGGGCGACTTGCTGCGATTCAGTCTTGACCAAATCGTTACACGCCGCTAGGCGGTAAAATTCTTCTGCGTACTCTCTCACCGACCGACTACCCTATCGACAATTTTGGTATTGTTGGAATAATACCTGATCGTAATCGCTCGGGAGGAATCGGGCGCGTAGTAGCTGCTTCATCCGCTGCCATGTGTGGATTGGTGCTTTCATCTGCTTGGTTCGTGCAAGTTGTAGTTGTTCCTACCAAGCTAACGCTCCTCCTTTCAACTTGTAGGCCACCAGCTTGACCTTCTTTTCTTCAGGGATGTCCATATAGTCAAAAAATCGCTCAACTTCAGAAAGCCAATCGAGGAAATCCTCAATGTGTAGTTGGCCATTGAAGTTAGGAATATCAACCCGTATCTTGAATTCTCGATCTACTCGATCGTTGTATGGTCTGGGGTGTTGGAAGATTATGTCATCAATCTCCTCCTCACTGGAGCCCCCGTCCTCAGGCATGACCCTTGGATGCACTGCCGGTATTATCCTGCGATCAAGTCGATTACGAGTCTAGCAATTGGCGGCGGAGGATTACCACCAGGAACACGGAGTTGTCATAGGGTTTCTGCCAAGAGATTCGCTATATGGTCCATGGAAGCCTGCAACCCTTGCCTGGCTTGCCAATTCTCTTGTTGTGCTGCTTGGAAAGTTGCTGCCGTTAAAAGGCAAATTCCCTGGAGCACCCTATGGGATTGTTGCCCGACCCGTCGTTAGAAGTCATCGATCCGAGGAGAAACCTGGCCCTGATACCAAACTGACGCAGGGGAGGACGTGAGGTCGAGCACTGTCTTCCTCAAGAGGATAACTATTCTGAATCCACGGAACTTCTCTGGACTCCTCACAGAGACTTTCTCGAATCCACGAGAAAAGAGAGCAGAAAATAAAAATAAATTCTAATAAATTTGAAATAGATTAATGAATGCATAAAAATGAGTTCACAACCCTTTAAATAAGGGTACTAAGCAATGGGAAAGAAATCATAATCAAACTACAACTAAAACTCCTAGAATTCGCGACTTACTATAAATACTAAACTTACTATTTATAGATTGTCGTGATGTCTACTAGTGTGCAAGGTTTTCGGCAAAAAATAGTAAGTGTCCTATTTGGCTTCACCAAACCGTTCCCCTAATTATTCTAAGCTCTTTTCACGTTGGGCGCAACTCCTAAAGCCCAACGGATGAAGAGTTATAGTCAAACTAAAACTTACTATTTATAGTCAAAACGAAATTGAAACAGGGAAACGACCGTCGAATCAGGGGTTTCTCACAATTTCGAGCGTCGTAACCCAGCATAGATGGGTTGGTTGGCTAAAGTAGCTCGTTCTACCCCAAAATCATATGTTTTACATCGGCTAACTCATCCTGGATTGCGAGATACACCTGATTGAAGGTCTGATGGTCCAGATCACTTCTGTCGCCGACCGAGCCTTTTCTGATCCATCTTTGCCATGTAATTGTCTGCGACCCGCTCTACATCAAAATCCCATCCCTCTATGTTAGGGCTTCCTTTCGTAGCTAGAAATGCGAAAATAATCTTGCCTTGTTGCGAGTGGTTGTGTGCTAATGCGATCTCAACCACTTGTTTCCCTTCTAGAAGGCTCTCTAATGCATCCTAGAAATTAAACCTAGGGCTTTTCTTAGCCTCATCCATTGTAGCAATGAGTTCTCACGAGAGAACTTATTATCTTGAGAAAACTGTCTGTGGATTATCATCATGTGCACCACCGAGAAATTAGGATTTTTCGTCCAAGATATTGGTCCCACAGTGATCTTTGAACCTATCCACACCATCCATGCATTGTTGATTGTCGGATCAACCATTGACTAATGATCCACCATTAACAGAGACCCGTCTCCTCTAAGTTGATCCCATCTCAAGATCAAAGTCGTTCATTTGATAGGCCTCGCTCTAAAAAATCCATATATAATGTTTAATTTTACCCATGAAAAAAGAATATGAGGATATCACCTCATTCTCATCTTAAACAAACCGTTAAGACATTTAATTCCTAACTAATCAGACGATTAGTTGCACTTGAAAACTCTAAAATCAATTTAGGGGAGCCTATAAAAGGATACTTTTCAAGGCATGCATTTCCAAAAATAGAAAAGTAAAATGGGAGAGATAGAATGCCGTTTTCCCTGCTACCCTGAGTCAGGTCGATTCAATTCGATTCATGCGCTAAGGACCAAATCACGGGCCGTGTCTAAGTGCGTTTGGTCCAAATCTAGACCCTGTTTGGTCATGAGAGAGAGAGAGAGAAGTAGAGAAAGAAAGAGAACGGAGAGAGAGGGAGCCCTGTCTCTCCCACGGTCGCACTACATTGGGTTAAGTAAACGAGTTGAGGCAGCAGGTTTTGCTCGAATTTTCATAAAACGAGTAATATACTCAAGTTTCGAGAACCAAGGCGTTACATAAATCTATCTGAAACAAGGTTTGTCGATGTCATTGACAGATCGCTGGATGCCGTCAAGAAAATTCGGAAAAATCTCAGTTGCTCGTTGGACCATTTAGGAGATGCTACTCGATGCCATCGAAGGTGGTTTCAATGTCATCAAATGGTCTTCGACGACTGTCGATACCATTGAAGGTCCCATCTACGACGCACGTGAAACTGTGTAAGTGCGCAATTTGTTTCCTATTCCAGTTGTGATAGTATATTTATCGAGTGTAATGGGATTGGGTTTTGGGAAGGGTTTTCTAAGTTGTTCCTTAGGGTTTAACCTCAAATCTAGGGTTTTCAACAAGGTTTTTGGTATTATTTGGATTAGTAAGTCCATTCACTCTTGTAATATTGTTTTCATTGTGGATTGCTTGTCACTTTGTGTTATGTTGTTTTCTCCCACGAGGGTTCTTTCATGTAAAACTTGCATGTTCTCTATGTGTTTACTTTGTGTTTGATTTCATCTTATTTGATTGAAATTGGGTTTGCTTTCGCACAATCCCTAATAGGTGGTATCGGAGCTAATGTTGGGGTTTCGAGTTCTAATATGAAACGTGTCGATGAAAGGGTCTAATGTGAAGTACGAAACGGAGAAGTTCATCGGTAGAAATAATTTTAAACTATGGAAGGTAGATGTCACGCTCCAAACCCGAAAATCGGATTCACAGGAATTTCGATCACCGAATCTGGTGCCGACAGCCTCCGTAGTACCCCATTCTCGGCTTCTAGCGTCCAAACACCAGATTTCGATTCTGGGATCCTACAAGGAAGATTTTTTTTTTTCTTTTTTTTTTTTGCACATTTAACTCATAATAAGCATAACCACAAGATTACCCAAATCATAAAGGCAACATTATCATCACATATCCATTAATATAATCATTTGAATACAATGCAGGAAGGGAAATACATATATAAAAAATCAAAGCTCCAGAAGACCGCTGCACGCTCCAAACTCAACACCGCTGCAACCTAACATCACCTGCACGCATCTATCGTGCATAAGCTTATAGAAAGCTTAGAGAGTGGTGTAAGTGTGTGCACAAGGTAAGTGCCAAGTATTCAATACAATGTCATCATCATACAATACCGAAATTACAGGTAATCCATAAATAGTACATTATCGGAATAAGCAGAAATACTGACAAGATCATGAATTATCATAGTGCGCAGAAATACTGATAAGATCATAAATCATACGATAACAGAATAAGCGGAAGTATGGACAAGTCCATAAGTCAAACAATATCAGAATACGCAATATGGAACAGCTGTGCAATAAAGAGTCATAAAGAGCCAAATATCAGCTGCTGAAGATGCGATGCAATTATACAAATCCTTCTAAGTCTGTCTAGGCCATATAAGTACAGAAACATAGCAACCCAAAATATCATATACCTGCGGATGTAATGCAATATGCGATGCGAATGAAATGACCATGCTGAAGTGTGAAGTCGGGATGAGGGTACGTAGTATCACAAGCTATAGGGTCTATCACAAAGAACTTCTATCCAAACCAGTCCCATACCTAAATTTGGATAGTCAGACTCAATGTGGTAAACTCCTGATCTCAGGTTAGTCGCGCGCCCAACCGAAATCCTTGCCATGGGAAGGTACACAACAATTAGTTGCGCACCACCAGCCCAAGTGGATAGTGAATGAAATGAATGTATGAGTATGCAAATCCTCCTCAATAAGTCCACATATCAGTACGGTTCCTCTCTGGGATCATCACCGGGGTCTATTACACTCTAAACCAGATTGCCGCCTCATCGCGCGCAACAAGGTGAGTGGAAGAGACCTCACTATCTGCCTGCCAATATCAGGCCCGGCTCGTCGATAGCGGACCCATTCCTCGAGCTGGTCAGACTCAGCCTAGCATTGCCCCCTCCTCTCGGGCAGGTAAGGCCGTACCCCCTTCCAACCGACCACGACACAGTGGGAGACGCGGCCTAACGGTATGCGGCCCTCATGCGCTCATACATCCACTCGGTCTAGACGTTGGAGCAACCTCTGGAACCAAGAGGGTTTAGGGACTTTCACCCAAGGATATCTATAGCACCCCATGTAGAACAGATTTTGGTGTCCCATCAGGCCATCCACGAAATACCTGTGGAGGCTACGACCCCGATGTCGCTAGGGCGTACAGTAATCATAATACACAATGCAAGATACATGAGTCAAACAATCCAGTCATGCATCAATCCTGTGCATGTCATGCTCTCATATGGGGCAACTCCACCTATCAGGGAGCCCTATGAAAACCTGCCCTATGGCATATGCAATGGTCAATCACATCTCATAACAAACATATATGATGCGCATGGGCATGTATTATGATGCTATGCAGTCACATACTCATAATCGGTATCAATAACCGGTATCAACAATCAGCCTCGACAATGTGGACATTTAACCAACATTGCCCCCAAGGAATGGCTCACACAAAGCCAAACATATAATGGGCCCATGGCCTCACACAAAGGCCTAATATACAACACAATGGGCCTTACTTAAGGGCCATATATACACAATGGGTGGGCCCTGCCCATGGGCTTTAAATACATGACATGTGGACCCTACACATGGGTCTCGAATACATCAAATGGGTCATGCATCATGGGTCTAATACATATCACAATGGGCCTTGCCCATAGGCTACGAATACATCACAGTGGGCCCCAACTACGGATCGCATATACATCATATAGGTCGCGACAATCGGTCTCGGCCTCAACAATCGAATTGACACTCGGAATCGACCTCGATACTCGGCCTCAACAATTGGAATCAGCCTCGATACTTGGTTTCGACAATCAGAATCGACCTAGATACTCGGTCTTCGACATATCAGACTCGGCCTCAATACTTAGCCTCAACAATCAGAATCGACATATACAATCGGCCTCGACAAATCGAAATCATCGGAATTGGCCTTGATACTCGAAATTGGTCGATAATCGGAATCGGCTAATCGGTCACGTCAATCGGAATCGGCAATTGGTCACGACAATCGCACCGATCGACAATCAGAATCGACAAATCGGTCACGTCAATCGGAATCGGCAAGCGGTCAAGATAATCAGAATCAGCAAATCGGTCACGACATTAGCAACAATCGATAGTCGAAATCGGCAAATCGGTCACGTCAATCAGAATCTGCAATTGGTCAAGGCAATCAGAATCGATCGATAATCAGCATCGGCAAATCAGTCACGTCAATCGGAGTCGGTAATCGGTCAGGGTAATCAGAATCAGCAAATCGGTCACGACAATCGCACCGATCGATAGTCGGAATCGGTAAATCAGTCACGTCAATCAAAATCGGCAATCGATCAAGGTGATCAGAATCGATCGATAATCAGAATTGGCAAATCGGTCATGTCAATCGGAATCGGCAATCGGTCACGACAATCGCATTGATCGACAGTCAGAATCGACAAATCGGTCACGTTAATCGAAATCGATAATCGGTCAAGGTAATCAGAATCAGCAAATCGGTCACGACAATCACACTGATCGACAGTCAGAACCGACAAATCAGTCACGTTAATCGAAATCGATAATCGGTCAAGGTAATCAGAATCAGCAAATCGGTCACGACAATCGCACCGATCGATAGTCGAAATCGGTAAATTGGTCACGTTAATCGAAATCGGTAATCGGTCAAGGAAATCAGAATCAGCAAATCGGTCACGACAATCGCACCAATCGACAGTCAGAATTGACAAATCGGTCAAGTTAATTAAAATCGATAATCGGTCAAGGTAATCAGAATCAGCAAATCGGTCACGACAATCGTACCGATCGATAGTCGGAATCGGTAAATCAGTCATGTCAATCAAAATCAATAGTCGACCTAACCAAAAGCCTAAGGGAAGGGCACATGAGGACCTTCAACCGTCATTGCCCATCAATGTGGACATATAACCAACATTGTTCCCAAGGAGTGACCCATACAACGTAGCGGGTCATATATACATCGCATTGGGCCTCAAATACAGCAAGTGGATCGCATCACGGGCCGCACCAATGGGCTTCATATATATTAATTGGGCTGCACTAATGGGCCTCTAATACATCACAATGAGCCTCGCTCATGGGCCTCGAATACATCACATTGGGCCTCATATAAAAATGGGTCGAATCAAATGAGCCAATCAAATGAGTCGAATCAATGAGCCAATCAAATGGGCCGATTCAAATGGGCCCAATCAATGGGCTACGCTATGCATCCATTGCTAGGGATCATCATAGTGCACAAAAGTGAATCCTATCCAAAGGTTCATCTGGACCATACCACAAATGACAATGATGACAATGATTTTTCACCGTTAAATTTCAATGGGCCCACCATAGCATTTATTTTCCATCTGGTCTGTGCATAAGGTCACAAAGATCTGGATATAGAGGAGAAACAAATATTATATTGATTCAAACTGTTGTGACCCAAAGGGGTTTCAATGGTGGGCTTTCATTCCACTGTTTTGTTTTCTGCAATGTGGTCCACTTGATATTAGATTTGTCTTACTTTAGTCTCAAACCGTGAGACGAGGTGGCCCAAAATAGGTGGACGGTCTGGATGTGAAAACACCCATCAGCGTGGGGCCACTGGAACGCCAGATGGATGGGTGGCGTGGTAGATCAATACATCAAGGTGGGGCGCATGGCGCACAGCAGACGGATGGACGGCTTGGATATAGGATGCATGCATCATAGAGGCCCACCGTCCTATCCTACAGACGGTGTGGATAAGACCCATACATCACGTATGGTCCACACGTGTGGACCCCTAACCATCCAGCAATGGTGGGTCCCACCAGATAGATGGACGGCAGGGATCAATACGTACGTCTACATGGGTCCCACCTGTACGGACAGTGTGGATGATACCAATACATCATGGAAAAATGGACGATGTGGATTTGCACATCAAAACAAGGTGAGGTATCCACGTGGGGACCGCCAGTTATGCAAGTATAGTATATTATATATATATAAATCAATCGTCCAGGTGTTGGCGTGCTCCGCCTGAGATTTTAAATCTGCTTTGGATGAACGGTGAGGAATACAGCATCTTCATCATGAGGCTGCAGGTCCTACGATTTGGACGGTCCAGATAACCTGCGTCATCAAGGCAGGCTCCACGCTAGCAAAATAGACGGACAGAGTAGGTATAAAAACACTTATATCATGGTATGGCCACCGTCCAAATCTGCTGGACGGTGCAGATGTTATAAATACCTCAAGGTGGCCCCACATCAGCGTGGCCCACTCGTGTAGGACCAAACTGATATTGTATTTTCCTTCGTGCGGTCCAGCAGCTGGACGTTGTGAATATAACACCAGCGTCAACGAGGGGGGCCATGTACACGTGGCCACCAGCCACGCACATCAAGGTGACCCCATGTATGGATGCCATGGATATAATACATACATCATGATGGGGGTTCATCAGGGTGGGCCACACGTATCGAAAGAGAGAAAGAGAGAGAAAGAGAGAGATGATCGTGGGAGGGGAGGGACATGAATACATCAAGATGGGTCCCACGTATGTGGGCCCTCAAATCACAAATCAAGTAATAAAATCACCCACCTTATGATCTTCTTGGTCCTCTACTTCCATCAACGCATCCTAAAGCTCCGAGGGACGCATTTCAACGGTGGAGATGATCATTGGAGGGTGGAGATGGGAGGTAGGAAGGTGGGCCACACTTGCTCTCTATGGAAGTCATGGACGATTGCTCCATGGGAGTTGCTTGAGAAGAAAAAAAAATAAGAGAGATATGAGAGAGTGATGGGAGAGAAGTAATGGTGAGTGATGTAAGCATGTACTTTGTTGTAAGAAAATGTTGACTTTAAGGGAAAGGAGGTTGTACTTGGGGATGTGTGTGAGTGATGGGAGTGATGGGTACTTGTGTAACAACCCATTTCTTTTGACACCACGTGGCCCACCTAGTCTTTGGACTTATCTCACCTAATGTTAGATATCGTAATTGAGTATTTAGAAAAGAATGAACGGAATGGATTTCTCGTACTATTTTTGGGGGGTCAGTTTCTAGTATGTATGTACATAGTTGAGCATGCAAAGGAAGTGCACTGGTTTCAACACCCATTCAAAGGGGATGTTGACCTGTGTTTTTTTTTTATTTTTTTTTATTTCTCCCGCTCAAATAAAAACTCAAACGGACGGACGTCCGCTGAATGATGGTGGCCCACTTATCATTATGATGTTGGTAGATCTGAACCGTTAATCTTGTTCAGATGATGCCTTCGACCAAACCCTGGCCACTTTCCCTCGTTAAAACACGTGTGTGAGTGCACAATCAAGGGAGTTAGAAAGACGTATATGTTGAAATTTTAAGAATGGAATCAAATTCTGTTTTGCCACGTTGGCAATCCGTTTGTGAGGCGAATATCTATTCCTAGCCGTCCATTCTCAGATCATCTAAACCGTAGATAAGTCCTTGCAGTTAAGGAATCGTAACAGAAAAAGGTGGAAAGAATAATTCTAGTTTTAGCAATATAAATGCCCTAGAAAAGATCTGAGCCTTAGGTCTGTCATCCGAGAAATCTCAAGCGTGCATTTCAAATTTATAACGAGTCTAGAAACTTCTCTTTGAAAGGATTAGGGTTTTTCCATTGCCATTGAGTTCATTAGCCATTTTAGGAGAAGAAACTGAAACCCATCAACATGTTCAGGGTTTCCATCCAAAATGTGGGTCCCACATGCATCCCAATGTCCATCTAAGCCGTCCAGTAGCGTCAGATCGTGTGATGATCTGTCAACCACAAGATTGCCATTAATGTCCAAGTCATCTTCTCCATTGGGTTGAAAAACCCACCATCTGTATGTGGGGTCCATTTGTTGATCAGGTGCGTCTATTTGATGGGTGTTGACATTTGATAAACACCCTTAAACTCTGATTTTGTTTCTACAGTATGCCTGACCATATTAAGGGATTGTTTGTTAACCGAGTTTAAGTGGGTTTTAGTTTAAAACTCAACTAATTATAGGATTAGTTACAGAACCATCTAGAGTCCGACTGATGGTTATAAATACCCCATTTCCCTTATTCTCTAGTCCTTTTCAATTCAAAGAAAAATCAGAAAGAGAGGGAGTAAGAGTGGGATGAGGTAGTGAATCTGAGTCGAACTATACCGAGTCGACTCAGCTCGGACGACTCTCATTATCAATCTGAGTTTATCCATGGTCGAAATGTTGTCTGAAGAAAGAGGAGCAATGGAAGGGGAATGAAAGCTGAAAGTTCTTGTGGAGGTGAGTGGTGTTGACGAGTCACACTGACTCGGTGGTATTGCACGCAATCTGGAGTGTTGGCGTGTCGCACGACTCGCTCAAGTGCGGTTAGTGCAGCTGGTCGTGGAAAGCAGATCGATCTAGGAGTTCTCTATTCGAGGAGTTTGGATCCTTACCAATTTCTTCTTCTTTTCTTACCTCATAGTAAGAGAGATCCAAGCTTGAGGTGAGATCTACCCTTCAAGCTTCTTGCACAATAGTAGCTTAGGCTTATTTCAAATATGATAATCTTATTAATATCATTACACAACCTCTAGTCTTGTATTTGAACATGATAATATAAACTGTTTGGGTAGAACACACATGTACTCTTATCTTTGTATCATGAACTCTCTTGCCTAATTCTTATAGTGTAGAATGATCTCCTACCACTAATGTATTCATGCTTATAGGTAGTTTGTGTTACAATTATAATGTTGGGGATTTTTGCAAATGAAAATTATTGTGTAAGACATATAGATTAGATTTGTAATTGGAGATAATTTAGTATCATGTGGCATTTGCTTAGTTCACTGTATGAGTTGTAAATAGAAAAGAGTTTGCCAATGTGTGGCATGGCATGCATGTATTATGGTGTGATTATATTGGGATTGTATTGGAATCATGAAATTACATGTATGAAGAGTATTCCTTAAATTGGTGGCCACACTTTGGATCAATTGGAATTATTATATCCACCATCTTGGACACATTTGAATTAGATTTGAAGATGGTGTCTAAGAGTGGACTTAGTGCCCTTAAGGTAATATGGATTGAATGTTAGCGGTTAATGGAAATGATTTGAATATATTGATGACTTGGGAATTATAGTATTAATGTGGCCACTAATTGTAAGGATGTACATAAATGGCTAATCGTGAACCGGATTAATAAAGGACAGGTAATCATGCATACATTGTATATGGGCGTTATCGGGTGCCTGGTCAACTGTTTGGAAAGACCAATGTACTGTTCGAACGACCCTAATATCATTTGAATGGGTCGACTGTTCGAAAGACCCATTCTTTGCATGGATGAGCCAACTGTTTGAAAGGCCCATCCGATGGTCAGCTGGATGTGCATCCCCAGGCTGAAGTGCATTTCATGCATCCATTCAATTTTGAAAGATCATCTTATAAAATGTGTTTTGCTTGAATGTTTGGTTTGAAATAACCTAACTACTATGTTCAATTGTAATCTTGGAGGGTGTTTCTCATTGAGGTGGCCACTCATGTATACTATTGTGCATTTGCACCAACCGTAGGTGTCGTAGAGGAAGAAGTGACACCCATGAATGAGGAACCGACAGCTGATGTTAGAGAGCAATGGCCATATTGGTCCCAAGAGGAGCTTGATGAAGCTCAAGCCAAGATCAGGCGTGATGGACCTTTTACTTCGGTGGAAACTCCTGAATATAACTGAGATAATCTCCCTATTAGTTTTTCATTTGCGTTGTATAAGCCGTATGGGCCTTTACTTGATTGTGTTTAGATGTGAACTCCATATTTTCCTTATGCATGGTTTTCATGTTTTGGATATGATGCCACTCTTAAATGGTTTCCAATACGCTAGAATGAAATTCTTTCTTCATAGTTAACATCCTGATTTTTGTACATGAGTGTCAAACTCATGCTATGAAATTTGGGGCATTACAAGTTGGTATCAAAGCCAAAGTTTAGATAAACCAGGCCTTGGGAAAAGAGACTTATACAACCCAGGTGTAAAAACTAAAATTTAATTAGAAACCATAACCGCCATAATACACATAATTAAAATTAGATTCTCCAAATAATATTGTTATAAAATAGAAATATGAACGTTCTAATATTTCCCTATTTAGAATAATATTTTCTACAAGACAGTATGGAGTTTAATAAATAGGTAGTAAATTTTATTATTATTATCATTTTTTACCTTAGACAAGGCATTGAGACTAAAGTAGAGAATCTGGTTAAATGTAGAAATTTCATGACTAGGTTCCTTATAAGTGGTTGTAAAAAAAAAAAATAAAAAAAAATGAGTTGTTCATTTGATTATAGCTGATTTGACCAAGGGTCACCAGTTGTTTTAGAAATCATTGTTTGTGTTTAAATTATATAAAATACCTTATGACAAGATTTTAAATTTTGTTAAAGGATGAGACGGTGAGATCATGGAATTTTTTTTACAGGGGATTATGCCTCCCAAATCTAGACTTCCACGACAGCAGTCATCTTATGTGGTGGTACCACCTGAGGAGTATCTTGAGGATGGGCCTCCTGGTTTTGTACCTGGACCATCAGTAAGGTCCTCAGAACCAAGGCCAGGTGCTATTCCTACTCCATCGCCTGCTGGAGTGTTTGGCACACCTCCACTAGGAGCACAACATGGAGCTCCACATCATGATGTAGTTGGTCAGATGGCTACGCTCATGCATCAGCAACAGGCAACATTTGCTACTATGTTGGAGGCTCTTCAATGTAACTCACATGCACCGATGACTCCGCGGTTTGAGGAAAATCGTGAAGCTGATATATTTGATAGATTCATGAAGTTGAGGCCGTCTAGTTTTTCAGGAGTGCCTGATCCAGTGCAGGCTGAGCATTGGATGAATAAGATGGAAAAAATGATGAATTTAATCGAATGTACAGATGATCAAAGGGTTACTTTTGCTGTCTATATGTTGGAGGGTGAAGCGGACATATGGTGGGAGAATATGAGAAAGAAATTTCCTGATGGACATCATTGGACTTGGACTGAGTTTCAGAAAACATTCTATGGGAAGTATTTTCCTTCATCTTACCGCAATGAAAAAGTAGCCCAGTTCCTTAAGTTGGAACAAGGAAGCATGTCAGTTGCTCAATATGAAGCACAATTTGCCGAGTTGTCACGCTATGTTCCTAAAGTCGTGAAAGACGAAGTGTATAAATTGCAGAAGTTTAAAGAGGATCTTCATCAGGGAATTCAGTCGCGGTTATGTTTTGTAGATTTTACTGATTTTGCTGATGTAGTGGATAAAGCTATGCGCGTTGAGAAAGATTTTGAACGCTTGGCCAAGATTCGTGCTCCGTTCAAAGATTCAGTGGGTAAGATTAGGCCAATCCCTTCTGTCCCTCAAGCACCCGAAAAGAGGATGAAAATCACACCACCAGCAGTTGCTTTTTCCCGACCGGTTAGGCTCTGTCATCATTGTGGAAAGGCAGGCCATATTGCTCAATATTGTTACAAGAAGTTACAAGTAGAAGGTGGCATTTCTCCTCAGCCAGTCATTAAACCTCCACAAAATCAGATAGTGCAGAAACCCCCAGTGCTTCGACCTCAGCCACTCAGGGCCCAAGCCCCAAACAAGAATTCTTCAGCACGAGTATATGCCTTAGAAGCTCATAAATCTGATGAAGCAGAGCTTAAAGCCATTGAAGGTATGGGATTCATTAAAGAAACTCCAGTTCATGTTTTATTTGATACCGGTGCAACTCTATCTTTTATTGCTTATTCTGTCATAGAAAATCTGCAATTAGACACAACCCGTACAGATCGAAGTATTACCATTGTTTCCCCAGTGGGAAAATTTGTGGAGACAGACAAATTCTGTCGAGCATGCCCTTTATGCTAATCGTGTGGTATATGTCGATTAGTTTGTATGAACTTGAAGCTGGTCATTCTCGAGTTCGAGTTGTGCTTGACTGTTGTGCTAAAACAGTTAAAATATGCGTACCTGACCAGATACCTTTTACGGTGCAAGGAAGACGAAAGCAAATGGTATTCAATCGATTAGCAGCCTTAGAAGAAAAGGAATCTGATGAAGTAACTGTAGATCAGATCCCCGTCGTAAGAGAATTTCCCGAAGTTTTTCAGGACATACCGGGTTTGCCCCCTAAACGGGCTGTGGATTTCTCTATTGATCTCCTACCTGGTACTGCACCTATTTCCCTATCACAGTATAGGATGTCACCTTGCGAAATGGAAGAACTTCGGAAGCAGATTGATGATTTGCTAACTCAGGGATTCATTAGGCCAAGTGTTTCCCCTTGGGGTGCTCCAGTCCTATTTGTAAAGAAGAAGGACGGATCTTCGCGGTTATGTATCGATTATAGAAGGTTAAACCAAGTGACCGTGAAAAATAAGTATCCATTACCCCGTATTGATGACTTGTTTGATCAACTTAAAGGTGCGAAGTACTTTTCCAAGATTGATTTAAGGTCAGGATACCATCAACTCCGGGTCAGAGATGAGGATGTATCGAAGACGGCATTCCGAACGAGATATGGCCACTATGAATTTCTTGTGATGCCGTTCGGTCTCACAAATGCTCTAGCCATATTCATGGACTTAATGAATCGGGTTTTCATGCCATATTTAGATCGTTTTATTATTGTCTTTATTGGTGATATCCTAATCTATTCAAAAAGTCAGGAGGAGCATGAAGTGCATTTGAGAATGACTTTGAAGACACTTAAGGAAAACCAGTTATATGCTAAGTTGTCGAAATGTGACTTTTGGAAAAAGGAAGTCAAATTCCTCAGGCATGTGGTGAAACAAGAGGGTATTGCAGTTGATCTGACAAAAGTAGAAGCGGTCTGGAATTGGGAGCAGCCCACTACAGTTACCGAGGTCAGAAGTTTCTTGGGAATGGCTAGATATTATCGGCGTTTTATCAAGGAATTCTCCCGAATCACTCGACCGTTGACACAACTTACAAGGAAGAATGCTCGATTCATTTGGAACGAAAATGCAGAACAGTCCTTCCAAGAGCTCAAAAAGAGGTTGACTTCGGCTCCTGTGCTTACTTTGCCAGAAGAAGGGGCAAAGTATGTAGTGTATAGTGATGCATCGAAAACTGGTCTGGGATGTGTGTTAATGCAGAATAATAAAGTAATCGCATATGCTTCGAGACAGCTGAAAAAACACGAAGAGAATTACCCGACGCATGACTTAGAGCTTGCAGCTGTGGTCTTCGCCTTAAAAATTTGGCGACATTATCTGTATGGTGAAGAGTTTGAATTGTTCTGTGACCACAAAAGTCTCAAATATATCTTCACTCAGAAAGATCTAAATATGCGACAAAGAAGATGGATGGAAACCATGAAGGACTTCAATTTTGAAGTATCTTATCATCCGGGAAAAGCCAATCTCGTTGCCGATGCTTTAAGTCGAAAAAAGAAACACGAATTGATGGCCTCTTTGATGATTAAGGAATGGAAAATGATAGAGTTCATGCAGGACTTCAATTTTCAACTGGTATTAGATGAGCCATGTACATATTTGTGTCATTTGAGGGTGGAGCCGACCTTACTGCGACAGATTATCGATACTCAGGATCAGGATAAATGGTTAAAAGAAATAAAAGATAGTGTTATAAATGAAGAAGGGTCTGATTGGCGAGTTGGGAGTGATGATGGACTCCGATATCGGGGTCGCATTTGTGTACCAGACATTTCATTGTTGAAACAAGCAGTCATGGACGAAGCACATAAATCCAAGATGGTTGTTCACCCGGGAAGTACGAAGATGTATCAGGATATGAAGCGGCAATATTGGTGGAGAAATATGAAGCGAGACATAGCTGATTACGTCGCTAGGTGCTTGACATGTCAACAAGTGAAGGCAGAACATCGTAAGCCACCAGGTCTCTTGCAACCATTACCTCTTTCTGAGTGGAAATGGGACAATATTACAATGGATTTCATCTCTGGACTACCAAGAACTCGGAAGAATCATGATTCTATCTGGGTGATTGTGGATAGGTTGACGAAAACTGCACGATTTCTTCCTGTTAGAATAACCGATTCGGCAGACAATCTGGCAAAACTGTATATTAAGGAAGTCATCCGATCGTATGGCGTGCCGCAAGAAATTGTATCTGACCAGGATTCTCGGTTCACATCGACATTTTGGAAGAGGCTACAAGAAGAGCTAGGGACTACCCTAAATTATAGCACGGCATTTCACCCTCAGACAGATGGACAGACAGAGAGAGTTAATCAGATATTAGAAGACATGATGAGAGCATACGTGTTGGATTTCAAGGGCAGTTGGGATGATTATATTCATTTAGCAGAATTTGCTTATAATAACAGTTTCCAATCAAGTATAGGTATGGCTCCATATGAGGCCCTGTATGGCCGTCCATGTCGAGCACCACAGTGCTGGGCCGAGGTTGGTGATAGGAGTTTGTTGGGACCTGAGCTAGTACAGATAACGACCGAGAAAATTGATTTGATCCGACAACGTCTTCGTATGGCACAAAGTAGACAAAAGAGCTATGCTGATAATCGACGCCGCGATTTGAAGTTCAGTGTAGGGGATCATGTCTTTCTCAAAGTCTCTCCTATGAAGGGCATGATGAGATTTGGGAAGAAAGGCAAGCTTTCGCCTCGTTATATTGGACCCTTTGAGATTTTGGATCGGGTCGGAGTGGTTGCTTACCGCTTGGCTCTACCACCAAGACTGGCAAATGTTCATAATGTTTTTCATGTCTCTATGTTGAAGAAATATGAGCCTGATGCTTCACATATCATTAGTTGGGAACAGATTGAACTAAGTGATGATGCTTCTTATGTCGAGAAGCCAATGCGTATAGTAGACTACAAGGAGCAGGTCCTTCGTACCAAAACAATTCCATTAGTCAAGGTGTTGTGGTCACGTCATGGAGAAGAGGAAGCAACTTGGGAACATGAGGCAGAAATGAAGAAAACTTTTCCACAATTATTCGACGACTTTACTCAGGTAATTTCAAGGACGAAATTTTTTTTAGGGGGGTAGATTGTAACAACCCATTTCTTTTGACACCACGTGGCCCACCTAGTCTTTGGACTTATCTCACCTAATGTTAGATATCGTAATTGAGTATTTAGAAAAGAATGAACGGAATGGATTTCTCGTACTATTTTTGTGGGGTCAGTTTCTAGTATGTATGTACATAGTTGTGCATGCAAAGGAAGTGCACTGGTTTCAACACCCATTCAAAGGGGATGTTGACCCGTGTTTTTTTTTTTTTTTATTTCTCCCGCTCAAATAAAAATTCAAACGGACGGACGTCCGCTGAATGATGGTGGCCCACTTATCATTATGATGTTGGTAGATCTGAACCGTTAATCTTGTTCAGATGATGCCTTCGACCAAACCCTGGCCACTTTCCCTCGTTAAAACACGTGTGTGAGTGCACAATCAAGGGAGTTAGAAAGACGTATATGTTGAAATTTAAAGAACGGAATCAAATTCTGTTTTGCCACGTTGGCAATCCGTTTGTGAGGCGAATATCTATTCCTAGCCGTCCATTCTCAGTTCATCTAAACCGTAGATAAGTCCTTGCAGTTAAGGAATCGTAACAGAAAAAGGTGGAAAGAATAATTCTAGTTTTAGCAATATAAATGCCCTAGAAAAGATCTGAGCCTTAGGTCTGTCATCCGAGAAATCTCAAGCGTGCATTTCAAATTTATAACGAGTCTAGAAACTTCGCTTTGAAAGGATTAGGGTTTTTCCGTTGCCATTGAGTTCATTAGCCGTTTTAGGAGAAGAAACTCAAACCCATCAACATGTTGGGGGTTTCCATCCAAAATTTGGGTCCCACATGCATCCCAACGTCCATCTAAGCCGTCCAGTAGCATCAGATCGTGTGATGATCTGTCAACCACAAGATTGCCATTAATGTCCAAGTCATCTTCTCCGTTGGGTTGAAAAACCCACCATCTGTATGTGGGGTCCATTTGTTGATCAGGTGCGTCTATTTGATGGGTGTTGACATTTGATAAACACCCTTAAACTCTGATTTTGTTTCTACAGTATGCCTGACCATATTAAGGGATTGTTTGTTAACCGAGTTTAAGTGGGTTTTAGTTTAAAACTCAACTAATTATAGGATTAGTTACAGAACCATCTAGAGTCCGACTGATGGTTATAAATACCCCATTTCCCTTATTCTCTAGTCCTTTTCAATTCAAAGAAAAATCAGAAAGAGAGGGAGTAAGAGTGGGATGAGGTAGTGAATCTGAGTCGAACTATACCGAGTCGACTCAGCTCGGACGACTCTCATTATCAATCTGAGTTTATCCATGGTCGAAATGTTGTCTGAAGAAAGAGGAGCAATGGAAGGGGAGTGAGAGCTGAAAGTTCTTGTGGAGGTAAGTGGTGTTGACGAGTCACACTGACTCGGTGGTATTGCACGCAATCTGGAGTGTTGGCGTGTCGCACGACTCGCTCAAGTGCGGTTAGTGCAGCTGGTCGTGGAAAGCAGATCGATCTAGGAGTTCTCTATTCGTGGAGTTTGGATCCTTACCAATTTCTTCTTCTTTTCTTACCTCATAGTAAGAGAGATCCAAGCTTGAGGTGAGATCTACCCTTCAAGCTTCTTGCACAATAGTAGCTTAGGCTTATTTCAAATATGATAATCTTATTAATATCATTACACAACCTCTAGTCTTGTATTTGAACATGATAATATAAACTGTTTGGGTAGAACACACATGTACTCTTATCTTTGTATCATGAACTCTCTTGCCTAATTCTTATAGTGTAGAATGATCTCCTACCACTAATGTATTCATGCTTATAGGTAGTTTGTGTTACAATTATAATGTTGGGGATTTTTGCAAATGAAAATTATTGTGTAAGACATATAGATTAGATTTGTAATTGGAGATAATTTAGTATCATGTGGCATTTGCTTAGTTCACTGTATGAGTTGTAAATAGAAAAGAGTTTGCCAATGTGTGGCATGGCATGCATGTATTATGGTGTGATTATATTGGGATTGTATTGGAATCATGAAATTACATGTATGAAGAGTATTCCTTAAATTGGTGGCCACACTTTGGATCAATTGGAATTATTATATCCACCATCTTGGAAACATTTGAATTAGATTTGAAGATGGTGTCTAAGAGTGGACTTAGTGCCCTTAAGGGAATATGGATTGAATGTTAGCGGTTAATGGAAATGATTTGAATATATTGATGACTTGGGAATTATAGTATTAATGTGGCCACTAATTGTAAGGATGTACATAAATGGCTTATCGTGAACCGGATTAATAAAGGACAGGTAATCATGCATACATTGCATATGGGCGTTATCGGGTGCCTGGTCAACTGTTTGGAAAGACCAATGTACTGTTCGAACGACCCTAATATCATTTGAATGGGTCGACTGTTCGAAAGACCCATTCTTTGCATGGATGAGCCAACTGTTTGAAAGGCCCATCCGATGGTCAGCTGGATGTGCATCCCCAGGCTGAAGTGCATTTCATGCATCCATTCAATTTTGAAAGATCATCTTATAAAATGTGTTTTGCTTGAATGTTTGGTTTGAAATAACCTAACTACTATGTTCAATTGTAATCTTGGAGGGTGTTTCTCATTGAGGTGGCCACTCATGTATACTATTGTGCATTTGCACCAACCGTAGGTGTCGTAGAGGAAGAAGTGACACCCATGAATGAGGAACCGACAGCTGATGTTAGAGAGCAATGGCCATATTGGTCCCAAGAGGAGCTTGATGAAGCTCAAGCCAAGATCAGGCGTGATGGACATTTTACTTCGGTGGAAACTCCTGAATATAACTGAGATAATCTCCCTATTAGTTTTTCATTTGCGTTGTATAAGCCCTATGGGCCTTTACTTGATTGTGTTTAGATGTGAACTCCATATTTTCCTTATGCATGGTTTTCATGTTTTGGATATGATGCCACTCTTAAATGGTTTCCGATACGCTAGAATAAAATTCTTTCTTCATAGTTAACATCTTGATTTTTGTACATGAGTGTCAAACTCATGCTATGAAATTTGGGGCGTTACAACTTGATTGATGTGATTGATAAGATTGATGGGACATTCTCTTGGGATTTGCAATGCGCGGTGTTTTCCTCGAACTGAACGCGGGCCGATATCTTCTAGCCTGGGTATCGGGTCGATGCGTGAGTCGCGGCGTTGGAAACGCAGTGACGGCGCGGTCGCCGAGGTATAGGTTTCCGGTCGAGCCGACTTTGGCATGCAAGTCTCGTCTTAGGATCGTGCGCAACGTTGGCTTTAGGTCGAGGATTGCCGGAATTCGACTAGAAGGATCGCGGAAGCCTTCGAAACAGTACGAACTAGGATACGGGTCTTACAGTAAAGATGAGAGGCATTTTAGTTTAATAAGGATTATAACACGCTCTCATTAATAAGACGAAATGTCTTGCATCTATGAGTGATAAAGAGTAAGATGAACTTGATAAGAGGGCTACAACCTTGATCCAATTATGCCTAGCGATCAACGTTCTCTACAATGTCTTGGATAAAAAAACCGTCGTAGGGATATGGACGAAACTGGATAGTTTGTACATGAAGAAATTCATAGGTGATCATTTGTATATTAAGAAATAATTCTACAATCTTAAGATGACAGAGGGATCTAATATTAGTAAACACATGAGCATGTTTAGCGAATTGCTCTATAAATTGACAAAAGCAGATGTTAAGATCAAAGAGGAAGATTAAGCCTTACTTCTCCTGAATTTACTGCTATCATCTTTCAAGAATCTAGTAGACATGTTGATTAATAGAAATGATATCATCGATGTGGAGACTGTCATCTCAAACCTTCATGAGAAATAGTAATAAAGGTACCTTAGGTGTATTGGTTTCCAAGGAAATGAACATTGAAAGGGAGAAGGGAAATCCCATGATCGAGATCCATATCGAAAGGGAAAGACAAGATGAAGTTCTAAAATTGTGGGATGACAGAGTACATGAAGAAGGATTATCAGAATCCTAAGACACGAAAGGGAGAGAAGTCTGATAATATGCTAAATGAATCCAATACAGTGTAATTTAGTGAGAAGGTGGATGGTGGTGATGTTTTGACCACGTCCAAGTCTAGTTACCTCAATAATGACTAGATTTTGGATTTGGGAGCCTCATACCATATGACTTCTTCCATAAATTAGGTCACCAGTTACAATGAGCACGATGGTGGACAAGTTTTTTTTTTTGTAATGAAATTGCCTGTAAGTGGTTGGTATCAGTTTGGTGTGCATCAAGATGTTAGAAGGGGTGGAGTGTATCCTGATGGATGTGAGACACATTTCTAACCTTAGGGAGAATCTCATCTCTTGGTGCAAGCTACACCAAAATTTCTATTTAGGAACGGTTGAAAACTGTTCCTGAACCATTTAGGAATGTTTTTTTAACCATTCTTAAATAGGATGTCGTGAAAAATTATGGATGGTTGAAAACCGTTGCATGTTCTCTATGTGTTTACTTTGTGTTTGATTTCATCTTATTTGATTGAAATTGGGCTTGCTTTCGCGCAATCCCTAACAGGTGGTATCGGAGCTAATGTTGGGGTTTCGAGTTCTAATATGAAACGTGTCGATGAAAGGGTCTAATGTGAAGTACGAAACGGAGAAGTTCATTGGTAGAAATAATTTTAAACTATAGAAGGTAAAGATGACAGGCATTTTAGTTCAATAAGGATTATAACACGCTCTCATTAATAAGACGAAATCTATTACATCTATGAGTGATAAAGAGTAAGACGAACTTGATGAGAGGGATACAACCTTGATCCAATTATGCCTAGCGATCAACATTCTCTACAATGTCTTAGATAAAAAAACCGTCGTAGGGATATGGATGAAACTGGATAGTTTGTACATGAAGAAATTCATAGGTGATCATTTGTATATTAAGAAATAATTCTACAATCTTAAGATGACAGAGGGATCTAATATTAGTAAACACATGAGCACGTTTAGCGAATTGCTCTATAAATTGACGAATACAGATGTTAAGATCAAAGAGGAAGATCAAGCCTTACTTCTCCAGAATTTACTGCTGACATCTTTCAAGAATCCAGTAGACATGTTGATTAATAGAAATGATATCATCGATGTGGAGACTGTCATCTCAAACCTTCATGAGAAATAGTAATAAAGGTACCTCAGGTGTATTGGTTTCCAAGGAAATGAACATTAAAAGGGAGAAGGGAAATCCCATGATCGAGATCCATATCGAAAGGGAAAGACAAGATGAAGTTCTAAAATTGTGGGATGACAGAGTACATGAAGAAGGATTATCAGAATCCTAAGACACGAAAGGGAGAGAAGTCTGATAATATGCTAAATGAATCCAATACAGTGTAATTTAGTGAGAAGGTGGATAGTGGTGATGTTTTGACCACGTCCAAGTCTAGTCACCTCAATAATGACTAGATTTTGGATTTGGGAGCCTCATACCATATGACTTCTTCCATAAATTAGGTCACCAGTTACAATGAGCACGATGGTGGACAAGTTTTTTTTTTGTAATGAAATTGCCTATAAGTGGTTGGCATCAGTTTGGTGTGCATCAAGATGTTAGAAGGGGTGGAGTGTATCCTGATGGATGTGAGACACATTTATAACCTTAGGGAGAATCTCATCTCTTAGTGCAAGCTACACCAAAATTCCTATTTAGGAACGGTTGAAAACTGTTCCTGAACCATTTAGGAATGTTTTTTAACCATTCTTAAATAGGATGTCGTGAAAAATTATGGACGGTTGAAAACCGTTGCATGTTCTCTATGTGTTTACTTTGTGTTTGATTTCATCTTATTTGATTGAAATTGGGTTTGCTTTCGCGCAATCCCTAACAGGTGGTATCGGAGCTAATGTTGGGGTTTCGAGTTCTAATATGAAACGTGTCGATGAAAGGGTCTAATGTGAAGTACGAAACGGAGAAGTTCATTGGTAGAAATAATTTTAAACTATGGAAGGTAAAGATGAGAGGCATTTTAGTTCAATAAGGATTATAACACGCTCTCATTAATAAGACGAAATGTCTTGCATCTATGAGTGATAAAGAGTAAGATGAACTTGATGAGAGGGATACAACCTTGATCCAATTATGCCTAGCGATCAACATTCTCTACAATGTCTTGGATAAAAAAACCGTCGTAGGGATATGGTCGAAACTGGATAGTTTGTACATGAAGAAATTCATAGGTGATTATTTGTATATTAAGAAATAATTCTACAATCTTAAGATGACAGAGGGATCTAATATTAGTAAACACATGAGCACGTTTAGCGAATTGCTCTATAAATTGACGAATGCAGATATTAAGATCAAAGAGGAAGATCAAGCCTTACTTCTCTAGAATTTACTGCTGTCATCTTTCAAGAATCCAGTAGACATGTTGATTAATAGAAATGATATCATCGATGTGGAGACTGTCATCTCAAACCTTCATGAGAAATAGTACTAAAGGTACCTCAGGTGTATTGGTTTCCAAGGAAATGAACATTGAAAAGGAGAAGGGAAATCCCATGATCGAGATCCATATCGAAAGGGAAAGACAAGATGAAGTTCTAAAATTGTGGGATGACAGAGTACATGAAGAAGGATTATCAGAATCCTAAGACACGAAAGGGAGAGAAGTCTGATAATATGCTAAATGAATCCAATACAGTGTAATTTAGTGAGTAGGTGGATGGTGGTGATGTTTTGACCACGTCTAAGTCTAGTTACCTCAATAATGACTAGATTTTGGATTTGGGAGCCTCATACCATATGACTTCTTCCATAAATTAGTTCACCAGTTACAATGAGCACGATGGTGGACAAGTTTTTTTTTTTTTTTTTTTTTTTCTTTTTTTGTAATGAAATTGCCTGTAAGTGGTTGGTATCAGTTTGGTGTGCATCAAGATGTTAGAAGGGTTGGAGTGTATCTTGATGGATGTGAGACACATTTCTAACCTTAGGGAGAATCTCATCTCTTGGTGCAAGCTACACCAAAACTCCTATTTAGGAACAGTTGAAAACTGTTCCTGACCCATTTAGGAATGTTTTTCAACCATTCTTAAATAGGATGTCGTGAAAAATTATGGACGGTTGAACACCGTTGCATGTTCTCTATGTGTTTACTTTCTGTTTGATTTCATCTTATTTGATTGAAATTGGGTTTGCTTTCGCGCAATCCCTAACAGGTGGTATTGGGGCTAATGTTGGGGTTTCGAGTTCTAATATGAAACGTGTCGATGAAATGGTCTAATGTGAAGTACGAAACGAAGAAGTTCATCGGTAGAAATAATTTTAAACTATGTAAGGTAAAGATGAGAGACATTTTAGTTCAATAAGGATTATAACACGCTCTCATTAATAAGACGAAATGTCTTGCATCTATGAGTGATAAAGAGTAAGATGAACTTGATGAGAGGGCTACAACCTTGATCCAATAATGCCTAGCGATCAACGTTCTCTACAATGTCTTGGATAAAAAAACCGTCGTGGGGATATGGACGAAACTGGATAGTTTGTACATGAAGAAATTCATAGGTGATCATTTGTATATTAAGAAATAATTCTACAATCTTAAGATGATAGAGGGATCTAATATTAGTAAACACATGAGCACGTTTAGTGAATTGCTCTATAAATTAACGAATGCGGATGTTAAGATCAAAGAGGAAGATCAAGCCTTACTTCTCCTGAATTTACTTCTACAATCTTTCAAGAATCTAGTAGACATGTTGATCAATAGAAATGATACCATCGATGTGGAGATTGTCATCTCAAACCTTCATGAGAAATAGTAATAAAGGTACCTCAGGTGTGTTGGTTTCTAAGGAATTGAACAGTGAAAGGGAGAAGGGAAATCCCATGATCGAGATCCATATCAAAAGGGAAAGACAAGATGAAGTTCTAAAATTGTGGGATGACAGAGTACATGAAGAAGGATTATCAGAATCCTAAGACACAAAAGGGAGAGAAGTTTGATAATATGCTAAATGTATCCAATACAGTGTAATGTAGTGAGAAGGTGGATGGTGGTGATGTCTTGACCACGTCCAAGTCTAGTTACCTCAATAATGACTAGATTTTGGATTTGGGAGCCTCATACCATACGACTTCTTCCATAAATTAGTTCACCAGTTACAATGAGCACGATGGTGGAATTCTACTCTCTTAAATGTTTTCCTATAAGGAAGATAGAGTGATTCCAGTCATCTATGCATTCAAGGCATCGCAGCTTAATGATTTTCCATTAAGGTAGTAGCTGGAGGATCCTGGAATGCGGAAGTTCATTCTCCAATCCACTCTATTAAATATCAATGATGAGGATGGATTGGAGGATGAACTCCCATGAGAGAAAGGGCTTTGGGTATATGATCTAAGGTAAAACACTCAAAAGCACTCTCTTCTTTCTCTGTCAGCAATAATAGACAAGTCCTCGTTATATAGGTAAAAGGTTCCAACGGATATAGTATATCCAAGCCGTCCATCCGTGCATGGTATATCAAAGTGGGACCCATGGTCAGAATATATGATAAATACATCAAAGTGGGACTCACGACATAGTAGCTGAAGAGTTTTTTGAATTTCAAAAATCCAACCTGTTCATAAGGTCAAGAAACCATGGATGAAGGGAAAACACAAATATAAGCTTCATCCAAAACTTTTGTGGCCCCTAATAAATTTTCAACAGCATTAATTTTATTTACAGTGTTTTAGGAGGTGTGGTCCAATTGAACTTTTGATATGCTTAAATTTTGGGATGATATTCTAAAATGTGCTCCTAAAATGGATATACGGCGTGGATAAAATATATACATCAAGGTGGGCCTCACAGAGTTTACTCACTACCTAATCGGCTTATGTGAGTCCACGTGCTGGAGTGTGGGGTCCATGTGCACGGAGGACGTGAAGGCACGAACACATGGCACACGGGAAAGGATTGGCTACTCCCCCTGCCACCAGCCCCGTGGCTGGTGGTCGGTACTATGTGTGACCCACCATGATGTATGTGTTTTATCCATTCCACTCATCCATTTTTAAAGATCATTTTAGGGCTGACATAAAAATTTAGAGGTATATAATTCTCAAGTGGACCACACCACAGGAAAACAATAGCGATTGGATATCCACCATTCAAATCATCCTAAGGCCCACTGTACTGTTTATTTGACATCCAATCTGTTAATTAGGTCATATAGACACAGATGAAGGGAAAAAAAATCAGCTTGATCCAAAACTTTTATGGCCATTCAATACTGTTTGTGTAATGTGGTCCAATTGAGATTGATACATACCTCAGTTTTGGTCTCATACCTTAAAATGATATGAAAAAATAGATGGACGGCATGGATGAAACACATAAGTCATGTTGGGGCCCATGGAGCATCGACTACCAGTCATTGGCTGGTGGCAGGGGGAGTAGCCAATCCGCGTCCATGGCATACATGTACCTCAATCCAAACCCTATAAATTTCATATTGATCCGAAACTTATGTGACTCCAAAAAGGATTTCAATGATAGACGTTCAATCCCCCACTGCTTTTTGGAGTGTGGTCCACTTGATACTTAGATCTGTCTTACTTTTCGTTTCAAGCTTTAAGACGAGCTCGCCAAATGGATGAACAGTTTGAATATGACACATACCTCATGATCACACCCACATAGACTACTAACGTTAATACAGCAGCTACATAGCTGATGTGAGGTACACTAGCAATTCGCTTCCATAGACTGGAAGGGGCCATACGAATCCTATCATGATTTTGTAGTTAGTCTACGTCATTATTAACATTGTCGCGCTGTTATATTAAAAGCAGCATGGGATAGCCTAACTACTTTAAATCCCTACCTGTGGCTGGCAGAAGATAGTTGTCCAATTAAATTGCAATAAATAGGAATTTTTATCTGCGGCAAGTAGTTGATCAGGAATGAAACTTTTTATCATACTTGCCGAAGAAGCAAAGTGGTCCAAAACTATGACCATGTGCATGTAATTAGAGTTGGGCATTAAGTTGAGTCAGACTGAGTTAGAGCTGACCCGGCTCCATCTGGTTTTTAAATAGGCTTGACCTGAACTCGACCCTGACTCGAATATATATATATATATATATATATATATATATATATATATATATATAGAGAGAGAGAGAGAGAGAGAGAGAGAGAGGATGAGGAGGAGGAGGAGGAGGGTGGTGATGGTGGTGGGTGGTTGCCGGACTTGGAAGAGGAGGGAGAGAGAGAGAGAGGAGGAGGAGGAGGAGGAGGAGAGTGGTGATGGTGGTGGGTGGCTGCCGGACTTGGAAGAGGAGGGAGAGTGTAACGTCCTATCCAACCAGCACAGTGTCCTGGGGCGTCCACGTAGGATTTGCCACAGGACCATCCGTTTAAACTACTCAGGGTGAGGTACCACCAGTAAATTAAACCTAAGATTAGCCCATTAGACTAGACCTATCTGGTCATGATTGGACCAAGTGTGGCCTGCCAAGTCAGATGGCTTGTTTACACTTAATAACAGCCCATGTGGGCCACCTAACGACCGGGGAGGGTCAAAAAAATTTGAAAGTTTAGAAAATTATAGATCTCACTGGACTTGTGGTCCATCACGGACTGGGACCCAGTGGACACCCATAAGTGGGATCTGGCACTTGCCAAATGCACCCCACCAATGCCAGATTGAAATCTGGCACTTACAAATAAAGCCGAGATACCAGGCGTTCCTGCCGTCAGATTTCTTCCAAATTTATGGTGACGGTTTAATATATTTTTCTACACCCGTCCACCAAATCTGGGACCCGATCGTGGAACGGTGACCGTTGATAGCAAATCCGACCCATACGATCAAACCCCATTCCAATCGCACCCAAATTTTACATGGCCCTTCATCGGGCCATGGATCACCTATCCTGTAGGTTTCATGGCCATAGGGCCACCAGAACCACTCCAATCACCGAAATGGGCCCCATAGGGCCACTCAAAGATCAAAATCTTATGCTCAGACCCCATGTCCATTCATCCGTTTGTTCCCATATTTTATATAGCCCCTCACCGGGCCATAAGGCACCTACACACCAAGTTTGGTGGTCAGAGGGATGTTAGGGCTGCCCTAACACCAATAGGGAGTCTCATAGGGCTATTTTAGGAATTTGTGAAAGCTTGGGGCTAAAAGACCCAAGTCTAGGACATAAACCCTAGCTCTCTCATAACTCCCTCTTTACTACAACCACCAAATAGAGAAAAAGGGAGAGCAAGAGAGAAAGGGGAAGAAAGTGTGAGTGAAGAAAGAGCTAGGGTGGACCCTAAATCAAGGTGGGGCCCAAAGGAATCAACCCTTCCAACTCCCTACCTCTTCTCAAAGGAGAAACTCTCCACCAAAACCTCAACGATCGTCCGTGGGTCGTCTAGGTAAGATCCTTCACCTCTTCTTCTTAGAAGTCCATGTATTAAGAAGGCTTGGCTTGGATTTCTCACATGTAAGGGCTTCTTTAAGGGATTCCGGCCGATCGACCTCAAAGCCCTCTCCTAGGATGTTTTCCCAATCTCCAACGATCCATAGGTGTGGACTATTGTTCTTAGGTGGCCTAGCACCAATTTTAGTACGAGTTTAATGATTTTATTTGCTTGAATGTTATATTTGAAATTCTAGAGAAACCCTAGGAAATTATATGTTTATGGAATGGTATTGATGTGCATGCATAGCTTTCTCATGATGTTGTTCCTGTCTCTCACATGATTGTGTGTATGGATGATTACATGCTCATGCCTTGATTGATTTCCCCATATGTTGTGCTTCATAATATGTATGATTCATTATTCTTGTGCACATAATTTCTTGAGAAGGAGGAAGTGCTTAACTTCCTCACAAATCCACACAACTCACATGCACTTTGTTTCATGATAGCGATAGCTTGCTTGTTAGGAGTATTTGATTCGTATGCTTGAGATGCATGAAAACATGATATTAATATGCTAATTGATGACCTGGATAGTTGGCATGTTATGGATCCCCTTCACCCTCTTGGGTTGGTCAGGAACATGATGAGAGACGGTAGTCCCATTGGTAGGACTACGCTAAGGCTAGATCCGTGGATTGGGCAGGAGTGTTCGGGTTGCCATAGTTCGACTACATGGGTCCCTTGTGCCCGAAGTCACTCGTCTCATGCTCGCCTGACTCGTGCGGTCTATCTTACTATCTAACCAACCTTGTTGTTAACCCTATTTGCTCACCTATGTATGGAACCTGAAACACCTTACAACCATTGTAACCCATTGATAACTAGATTGCAACTGGTCCACAGTCTCGTGAGCCGGGCATGGTGGAATGAGACACTGTGTCCGAGCTGTCGGCCTACGCTAAGGTACCGCGCCTCCCCGTAGTGACCTCGACCGATCCCTTTCTCTCGACACTCCTCATGTGCTTGAAGTCAGGGATGAGGAACCCGACGGGATCACGGACCGCTAGATTTTAGCTTCACGCATTGTTGGGGCCTTGGCCTCGTAACCAGCTTAGGGCATTGATATGTGGGGTGTATCAGATTCCTCAACCTGCTGGATGAATGGACTTAACTAATAACTCGGCTAACACGATCGCATTGCATCGCATTAGTTAGGGTGGTGACTCGGCAGTCGAGGTCGCTCTGAGGGAGTGTTGCTATATGCGATCATTAGATGGAGTCGCTTGAGGGAGCATTGTGGCAAGGGCATGCATCATATCATCGCATTGCATGCTCATTTAATAAGAGTTGTAGGGTGTTGATGATTGACTGTTTTTCATTAAGTTCATATTACAAGTAATGTCTGTTATAACTTAAGACTAATAGTACACACTGAGTTGATCACTCACTCCCACTCTAGGACAGTATTTTAAAACATCAACCAGACTCTCTCATAGATACAGGAGAGGCGGAGTAGGTGGAGCATGGCGATGCTACTCTCTACAAGGAGGAGGACGAGTTGTCCTACTTTCAGTTGATGGACGGTTCTCCGCCAGCTTGAGAGGCGGGATCGGATCGCTCAGCAGTGGACTCAGCTCTATTTATTTTGGACTCGCTATTCTTTTGAAATTTTGTTGGGTGACGCCATGTGCGACCCCCTTTATTCTTTTGGACATGTATATATATAAATTTGTATTTGGTATTAGTCTCTTTCATTTCAGTAGACTTGTGTTGCAATGCTTCATGTTCCAGAAAATTTCAGATTTGCGTAATTAAACCGGATTAAACGCATATTAATAAAAAAATCGGTCATAAGTGACCCAGGGAACTCGAGAGTTGAGTGTATACGCGACCCCCGATTTCCAGGGCGTTACAGAGAGAGAGAGAGAGAGAGAGAGAGGAGGAGGAGGAGGAGGAGGAGGAGGAGGGTGTTGATGGTGGTGTGTAACACCCTGAAAATTGGGGGTCCTGCATACGCTCGACTCCCAAGTTCCCGAGTATTACTTATAATCAATTTTATTGTTTTATGATTAATTAGGTTTAAATGCGCAGCATGGAATTACTTGAAACATGAATCACAATTCACAGCTAGTTTACTGTAATGGAAAAGGCTAAATATTTACAAGTCCAAAAATTATAATTATAGGTCACACAAGGCGTTGCCCAACAAAAGTACAAAAAATGGTATGTTCAAAAGAATGATTCGCCAAGTCCCCTACTTAGCGATTCAAGTCCGCCCGTAAAACTAGGGGGAGCCGCCCATCAACTGAAAATAGGACAACTTATCCTCCACATCTAGACTCGCGCCGGCATGCTCCTCGTTCTCTGTGTTACCTGCATCTACTGAAGAGTCTAGTTGGTGTTTTAAATCACCATCCTAGAGTGGGAGTGAGTGATCAATTCAGTGGATGTTATTAGTCTTAAGTTACACAAACATCAATTATATTATGAATTTAACGAAAGACAATACATTCATAAAATCCTAACTAGTCTTATTAATGCATATGCATGTATTATGATATGATGCATGCCCTCGCAACAACACTCCCTCGAGCAACTCCATCAAACGATCGTGTATAACCAACCACCTTCATTGCGACCTCAACTACCGAGTCTCCAACCTAACAAATGTGATGCGAACATGATCATATTAGCCGGGTTTTTAACTAAGTCCATTCAAATAGCAGATTTGGGAAACTAGTACACCCCGCGATGTCAATGCCCTAAACTGGTTGCGAGGCCAAGGCCCCCCAACGTGTGAGGCCAAGACCCCACGATCCTTGATCCCGTCAGGTTTTCCCATCCCCGACTTCAAGAACATGGGGGTGCTGAAATGTGGAATCGCTTGCGGTCACTACGGGGAGGCTCATCACCCCAACGTAGGCCGACAGCTCGGACACAGTGTCTCATTCCACCATGCCCGGGTCTCAAGTCAGTGGATCAGTTTCAATTGGTTATCAATGGGCTCCAATGGTTGAAAGGTGTTCCAGGTTCCATATAGCCATGAGCAAACAAGGTTAACAAACATGGTTGGTCAGTGAGTAGACTAGACCGCATGAGTTCAGGCGAGCACGTGACGAACGATATTGGGTACAAGCGACCTATGTAATCCAATTACTGTCGCCCATACGCACCTGCCCAATTTTACGGGTTTAGCCTCAGGGTAATCTTACCAACGGGACCACCTTCTCTCACCTCAGTTTCCTGACCGACCTAGGGATTCGATGGTATTCAATAGCATTTCAACAAATTATGAATTATTATTTTAAACAAATGGTGCCATATAATCATGCATTAAATATATAAATTTAGAATTTGATATAAATGTAACTACTAACAACACTACGAAATAAATGTGCATGTGTGTTGGTGGGTTAGTGAGGAAACCAAGAATCTCATATATCTCATAGCACAAAAATGTACAAGGGTTAATGCATCACACATCCTATAAGGCAAACATTGTACGAGAATCAATCAAGACATGAACATGCAATCATCAAATACATACCCAATCATGCGAGAGACAACAAACATTCCTTAACATTCCATGTTGATTGAGAAGATCAAAGGTGAGGTCTTTCCTAGGTTTTCTCTAGATTATCCAATACATCACCCAATCAAGCATAATCATTAGATGCATACTAAATTTGGTGTTAGGCCAACTAAGAATAATAGTCCGCACCTATGGATCATTGAGTTCTTGAGAAACGACCTACGAGTGCTCAGATTTGGGGTCGATTGGCCGAAATTCCTAAGGCAAAGCATTTGCATGTTAGAACTTCATACAAATCCCTTCTCAACACAAAGGGTTTCAAGAAAAGATGAGGGATTACCTACCCAATTGGGGGAGAGGGGTTCTTCCGGTTATGGGTGAGGGATTCGTTGAAGAAGAGATGAGGAGTTGCAAGAATCGAACTCCTTTGGGCCCCACTTGAGCTATGGTCCACCTTCACTCTTCTTCACTCTCTCTTCCTCTCTCTCTCTTCTCCTCTTTTTCTTCTCCCCTTCTCCCTTTCTTTTTCTTGCTCTAGGGCATGAAATTCGTATGGGAGGAGAGGGTGCCCAAATAAGGCCTTTATATAGTGTCATATTTGGTGTAAATGGCCCTAAGGGTTGAGTTTTTACTATACTAGCCCTATGGGAGTGTTTTTCTATAATTTGGGGGCCACTATGGGGCATAGGAGTCGACACCCACCGTTGGATAGTTGGCCCTAATTATGATCTACATATGGATATGATCGGCTCGCCATTTAGATGCGCCGATCGACAGATATGATTAGAAGTCTGTTCAACGGTCACCGCTAGTCGATCGGGGCCGTAGCTATACGGATATGAGCAAGGAAATATCCTTACTCCACACGTGAAGTTTGGTCATAAACCAACGGTCCGAAATTCTCAATTTTGCTTAAGAGTGGATGACCCAATTCACTTAAGTTTCAGCCTCTTCCTTTAAGGTATTTGCACTTCTCATGCATTCGTCCTTTGGATCAAGTTGAGCGGTTCTGAACAGCACCCAGTTCCGACTACCGTGATAGACGTCAAGCCGAGTAAGACGGACATTATTCTATAGTTTTAGAACTAGTGGCCCACTAACGAGCAGTCTAGAGCTTGTTCGAAAAATCGGGGCATTTCTGGAATGAATTAGGTATTGAGATGTCTCGTGGGCAATGATTAAGATTTGGATTAACTATCATAATGTGACCCATTTATAACTAGTGAAAGTGGAGATTTGGTCATGATTATTCTAAACTGTCGGTTTTAGGCTAAAAGAGTAACGGGGTTGATTTGGTCTATTAGTCAAGATCCGCGCTTTATCTATCTCGGCCTCGGTTAGATCTTTAATTTAGTTATGATTGTCTTGATTAGTTAGCGATAGGTCGGTTAGATTTGGGCCCTATGTGTGTAAATCATGGGGCTAAACTTGATGTTCAAGTGATCGGGTGGATTCGTCGGCTTCCTACGGTTAATTAATCGAACTTGTGCGGTTCTTTACTGGTACCACCCCTATATAAACTAACATTGAGTGCTAATGGTCATTAAGTGATATTATAAGTTAATTAATAGAAAAAAATTTAAGAATTTTTGGAAATCCAAAACAGTGAAAATTCAGGACGTTACATGGTGGGTGACTGCCGGACTTGGAAGAGGAGAGAGAGAGAGAGAGAGAGAGAGAGAGGAGAGGAGGTGATGGTGGTGGGTGGGCATCGGGCTTGGAAGAGGAGGATGAGGGAGGGAGAGAGAGTTTGGGATCATGTCAGGGTTGGGCGCATCGGATAGAGTTAGAGATACTTAGAAATTATGATTTTTTATTATATATATACTTGAATCCGAGTGGAGTTAGGTTTTGGATTGAGTCAAGTCTAACCGGATCGAGTTTCGGGTCAAGTCGGGTCGAGTTACTGGGCAACTCGAACTCGACTTGGTTTGAGTTTGGATTGGGCGAAGCCTAATCGATTCGAACCAACTCACTCATTCAGTTCAGGTCAAGTCGAGTCTGAACAAGTCAGAGGAATCGAGTCAAGCAAGTCATCTTGTGCCCAGCTCTACATACGATAAGTTCCATGAGACCCGTACTCCCACACACGTGCCTAATACAGCTCCCTACACGTTACACATATGCAACATTAGCGTGTTAGGTGTTACCTGGGTAACTCCGCAATGGGTGTTTCCTTGACCGTAGGGCCCACCTTAGTGTATGTGTTGTCTATCCATGCCTTCCATTCATTTCTCCCTATCATCTTAGGTCATGAATCCAAAAATGAAGCAGATTCAAGGATTAGGTGAACCACACAACAGGAAACATTAAGCATTGAACGCCCACCGTTACAAACTTCATAGTGCCACTTTAATGTTTATTTGCCATCCAACCTATTGATAAGGTCACACGGATATGGACGAAGGGAATAAACAAAAATCAGTTTGACCCAAAACTTTTATTGCCCCCGAGAAGTTTTTTAATGGTTAATCACTGTTTTCAATGATATGGTCCACATGAGATTTGGCTCGGCTATATTTTAGGGCATGCCCTAAAATGAACATGAAGAACAGATGGACTGTGTGGATATTCAACACATACATGATTTACCTACATAACACCCTACTTGTTAAATGCTTAAATTAATTTTCACCGGAAGTACGAGTCTTCTTTTCAGCTTGAGACTCTTTATCTAATGCTCAAGGATCAATGTTGAAAGTGATGGTAGGTTAAAATTTCTTTTCAATTTCATTTCATTATTGGCTAAAATAATCCTAAAATTATTTTTAAAATAAAACTAACCACTTTAAGTACTTTTCAGCACTTAAATTAAGTTTCAGAGCTTATTTTTTAGTTTATCATTTTAGCGCATGAGCCTAAAAATGGGGCAAAGTCAAAGCCCAAGTAGACCACACCAAAGAAAACAGTGGTTTCAATGGTGGCATCATTATTCCCACTCTTTCCTATGATATGGTCCACTTGATCTTTGGATCTACCCAATTTTTGGCTCAGGCCTTATAATGATCCCAAAAAATGAATGGACGGCATGGATACATTGCATAGGGCCCATTTAGTCTACTTTTTTTTTTTCTTTTTAAGTCAAAACCTATAAAAATTAAAGATGTCAATGTCATGAATTGATAGCTATTGACATTGAACGTTGTAATTAATAAATGCCAAAATACATACATCAAGACAAACAGGCATTCTTAGATGCTTTGCAGCAGTCCTCACAAGGCAAATTTCAGAAAGAGCAAATCAGCTAGGGTGTTGTGGATGAATTTGTTGTAAATTTCAGAAAAAGCAAATCAGCTGTGGGCCTATTATTTTCTAACATTGTGACAAAAATTGCCAAGATTCAAAAAATTTCACAATATTTTGATGGAAAGTCAATCAAACAATATTATCACATCAATATTTGCAAGATTTTGGAATTTTCACAAATTTTAAATTCTCACGATTTAATGAAAGAAATATTTAAAAATTAAGCTAATTCATTTTATGTTTTAAAATTAAAATTATTTATTAATTTATAATGAATATTTTTAACATTTTGTTTTCGGCAGTTGACCTTAATTGGTTGGGATAATACTTAGATGATGATGGTGAATATTTTATTTTTCAGCGATATTATTGTTTATAATATTGCAATAAAGACACCAGAATCTTAAAATATACTGAGAAATTTCCAGACCGAGAAATTGCCAATTATATTGCCAATGATCCAAGGTTAGGATCTTCGAATCTAGGAGATTTTTGGGGCATCCTTCATCCAACTGGCGGTTTAGATCATCAAACCATGGACATAAATGTGCTGAATCATGTGTACCTTTGCAGATGAGCAGGACCCACCCTGTAATTCATCTATCTAGATTCATGTTGATACACACGGTTGGGAAGGCCTCCAACCATCATGTGTCCTGACGATTATCTCGATTCGCTTTCGTGGTACCAAATTGACCCAAAAATCCACTTCATTTAAAATAGAAAGAAACAAAGAAATTAACAGCTAATCTGCAGTTAGCAAAGTGGTTAGACTGTTTGGTTCTCAAGCCATGGATTCACGCTTTGGCAAATGCAGTGGCATTTTCTTTTATGAAACGGTTATCCCGATAACTAACCAACTCTTAAGGTGATCCAGCCAGTTTTGGCAGCAGGTTTTGATCCAAACTGTATCATAGTTCAAACCCAAAAGCTCGACTCGATATTTAATTAGTATAAATTTAAAATTTAGGATTGGTAATAGATATTTAAAGTAGTTAGATCTCTTACAAGTAATATAAACTTAAAGCAACAACACTACTGCTATCTCACTGGTTAGTGTTGCTAGCTCCCTCGGGTGATGTTAGGGGTTAATCATTGCTTAGAAGAAGAAGAAGAAAATTTAAGCATTGTCCACAACAAAATGGGGACGGAAAATTTTTGGGTTTTGCCAATTCAAATAATCATCTAAGCCTTAGCACAATTAATTGTGTCCGGTACATGAATCATGAAGCACATATGCAATAAAACATCTTTCAACACATATGAGGTTGAGATGTGCCTTTGTGCAGAGAACCCAATTCCCAAATCATCCAAAATCCTGATGTTGCAATTACATGTACCTGTTCACTTGCCTAGATGCTGATATGGCGCAAAGGGGTAGAAACAGGAGATGGTATAGAATGCCCAGCCTGTGAGCTTCTATAGTTGCTCAGGTTTTTAGTCCGTACAAGGCCCATGGTTCAGTAATAAAAACCGTTGATGTGGTTGGACCCACTTTTGCTGGTGTATGCACCAAAAAAATTCCCAGATGTGAAAAATCCTGTAAGTGTCCTGCAACAGACGGTGAAGAAAGAAAATACAGCAAATGCCAACATTGATCCATAAAAAAGACAGTTTTGGATGGCTAGGATCTTCCAGTGTGGGAATTTTTCTTGAATGGACCAGCTGGTTGTGATCATCATATCAATGGCTAGGGCCTCTGAACCATGAGGCGTGCAGTGTGCTTGTATAAACTGAAAACCCAAGAAACTCCCAGGCCGATCATTGTAGAAAACACCCATAGACAAGAATGCTAGATCTTTCAATATGATACTACTGCCTTTGTTTCTTCTGCACCGGTCCGGTTGGAAGCACCACCTGCCAAAGCAACATTAGGTGAGTCATGTAAAGTGCTCAAACTATAAAATTGTCACTGGAAACATCCACTAGGACGGACAAGGTTAAAAGACTCAGTGACTCTGACAAACTCGTCTGGTCTCGAGTTGAGTCACCATTCATCTAAGTCCAGGGTGAATCAAATTGGCCCAACTAGGCCTAGTGGGGGTGGCTCGTCCGGGTGACTCATGAACCGGACCAATCTGACTGAGTCTAAGTCTCATGGGATTCCTCCAAGTCTTAAAACCACGAGGACCAAAAGGTCTAGATATAAACGCCCATCCATTCTCATAGTAAAGTTCACGCGCCTAAAGAAAAGGGCAAAGATCAGATTGCTAGATCTTCCAATATGCAAGAATTTTTGCACATGCCTCATGGAGGGTTGTGGGCCCATCAGATCAATGGTCTAGAGAACTGAATCACAGCCAAATCATACTCAGAAAGGCAAAGACGATTTGTCCAAGTAGTGTTTAACTGCTCACAACTGAAAAATGTTGTAGAACACAATGCAATGTGGGGGAATCGTCTTGTTTTAGGCTGCATCTGGACATCCCAATAGTCAGATGGCAGATTGCATTTCCACCTTAGTCTAGATTCATCCAATCCAGCTGAAAATGATGATTTGGGGCTGAAAAGGGGGGGGGGGGGGGGAAAAAGGCATCCCATAATGTAACTCCATTTTCCGCACCACCCCAACTGAACATTGGAACAGGAAACCAACTGGTCCGTTTCAATTGCGCCTTTGGGAACATCCAGCACGTTCATATCTGGACTCGGAATGGTTTCATTCAAAATGGATGATTATTCCGACTTCTCCATCCATCAATCAAATATTCTAAGGGACACTGACAGGCGACACTAGTATCGGCAATCTTTTCAGAATTTTGGACTCTTAAGCCAAAGGAAGTTTCTCTTTCACCAAAATAGAAATCACATGAGGTTTGGGTCATCTCAATGAAAATCTGGCAATCTACCCACAGGATCAGGTCACAGAGTGCTTACCACATTCGAGAACTGCTCGCTAATGTAGGCCATTGATCTCAACATGGCTGAGCGTGTCTCTAGAAAGTTGGAACTTCACCTCCATTTCTCCTAAAGGAGTCTTGGAAAAATCTTGCAGCTGCCACCAAGTAAAAAAAGAATCTTTTAGTTGATTCAGTCCCAAATTATTTCAGAATCGATAACAGCAAGAAAAATGACCCAGTTCCTTAGCCAGGGGCAAAAAAAGAAGAAGATGAGGAAACTAGCATAAGGAACAAAAAGACTCATTTTAACCCTCTTATAGTCACTAAAGAAGGCTCAAGTAGCTTGCCAAATTAAAAATCTCAGGGTACAACTATCATCTCATCTTCTGCCTCGACCATATGTAGAGTTGCCTTACTAGGACAGAAACATGATCACGGAAATGGTGGCCATAACGGCCTCCACTGTTACCATTATGATATGAGCCATAACGGCCGTTATGGCCCTTTTTGTGGGGGAAAAAAATTGGTATCGGCCTCATAACGGGCCATTTTTTCATGACGAACGTTACAGCCCCATAACGCATAACGGTTCCCACCGTTACCATTACTAATGGCCATTACATAACCGTTTTTAAAAACCTTGTACATGAGAGGAATTATCAGGGCCTGCGCCTCAGAAAACCTAGAGCTTGCTAAGGAGCAGAATTACACATGTTTGTGAACCATGGTTTGGTGATCCAAATCTTTGATCTAATGGGCCTCAACGCAGATTGTGATTCCGCAAAAGTCTCCAGATTGGAAGATTTTAGTACTTGAATTGCTGGCCTATTTCCATTGAAAGTAAACTATGTTGCATCTTAAACGTCTATTTGCTAGGCCAATATTCAAAGAGTTTGGATCTTACAATCTGGGAAATTTTGGGCCATCCCTCCGCAACTAGTGTGGCCCATCAGATCGACAGTCTGGATGATGGAACCATAAGCCCCATGCAAGGAGTCCTGCCCTTGGTAAACTACACATATGCGGCAGCTTGGGACCACACAATCCTCCGTATACTAGATGCATCGTGACCTAGCAGGCCAAAAATTAGAAGGCTGGTACAAATGAGATGAAATAACATTGACAGATTTGGAGAAATGAAATTTATTCAAAGTCTATAGTTGCATACCTTCAGAGTGATGACAGTCACCCTATTAGCTGGTGCTGGTTTCCGGTTCTCTATTGTCCAATTCATTGACTTAAGGTGGGGAAGGATTGCCTATGATATTGAAAGAGTGATTACAGACTCCGCCGCCAACTTCAATTTCCTTACAAAACTAATTTGGGAACTTTACCAACTTCAAATTCTTCAAGAATTAGGAATTTTACCAAATAATACCTTCAAGAATCAAAATTACCAGGCAGTGCTTTTCTAAGGGAGCAATTACCAAAATCCCTCTTTTATTTTTGTTATTTGAATAGCGATGAAGTTAAGTATTGTAGGCCCAAGTGTTCTGCGCACAACATCCAACCCATCCAAAGTATGAATCCCACCATGATGATCACACTTACCAAAAATCTGGCTGATCAAATCATCGAATAGGCTACTTGTGAATTTGGATGCTTTGGGTGGCATATATTGCCCCACCCACCCCAAGTGTGCCCCTACATCTCACGGGCGACCCCACTCGAGCGCGGTGTGAAAATGCCCCTGCATTAGGGGTACCAGAGAACCTCCCTAAAGCAATGTTCGAAATATCGGTATCGCGTTACGTATCGCACCCTTAGGATATGGATACATATCGGTTATTGCATGGGATATATTGGTTGTATCGTGTAATGTATCACTGTTGTTGGAAACATGGGGAAACATTGGAAATTGGTCGATTTTTTCAATGAAATTTCAGTTATTGTTAAAAAAAAACATCAATACACACTTACAAATCAAAACATTACAAAAAACAAGTGCACGTGATAGGTTTTCTTTGTATGAGGTCCTAATCTATGCATTGTCTAACTAAATTGATGCAAGTAAATTAAAAGTATATTCATATAATTTATAAATGTAAGAAGACATGTGGAAACACAAACAATACATTCATAAGCAAAAGAAGAATCATTAGATTAGGTTACATACACGTTTGATTTTGATTGTTTTTCAATTTTTCGCAACTCAATCCTTCTCCTCTAAATCTCGAAATTGAAGCTCCCAATCCATGATTTTTCATACAAAACATGAAAAATCATGGATTTGTAACAATTTGACACTGATTTAACATGATTTATAGAAAAAAGGATTGAATTTTTTTTTTTTGTTAAATGCTCACCAAATCGAACATGGGGGATATATCCAACTGCTTGTGCGTTTCATATCGCACAGGTGGGATACAAGATATATCGTGGATATATCGGTTGATATCATCGATATTTAAAACACTACGCTAAAGATAAATATGAAACCCATATAGTTGCCCAAGGGTGGGTTGAATCACATACATGCTTAAGAGGGTGGTGGAGTACCCAAAAACCACGCCAAAGACTCTAAGATGAACTCATTCACGACAATGAATGTGCATGCCTCTCAAAGAAAGCTAGTGTGTAGTTAAAAAGCAAGCATTGGTTCTTGATTCCTAAATGATCATTTGGATGCCTATAAAATTTTAAGCTGTAAGCACTTCATGTCTAAAAAGAGTTTCAGTTGTAGACCTTTTACATGCTATCCAGTTTGTCTTTTAAGTGGTAAAGTGTTTACAAGTAAACAGTTGTAAAGTGTTAAAAATGTATAACGTGGGTATTCACACCACATAGAGCTATGGCCAGTATATCCTACCAAAATCTTCAAATCACATAAATAGGCTTTAGTTTTTTAGGCCTTAGAAGAGCATAAAGGGACACACATGCTGGACGAATTGGATGTCCTCCACCAGTCATAGCGAGCCCCACGCACAATCTAAAAGGTTTTTAATTGTCAACACCCCATCTCCATTGTTCCCTGTCATGTGGCCCACCTAATGATCAATAAACCAATTTTTTGGAGGTCGTAGCAAAGCATCAGGAGACACACTATGGACAGATTGAATGCACCGTACACATAATGGTGAGCCCCACACAGCATGCATGTGTATCAGCCATTGTGCTCTACTATGTATAATGTCTTTTCAGTTGTGAAGACTTTACCTAGTCTCTGAGATATATCTTTGAGATATATCTTTTTGCCGGGGGGTGGAGGCTGGTGTTCACAGCTTGTAAAATCTTTTAGGCAAATTCGAGCATCCAAACACCACCTTTGATCTGTTTACCTATTAACCCTTTACAACTGAAGGATTTTGTAGGCATTGGAACGACCCTTAATTTAAACATAATTGTTGGGTTGGTAGTTTATATCACTACAAAGAAACCTAAGAACATCTAATGCAATATATAGCCATGGTGTTACTGGAGAGAAGAGGTATGGTATATGATTCAATGAAAGAAACATGTTTATTGCAATCCAACAAGGGTGCAGGTGGGGCATCAGTAAGCTAGACCATTGGTTCGGTGAGCCCATCATGGGGACGAGCCATTCCATGACGTTTCCTTGTCAGATGATCATATCTGTCTGACGAAATAGACAACTGCAACCATTCATCCTTGTTCAGCAGAGGTCAAATCAGACACTGGCGATGTTTTGGGGCTACCTCCCATACAAAGTGTGGCCTGTTGTATGGACCATTTGGATCACCCAATGGTGGACCCCACCAAACATGTACAGCTTGTGGGGCCAAACAAACAAAAACAAGATTGAGCATCACACTTCCATGATGACTGTTATAAACACAACGGATGAGATCAAAAACCAGACAAAAGTTCCAATACCACAAGGAAATGTAGTTATTTCAAGATAAAAATAGCAATTGTTCGTATGGCTGTGTTTGTGGATTTTGGATGAATTATCATATTGAATTGCAATAACCAGTCTCAAAATGTATGGTAGCAGCCGAATAGAGATTTCCTTGGAATTCATATTGAAGCTCTGAACTCCAAATCTTGATGATAATCCCCCGCGTCTTTTTTGGGTGCCACAGTTCTAAAGATCATCCGGTGCCGAGTCAACTTGGTTATGATGGGTGATAAACTGATATAGGGCAGGTTGTGGACACCTTCATGGCAAAGATGGACCAGAGAAGGCACAATCGGAGGCGGAAATGATCTGGACCGTTAGAACCATAAAATAATTGTATCTCGCAAACCGGGATGAGTTTTTTGACATATCATAATGATTTTAGGGTAGGAGAAGCTACTTTAGCCAGCCAACCCTGCTACGTGAGGTTGCCCATTCTGGATTTGCGAGATTCCATCAAATCGACAGTTCAAAGTCCATTTTATTTTCATTTTTACTATTTATAATAAGTTTTAATTCGATCATACTTATGATCCTTTAAGTTTTAGGAGTCGTGCCCAACATGAAAATAGCTTAGAAAATTTAGGGGAATAACGTGGTTAGCCAAATTGGACACTTACTATTTTTTTCCGAAAAACATGAAGTCTATTAGGAATCATGACCGTCTAAAAATAGCAAGTTTACTATTTTATAGTAACTCACGTTTTTAGTGAGTTGGAGTTTGAGTCTAAAACTTCTTCCTAAGGTTGAGTTCACTATTTAAAGGATTGTAATTTCTTTTTTTATCATCAATCAAATTATTTTCAATTTATTAGAAATTATTTCTATTTCTATCCCTCGTGGATTAGAGGAATCTATGTGAGGAGTACGCTCCATAACCAGACCAGACCAGGTCCGACAGTCCCGACCAGGCCCAAACAGTAGAACTAGATGGCTTGAGCTGAGCTCCGGAAAAATCACTATTTAAAAACCACGCGGGGAGCACAAGTGAATTGAATTTCGTTTGGTTTAGAATCCAACGATGCTTCAAAACATTCGCAACTAGTAAAAAAATCCTCAAATTGGAGTTGCGTTTTTCTTCTCTCAAGTTCGAATTGGAGGAACGGAAATTGCATCTTAAATACGCGTGCTAAGAAAGGAATTTACAATTCGGTCATTTCCACTTAGACACATGATCGCAATCCAATCCCATATTGCATCCAAACGCACCCTACATTGTCTGTCATTTCCTAGTGACTAACTAACCCATTCGTAATTCAATTCGCTTGTGCATCCAAACGAGGCCTAAAACCATTCTCTACAGGAAGTAGGAACTGAAGTTAAAGGAGTGGAAGTGAGATTTTCTTACCGGATCGAGTTCTTGGGGAGTAGGTAGACTGAGGAGGGATTGGATGTAGGTTTTCTGGTGGGGCGCAAGGTCAGTCTTCCTCGTCTTCCATAGAGTTTCAAGGATGTGATCGATGGCTGTGGTTTCGTTGGATTTGGATGAGAGCTTGTGCAACTGAAGATTGAGAGTTTCTTCTTCCATCATTTTTCTCGTCTTTGGTTGCTTTTGAAGGGTCCGGCTTTTGTTTTTGAAGAGTGTGATTTGCTAGCGATGCTTTGTTTTTGGTGATAAGTGAGGCCCATGGCCCAGTAATCTGGACTGTTGGTCTGTTGCGTTGCACCGTGGATGAAGCATGGTTTCCTGGTTGAAACATCCTGGCCACCGAATTTAGGTCATTTTCCGGTTGAATGTGGTCCGTTGATGCTTTTCTCTTTATATTATTATTATTATTTTTTATGTTATTTCTCTTTAAGCTCAGTGGACCCTATCATGATGCATGTGTTGTATCCATACCGTCCATCCATTTGGAGATATCTTTTTATAGCATGAGAAAAAAAATGAGATAGATCTAAAGTTCAAGTGGACCCACGATAGAAAACAATGGGTACAGTGACATCCACCGTTCAAAAATTCTTAGGGGCCACAGAAGTTTCCGATCAAGAATATATTTTTTTCTTCATCTATCTCTATGTTAACTTATAAATAAGCTGGGTTTCAAATTACCCCTTGGTGGGCCCTATAAATGTTTCAACGGTTGGTGTTACTGCTTCCAGGTTTTCTGTGGTAGGTCCACTTTATCTTTATATCTATCTCCTTCTTTTCTCATGCCATGAAACTTTATACCTCTTTCCTTCTTTTTCTCATGCCATGAAACGGTCTCTAGAAATGGTTGGATGGTATATGTACAACACATGTATCATGGTGGAGTTCACAGCTTGATGGGGTCACTTCAGTTGACCTTAGCCACTGACAGGTTAAGTAGCGGGACTCACTATTGAAGTGACGTCACCAAGTTTTACGGGCTCACCGTGATGTATGTGTTGTATCATTGTCCATACATTTGGAGAGATCATTTTAAGGCATGATCCAAATAATGAGGTAGATCCAAGGCTAGAGTAGACCCCGCCATAGAAAACAGTGGGGAGAGTGACGCCCACCATTGAAACCTTCTTAAGGTCCACCATAATGTTTATTTCAGATCCAAAGTGTTCATAAGTTAACGAAGACATGAAAGAAAGGAAAACACTAATATCATGTTGATCAAAAACTTTTGTGGCCCTTATAACTTTTTAGTGGTGGGCGTCACTCACCTCTCTGTTTTCTGTGGTGGGTCCACTTGAGCTTTGGATCTAACTCATTCTTTAGATCATGCCCTGACATGATCTCGCCAAATGGATGAACAATGTGGATACGAAACATAAATCGTGGTGGGGCTCACGGATCTGGTGACCTCACTTCAGCAGTGAGTCCCGCTAGTTAACCTGTCAGTTGCTAATCCGCATCCCATTTCAGGTTATTTTGAATCCTAAGAGCTAAAAAACTTCACAAAGTCCACCACGATATTGTTTATTTACCATCTAACCTTTTGATAAGGTCACAAAGACTTCTAATAAGAGGCCACACAAACATCATCTTAATCCTAAGCTTTTGTGGCTCACTAGAAGTTTTTAATTTCAATTGCTATTGTTGCTTGTGATATGATCCATTTGAGATTTGGATCTGCCTCATTTCTTGGATCACACCTTAAATTAGTTTCCAATACAATGGATAGGGTGAATGTAGTCACATACATCAAGGTAGCCCTACACTTGGGAGTCCCACGCACCTCAGTGGATCCATTTGGGGATCCTCTAAGGCCACGCTCAGATGGTGAGCCCCGTTGTAGGGCCCACCTTGATGTATCTGTTATATAGTCATGCTTTCGATCCATATTTTCATATCATTTAAGAGCATGAGCCTAAAAATGAAGTAAATCCAAATATAAAGCAGGTTATACTGGAAGAAACAGTGTTCATTAAACATCACACCACAGGAATTTTCCTAAGCCCTCGTGTAATGTTTATTTCATGTTTATTTTTCTATCTAATGTATTAGTAAGGTCACACAACATGGATGAAGTAAGAAAAGAAAAAAAAAAGCATTAGCTTGATGCTTACAACCGTGAATCAATATGGAATTGTTTGGAATGACCGTGAAATGCATGGAAATGACCATGAAATGAATCGAAATGACCGTGAAAAGCATGGAAATGACCGCGAAATGCGTCGAAATGACCGTGAATCAACACGGAATTGTTTGGAATGACTGCGAAATGCATGGGAAATGGCGTGAAATGAATCGAATGAACCGTGAAATGCATGAATGCATGGAAGTGACCGCGAAGTGAAGGAAAATGACCGCGAAATGTGTCGAAATGACAGTGAATCAACACGGAATTGTTTGGAATGACGTGTGAAATGCATGGAATGACCGTGAAATGAATCGAAATGACTGTGAAATGCATGGAAATGACCGCGAAGTGAAGGGAAATGACCCCGAAATGCGTCGAAAATGACCGTGAATCAACACGAAATTGTTTGGAATGACCGTGAAATGCATGGAAATGGCCGTGAAATGAATCGAAATGACCGTGAAATGCATGAAAATGACCGCGAAGTGAAGGGAAATGACCGCGAAATGCGTCAAATGACGTGAATCAACACGGAATTGTTTGGAATGACGTGAAATGCATGGAAATGACCGTGAAATGAATCGAAATGACTGTGAAATGCATGGAAATGACCGTGAAGTGAAGGGAAATGACCGCGAAATGCGTCAAAATGACCGAGAATCAACACGGAAATGTTTGGAATGACCGGAAATGCATGGAAATGATCGTGAAATGAATAGAAATGACCGTGAAATGCATGGAAATGACCGCGAAATGCGTAAAATGACCGTGAATTCAACACGGAATTGTTTGGAATGACCGTGAAAATGCATGGAAATGATTGTGAACTGAATCGAAATAACCATGAAATGCATGGAAATGATCGCGAAGTGAAGGGAAATGACCGCGAAATGACCGGGAATCAACACGGAATTGTTTGGAATGACCATGAAATGCATGGAAATGACCGTGAAATGAATCGAAATGACCGTAAAAATGCATGGAAATGACCGCGAAGTGAAGGGAAATGATCGCGAAATGCGTCGAAAATGACGTGAAATGAATGAAATGCATGGAAATGACCGTGAAATGAATCGAAATGACCGTGAAATGTATGGAAATGACCGCGAAGTGAAGGGAAATGATGTGCGAAATGCATCGAAATGATGGTGAATCAACATGGAATTATTAGAATGACCGTTTGGAAATGCAAGGAAATGATGGCGAATAGTGAAGGGAAAAAATGACCGTGGAATGTGAAATGCATCGAAAATGACCATGAATCAACACGGAATTGTTTGGAATGACCGTGAAATACATGGAAATGATCGTGAAATGAATCGAAAATGACCGGGAAATGCATGAAAATGACCGCGAAATGCGTCGAATATGACCGTGAATCAACACGGAATTGTTGGAATGACCGTGTGAAATGCATGGAATGATCGTGAAATGAATCAAAATGACCGTTTGAAATGCATGAAAATGACCGCGAAAGTGAAGGGAAAATGACCCGAAATGCATCAAAATGACCGTGAATCAACACGGGATTGTTTGGAATGGGCCGTGAAATGCTTGGAAATGACCGTGAAATGAATCGAAATGACCGTTTAAAATGTATGGAAATGACCGCGAAGTGAAGGGAAATGATCGCAAAATGCGTCGAAATGACCGCGAATCAACACG
>JAJHSJ010000019.1:17401858-17551257 GCA_021015155.1 Magnolia officinalis
ATGGTCTAGATCACTTCTGTTGTCGACGGGCCTTTTCTCATCTATCATTCGCAGTAGGCTATAGTAGCTCATTCTACCCTAAATCATATATTTTACGTCAGATAACTCATTCCGGATTGCGATATATGCCAAATTTAAGGTCCGATGGTCTGGATCACTTCCGTCGTCATCCAGGCCTTTTTTATATCCATCTTTGGCGGCAGGCTAAAGTAGCTCGTTCTACCCCAAAATCATATATTTTACGTCAGATAACTCATTCCGGATTGCGAGATAAGCCCGATTTAAGGTCCGATGGTCTAGATCACTTCTGTCATCGACCGAGCCTTTTCGGATCCATCATTGGCGGTAGGCTAAAGTAGCTCATTCTACCCAAAAAACATATATTTTACGTCAGATAACTCATTCAAGAATGTGACATACTCCCGATTTAAGGTCTGATGGTGTGGATCACTTCTGTCGTCGACCGGGCCTTTTCCGATCCATCTTTGGCGGTAGGATAAAGTAGCTCGATCTACCCCAAAATCATTTATTTTACGTCAGATAACTCATTCCGGATAGCGAGACACGCTCGAGTTAAGGTTCGATGGTGTTTATCACTTCTATCATCTACGGGGCCTTTTCAGATCCATCTTTGGCGGTAGGCTAAAGTAGCTCGTTCTACCCCCAAATCATATATTTTACGTAAGATAACTCATTCCGAATTGCGAGATACGCCCGATTTAAGGTTCGATGGTCTGGATCACTTGTCGTCGACCGGGACTTTTCAGATCAGTCTTTGGCGGTCGAGTAAACTAAATCGTTTTACCCCAAAATCATATATTTGACGCCAGATAACTCACTCCGGCTTGCGAGATACGCCCGATTAAAGAGCCGATGGTCTGGATCACTTTTGTTGTCGACTGGGCCTTTTAAGATTCATCTTTAGCGGTAGGCTAAAGTAGCTCGGTCTACCCCAAAATCATATATTTTACGTCAGATATCTCATTCCGGATTGTGAGATTCACCCGATTTAAGGTCTGATGGTCCGGATCACTTGTCGTCAACCGGGACTTTTTAGATCAGACATTGGCGGTTGAGTAAAGTAAATCATTTTACCCCAAAATCATATATTTGACGTCAGATAACTCATTCCGGCTTGCGAGATACGCCCGATTCAAGAGCCGATGGTCTGGATCACTTTTGTCGTCGACCGGGCCTTTTTAGATCCGTCTTTGGCAGTAGGCTAAAGTAGCTATTTCTACCCCAAAATCATATATTTTACGTCAGATAACTCATTCCAAATTGCGAGATATGCCCGATTTAAGGTCCGATGGTCTGGATTACTTCTGTCGTCAACCATGCCATTTTAGATCCATCTTTGGCGGTAGGCTAAAGCAGCTCGTTCTACCCCATAATCATATATTTTACGTTAGATAACTCATTCAGATTGTGACATACTCCCAATTTAAGGTCCGATGGTGTGGATCACTTTTGTCGTCGACTGTGCATTTTCAAATCCAGCATTCGCCGTTGGCTAAAGTAGCTAGTTCTACGCCAAGATTATATATTTTTGGTCAAATAACTCATTCCGGAATGCGAGTTACACCCAATTTAAGGTCCAATGGTATGGATCACTTCTGTCGTCGACCGGGCCTTTTCAGATCCATCTTTGGCGTAGGCTAAAGTAGCACGTTCTACCCCAAAATCATATATTTTACCTCAGATGACTCATCCGGAATGTGAGATAGGCCCGATTAAAGGTCCGATGGTCTAGATCACTTCTGTCGTCGACCAGGCCTTTTTAGATCCGTCTTTGGCGATAGGCTAAAGTTTCTCATTCTACCCCCAAAATCATATATTTTACATCAGATAACTTGTTCCGGATTGCGAGATACGCCCGATTTAAGGTCCGATGGTCTGGATCACTTCTATTGTCGACCGGGCCTTTTATGATCCATCTTTGGCCGTACACTAAAGTAGCTCTTTCTTTCCCAAAATCATATATTTTACGTCATATAACTCATTCGGATTGCGAGATACGCCCGATTTAAGGTCCGATGGTCTGGATAACTTTTGTCGTCGACCGGGACTTTTCAATCCATCTTTGGCGGTATTCTAAAGTAGCTCGTTCTACCCCAAAATCATATATTTTACGTCAAATAACTCATTCCGGATTGCCCGATGCACCCGATTTAAGGTCCGTTGGTCTGGATCACTTTTGTCGTTGACTGGCTCTTTTCAAATCCATCTTTGGCGTTAGGCTAAAGTAGCTCGTTCTACCGCAAAATCATAAAATATACGTCAATAACTCATTCCAGATTGCGAGATACGCCCGATTTAAGGTCCGATGGTCTGGCTAACTTCTGTCGTCAACCGGGTCTTTTCAGATCCATCTTTGGTGGTAGCTAAAGTAGCTCGTTCTACCCCAAAATCATATATTTTTCCTCAGATGACTCATCTGAAATGCGAGATACGACTGATTAAAGGTCCGATGGTCTGGATCACTTCCGTCGTCGACCAGGCCGTTTTAGATCCGTCTTTTGCGGTAGGTTAAAGTAGCTCGTTCAACCCCAAAATCATATATTTTACGTCAGATAACTCGTTCCGGATTGCGAGATATGCCCGATTTAAGGTCCGATGGTCTGTATCACTTTTGTCATCGACCGGGCCTTTTCAGATCCATCTTGGGTGATAGGCTAAAGTAGCTTGTTCTATCCCAAAATCATATATTTTACGTAAGATAACTCATTCCGGATTGCAAGATACGCCCGATTTAAGGTCCGATGGTCTAGATCACTTGTCGTCGACCGGGACTTTTCAGATCAGTCTTTGGCGGTCGGGCAAAGTAAATCATTTTACCCCAAAATCATATATTTGGCGTCAGATAACTCATTTCGGCTTGCGATATATGCCCGATTCAAGAGCCGATGGTCTGGATCACTTCTGTCGTCGCCCGGGCCTTTTCTAATCCATCTTTGGCGGTAGGCTAAAGTAGCTCGTTCTACCCAAAAATCATATATTTTACGTCAGATAATTCATTCCGGATAGCGAGATACGCCCAATTTAAGGTCCGATGGTCTGGATCACTTCTGTCGTCGACCGGGACTTTTCAGATCCGTATTTGACGATAGGCTAAAGTAGCTCGTTCTACCCCCAAATCATATATTTTACGTCAGATAACTAATTCCGGATTGCAAGATATGCCCGATTTAAGTTTTGATGGTCTGCATCACTTCTGTCGTCGACCGGGCTTTTTCTGATCCATCTTTGGCGGTAGGCTAAATAGCTCGTTTTACCCCAAAATCATATATTTTACGTCAGATTTCTCATACTGGATTACGAGATACGCCCGATTTAAGGTTCGATGGTCTGGATCACTTCTGTCGTCGACCAAGCCTTTTCAGATGCAGCTTTGGCAATAAGCTAAAGTATCTCGTTCTACCCCAAAATTATATGTTTTACATTAGATAACTCATTCTAGATTGCGTGTTACACCCGATTTAAGGTCTGATGGTCTAGATCACTTCTGTCGATGACCGGGCTTTTTCATATCCATCTTTGGCGGTAGGTTAAAGTAGCTCGTTCTACCCCAAAATCATATATTTTACGTCAGATAACTCATCCGGAATGCGAGATACACCAGATTAAAGGTCCGATGGTGTGGAACACTTCTGTCGTCCCAGCCTTTTTAGATCCGACTTTGGCGGCACGCTAAAGTAGCTATTTCTACCCCCAAAATCATATCTTCTACGTCAAATAACTCATTCCGAATTGCGAGATATGCCCGATTTAAGGTCCGATGGTCTGGATTACTTCTGTCGTCAACCGTGCCTTTTCTGATCCATCCTTGGCGGTAAGCTAAAGAAGCTCGTTCTACCCCAAAATCATATATTTTACGTTAGATAACTCATTCCAGATTGTGAGATACGCTTGATTTAAGGTCCGATGGCCTTGATCACTTCTGTCGTCGACCGTGCATTTTCAGATCCAGCTTTCGCCGTAGGCTAAAGTCGCTCGCTCTACCCCAAAATTATATATCTTTCGTCGGATAACTCATTCCCGATTGCGAGTTACGCCCGATTTAAGGTCCGATGGTCTGGATCACTTCTGTTGTCGACTGGGCCTTTTCATATCCATCTTTGGCGGTAGGCTAAAGTTGCTCGTTCTACCCCAAAATCATATATTTTACCTTAGATGACTCACCCGGAATGCAAGATACGCCCGATTAAAGGTCCGATGGTCTAGATCACTTCTATCGTAGACCAGGCCTTTTTAGATCCGTCTTTTCCTGTAGGCTAAAGTAGCTCGTTCTACCCCAAAATCATATATTTTACGTCAGATAACTCGTTCCGGATCGCGAGATACGCCCGATTTATGGTCCGATGGTCTCGATCACTTCTGTCGTCGACTAGGCCTTTTCTGATCCATCTTTGGCCGTAGGCTAAAGTAGCTCGTTCTACCCTAGATTCATATATTTTACGTCATATAACTCATTTCGGATTGCGAGATACGTCCGATTTAAGGTCCGATGGTCTGGATCACTTAAGTCGTCGTCCAGGCCTTATTTTAACCCATCTTTGGCGGCAGGCTAAAGTTGCTCGTTCTACCCCAAAATCATATATTTTACGTCAGATAATTTGTTCCGGATTGCGAGATACGCCCGATCTAAGGTCCGATGGTCCGGATCACTTCTGTCGTCGACCGGCTCTTTTTAGATTCATCTTTGGCGTTAGGCTAAAGTAGCTCGTTCTACTGCAAAATCATATAATTTACGTCGGATAACTCATTCTGAATTGCGAGATACGTCCGATTTAAGGTTCGTTGGTCTGGATCACTTCTGTCGTCGACCGGGCCTTTTCTGATCCATCTTTGACGGTAGGCTAAAGTAGCTAGTTCTACCCCAAAATCATATATTTTACATAAGATAACTCATTCAGGATTGTGAGATACGCTTGATTTAAGGTCCGATGTTCTGGATCACTTCTGTCGTCGACCGGGCCTTTTCTGATCAATCATTGGCGGTCGGCTAAAGTAGCTTGTTCTACCCAAAAATCATATATTTTATGTCAGATAACTTATTCCGGAATGCGAGATACTCCCGATTTAAGGTCCGATGGTGTGGATCATTTCTGTTGTCAACTGTGCATTTTCAGATCCATCTTTCGCGGTAGGATAAAGTAGCTCGTTCTACCCAAAAATCATTTATTTTATGTCAGATAACTCATTCTGGAATGCGAGATATGCTCAATTTAAAGTCTGATGGACAGGATCACTTCTGTCATCGACCGACCCTTTTCTCATCCATCTTTGGTGGTAGGCTAAAGTACCTCGTTCTACCACAAAATCATATATTTTACGTCAGATAAGTCATTCTGAATTGCGAGATATGCCTGATTTAAAGTTCGATAGTCTGGATCACTTCCATTGTCGACCGGGCCTTTTCTGATCCATCATTGGCAGTAGGCTAAAGTAGCTCGTTCTACCCGAAAATCATTTATTTTATTTCAAATAACTCATTCCGGAATGCCAGATACTCCCGATTTAAGGTCCGAGAGTGTGGATCACTTCTGTCGTCGACCGAGCCTTTTTAGATCCATCATTAGCGGTAGGCTAAAGTTGTTCGATCTCCCCACATGTCATTTATTTTAAGGTACGCTAGTCTGTATCATTTCTGTCATCACCAGGCCTTTTCAGTTCCATCTTTGGCGGTAGGCTAAAGTAGCTCGTTCTACCCAAAAATCATATATTTTACGTCAGATAACTCATCCTGGCTTGCGGGATACCCCCGATATAAGAGCTGATGGTCTGGATCACTTCTCTCATCGACGGGGCCTTTTCTGATCCATTTCTGGTGGTAGGCTAAAGTACCTCGTTCTACCACAAAATCATATATTTTACGTTAGATAACTCATTCCGGATTGCGAGATACGCCTGATTTAAGGTCTGATGGTCTGTCTCACTTCTGTCGTCGACCGGGACTTTTGAGATCCGTCCTTGGAGGTAGACTAAAGTAGCTCGTTCTACCCAAAAATCATATATTTTACGTCAGAGAACTAATTCCGGATTATGACATTCGCCCGATTTAAGTTCCGATGGACTGGATCACTTCTGTCGTCGACCGGACCTTTTCTGATTCATCTTTGGCAGTTGGCTAAAGTAGCTCGTTCTACCCCAAAATCATATATTTAACGTCAGATAACTCATTCCGGATTGCGAGATACGCCTGATTTAAGGTCCGTTGGTCAGGATCACTTCTGTCGTTGACCTAACCTTTTCCGATCCATCTTTGGCGGTACGCTAAAGTAGCTCGTTCTACCCCAAAATCATATATTTTATGTCGGATAACTCATTCCGGATTGTGACATACGCCCGCTTTGAGGTCCGATGGTCTAGATCACTTCTGTCATCGAGCGGGCCTTTTCATATTCATCCATGGCGGTAAGCTAAAGTAGCTTGTTCTACCCCAAAATCATATATTTTACGTCATACAACTCATTTCGGATTGCGAGATACGCTCGATTTAACGTCCGATGGTCCGGATCACTTCTATCGTCGACCAGCCCTTTTCAAATCCATCTTTGGTGGTAGGCTAAAGTAGCTCGTTCTGCCCCAAAATCATATTTTTTAAGTTAGATAACTCATTTCGGATTGCAAGATACACCCGATTTAAGGTCCGATGGTCTGGATCACTTCTATCGTCCACCGGGCTTTTCAGATCCATCTTTGGTATTAGGCCAAAGTACCTCGTTCTACCGCAAAATCATATAGTTTATGTCAGATAACTCATTCCGAATTGCGAGATATGGTCGATTTACGTTCTGATGGTCTGGATCACTTCTATCGTCGACCGAGACTTTTCAGATCCATCTTTTGCGGTAGGCTAAAGTAGCTCGTTCTACCCCAAAATTATATATTTTATGTTAGAAACTCATTCTGGATTACGAGATACGTCCGATGGTCTAGATCACTTCTGTTGTCGATCGGGCCTTTTCTGATCCATCATTCGTGGTTGGCTATAGTAGCTCGTTCTACCCTAAATCATATATTTTAGGTCAGATAAGTCATTCCAAATTGCGATATACACCCAATTTAAGGTCCGATGGTCTTGATCACTTCTGTCGTCGACCGGGCCTTTTTTATCCATCTTTGGCAGTAGGCTAAAGTATCTCGTTCTACCCCAAAATCATATATTTTACATCAGATAACTAATTCCAGATTGTGAGATACGCTCGATTTAAGGTCCGATGGTCTGGATCACTTCTGTCGTCGACCTGGCCTTTTCAGATCCATCTTTGGCGGTAGGGTAAAGTATCTCGTTCTACCCCAAAATCATATATTTTACGTCAGATAACTCTTTAAGGATTGCGAGATACGCCCGATTTAAGGTCCGATGGTCTGAATCACTTCGGTCGTCGACGAGGCCTTTTCTGATCCATCATTGGCGGTATGGTAAAGTAGCTCGTTCTACCCAAAATCATATATTTTACGTAAGATAACTCATTCCGGAAATGCGACATACTCCTGATTTAAGGTCCGATGGTGTGGATCACTTCTGTCGTCGACCGGGCCTTTTCCGATCCATCTTTGGCGGTGGGATAAAGTAGCTCGATCTACCCAAAAATCATATATTTTACGTCGGATAACTCATTTCGGATTGCGAGACACGCCCGTTTTAAGGTCCGATGGTCTGTATCACTTCTGTCGTCGACCGGGCCTTTTCAGATCCATCTTTAGCGGTAGGTTAAAGTAGCTCGTTCTACCCTAAAATCATATATTTTACGTCAGATAACTCATTCCGTATTGCGATATACGCCCGATTTAAGGTCCGATGGTCTGGATCACTTATCGTCGACCAGGACTTTTCACATCAGTCTTTAGCGGTCAAGTAAAGTAAATCATTTTACCCCTAAATCATATATTTGACGGCAGATAACTCATTCCGGCTTGCGAGATACGCACGATTCAAGAGCCGATGGTCTAGATCACTTCTGTCGTCGACGCGGTCTTTTCTGATCCATCTTTGACGATAGGCTAAAGTAGCTCGTTCTACCCCAAAATCATATATTTTACGTCGGATAATTCATTCTGTATTGTAAGATACGCCCAATTTAAGGTCTGATGGTCTGGATCACTTCTGTCGTCGACAGGGACTTTTCAGATCCGTCTTTGGCAGTAGGCTAAATTAGATCATTCTACCCCAAAATCATATATTTTATGTCAGATAACTAATTCCGGATTGCGAGATATGCCCGATTTAAGTTTTGATGGTCTGGATCACTTCTGTCGTCGATCGGGCCTTTTCAGATCTATCTTTAGCGATAGGCAAAAGTATCTCGTTCTACTCCAAAATCATATATTTTACGTTAGATAATTCATTACGTATTGCGAGATACTCCCGATTTAAGGTCCGATGGTCTGGATCACTTTTGTCGTCGACAGGGACTTTTCAAATCCGTCTTTGGCGGTAGGCGTAGCTCATTCTACCCCAAAATTATATATTTCACATCAGATAACTCATTCTGGATTGCGAGTTACTCCCGATTTAAGGTCCGATGGTATGGATCACTTCTGTTGTCGACCGAGCCTTTTCAGATCCATCTTTGGCGGTAGGTTAAAGTAGCTTGTTCTACCCCAAAATCATATATTTTACGTCAGATAACTCATTCTGGATTACGAGATACGCCCGATTTAAGGTCTGATGGTCTAGATCACTTCTGTCGTCGACCGAACCTTTTCAGATCCTGCTTTGGCTGTAGGCTAAAGTAGATTGTTCTACCCCTAAATTATATATTTTACATCAGATAACTTATTCTGGATTGCGAGCTACTCCCGATTTAAGGTCCGATGGTCTGGATCACTTCAATCGTCAACAGGGCCTTTTCAGATCCATCTTTTGCGGTAGGCTAAAGTAGCTCGTTCTACCCCAAAATCATATATTTTACGTCAGATAACTCTTCTGGAATGTGAGATACGCCAGATTAAAGGTCTGATGGTCTGGATCACTTCTGTCGTCGACCGGGCCTTTTTAGATCCGTTTTGGTGGTAGGCTAAAGTAGTTATTTCTTCCCCAAAATCATATATTTTACGTCCGATAAGTCATTCCGAATTATGAGATATGCCTGATTTAAGGTCCGATGATCTCGATAACTTCTATCGTCAACCATGCCTTTTCTTATCCATCTTTGGCGGTACGCTAAAGTAGCTCGTTCTACCCCAAAATCATATATTTTACGTTAGACAACTCATTCTGAATTGTGAGATACGCCCCATTTAAGGTCCGATGGTCTTGATCACTTATGTCGTCGACCGTGCATTTTCAGATCCAGCTTTCGTTGTAGGCTAAAGTAGCTCGTTTTACCCCAAAATCATATATTTTACGTCAGATAACTCGTTCCTGATTGCGAGATACGCCCGATTTGTGGTCCGATGGTCTGGATCACTTCTGTTGTCGACCGGGCCTTTTTCGATCCATCTTTGGTAGTATTATAAAGTAGCTCGATCTACCCCAAAATCAGATATTTTACGTCAGATAACTCATTCCGGATTGCGAGACATGCCCGATTTAAGGTCCGATGGTCTGTATCACTTCTGTCGTCGACTGGGCCTTTTCAGATCCATCTTTCGCGGTACGCTAAAGTAGCTTGTTCTACCCAAAAATCATATATTTTACATCAGATAACTCATTCCGGAATGCGAGATACTCCCGATTTAATGTCCGATGGTGTGGATCACTTCTGTCGTCGACCGGGCCTTTTCCTATCCAACTTTGGCGGCAGTATAAAGTAGCTCGATCTTTCCCAAAATCATATATTTTACGTCAGATAACTCATTTCGGATTGCGAGACACGCCCGATTTAAGGTCCGATGGTCTGTATCACTTCTGTCGTCGACCGGGCCTTTTCAGATCCATCTTTGGTTGTAGGCTAAAGTAGCTTGTTCTACCCCAAAAGCATATATTTTACATCAGATAACTCATTCCGGATTGCGAGATACGCTGATTTAAGGTCCGATGGTCTGGATCACTTGTCGTCGACCGGTACTTTTCATATCAATGTTTGGAAGTCGAGTAAAGTAAATCATTCTACCCAAAATCATATATTTGACGTCAGATAACTCATTCCGGCTTGCGAGATACGCTCGATTCAAGAGCCGATGGTCTGGATCACTTCTATCGTCGACCAGGCCTTTTCTAATCCATCTTTGGCAGTAGGCTAAAGTAGCTCGTTCTACCCCAAAATCATATATTTTACGTCAGATAACTCATTCCATATTGCCCGATACACTCGATTTAAGGTCGGATGGTCTGGATCACTACTATCGTTGACCGGCTTTTTTCATATCCATCTTTGGCGGTAGCCTAAAGTAGCTCGTTCTACCGCAAAATCATATAATTTACGTCAGATAACTCATTCTGAATTGCGAGATACGCCCAATTTGTGGTTCGTTGGTCTAGATCACTTCTATCGTCGACCGGGACTTTTCAGATCCGTCTTTGGCGGTAGGCTAAAGTAGCTCGTTCTACCCCAAAATCATATATTTTACGTCAGATAACTCATTCCGTATTGCGAGATACGTCCGATTTAAGGTTCGATGATCTGGATCACTTCTGTCGTCGACCGGGCCTTTTCTGATCCATCTTTGGCAGTAGGCTAAAGTAGCTCATTCTACCCTAAAGTCATATATTTTACGTCAGATAACTCGTTCTAGATTGCGAGATACGCCCGATTTATGGTCCGATGGTCTAGATCACTTCTGTCATCGACCGGGCCCTTTTTTATCCATCTTTGGCAGTAGGCTAAAGTAGCTCGTTCTACCCCAAAATTATATATTTTACGTCAGATGACTCATTCCAGATTGTGACATATGCCCGATTTAAGGTCAGATGGTCTGGATCACTTCTGTTGTCGACCGGGCCTTTTCTGATCCATCATTGGCGGTAGGCTAAAGTCGCTCATTCTTCCCAAAAATCATATATTGTACGTCAGATAACTCATTTCGGAATGTGATATACTCCCGATTTAAGGTCCGTTGGTGTGGATCACTTCTGTCGTCAACCGGGCCTTTTTTTATCCATCTTTGGCGATATTATAAAGTAGCTCGATCTACCCCAAAATCATATATTTTACGTCAGATAACTCATTCCGGATTGCGAGACATCCCGGATTTAAGGTCCGATGGTCTGTATCACTTCTGTCGTCGATCGAGCCTTTTCAGATCCATCTTTAGCGATAGGCTAAAGTAGCTCGTTCTATACGTGAAATAACTCATCCGGGAATGCGAGATACTCCCGATTTAAGGTCCGATGGTGTGGATCACTTCTGTCGTCGACCGGGCCTTTTTCCTATCCAACTTTGGCGGTAGTATAAAGTAGCTCGATCTTTCCCAAAATCATATATTTGTATATCCTATGGCTCCCACTTTGATATACTATGCACGGATGGACAGCTTGGATATACAAATATAGTATATCCTATCCAACATATATTTGTATTGCACACGTACACACCCCACACACACTCAAGCAATAGTGGGATTTACCATCATAGACAGATGGACGGCTTGGATATACTATGCCCATCAACCTGTTGAAGCCCACTCTCTTTTCACCTCCCAAGAATACTCCCCAGCTGTACGGCCCCATTTCTTAGGTCGAAAATGCCCTTGCTTTTCCGCTTTTCAAATTGTGAGAGCTGGGGCTACCTTTAGCTACGGATTATAATCATAGCTATAGCCCAATAGCGATGTACTTCGATATATCGAAGTTCTTTCGATTAATCGAAAAAGGTCCAAAACTGTCCAGCGAGTTTGCCTCAAAAATCCCACAATTTTCGATTAATCGAAAAAGGTATTGTATCTTTAGCTACGGATTATAACCGTAGCCATAACTGTATTCTGTGGCAATCTATGAAATTTTTTATTTTTTTATTTTTATTTTATTTTTTACATGGAGAACTTTATTCTACCTACAATTTTCTCAAATACATATTTGTATAAATATGTATATATAAGCACATAAAAAAAAATTCTCTTTTTTTCACTTCTTTCTTTCTTCATTTAACAAGAATATCTTCTAAACAAAAATTAGTTACTTGATGTACCCTATACGATTTTGGGGTAGGAGAAGCTACTTTAGCCAACTAACATAGTTATTTTTCAAGATTCCATTGGGTCGATGGTCGAAAATCCATTTCATTCACTTTGCGGTCAATTTCAATAAGTTCGTGGTCAATTTCATTCATTTCATTTACTTCATGGTCATTTCCATGCATTTCAAGGTCAATTCGCTTCACTTAACGGTCATTTCCATGCATTTCACGGTCATTCTCGCCTATTCCGTGTTGATTCACGGTCATTTCGAGGCATTTCATGGTCATTTCGACGCATTTTGCGGTCATTCACTTCACTTCGTAGTCATTTCCATGCATTTCACGGTCATTTCGATTCATTTCACGGTCATTTCCATGCATTTCACGGTCATTCCAAACAATTCTGTGTTGATTCACGGTCATTTCGATGCATTTCGCGGTCATTTCCCTTCACTTCGCGGTCATTTCCATGCATTTCACGGTCATTTCCATTCATTTCATGATCATTTCCACGCATTTCACGGTCATTCCAAACAATTTCGTGTTGATTCACAGTCATTTCGACGCATTTCGCAGTCATTTCCCTTCACTTCGCGGTCATTTCCATGCATTTCACAGTCATTTCGATTCATTTCACGGTCATTTCCATGCATTTCACGGTCATTCCAAACAATTCCGTGTTAATTCATGATCATTTCGACACATTTCGCGGTCATTTTCCTTCACTTCGCGGTCATTTCCATGCATTTCACGGTCATTTCGATTCATTTCACGGTCATTTCCATGCATTTCAAGGTCATTCCAAACAATTCTGTGTTGATTCACGGTCATTTCGACGCCTTTTGCGGTCATTTCCCTTCACCTTGTGGTCATTATCATGCATTTCACGGTCATTTCGATTCATTTCACGGTCATTTCCATGCATTTCACAGTCATTCCAAACAATTTCGTGTTGATTCACGGTCATTTCGACACATTTCGGGGTCATTTCCCTTCACTTCGCGGTCATTTCCATGCATTTCACAGTCATTTCGATTCATTTCACGGTCATTTCCATGCATTTCACGGTCATTCCAAACAATTTCGTGTTGATTCACGGTCATTTCGACGCATTTCGTGGTCATTTCCCTTCACTTCGCGGTCATTTCCATGCATTTCACGGTCATTTCGATTCATTTCACGGTCATTTCCATGCATTTCACGGTCATTCCAAACAATTCCGTGTTGATTCACGGTCATTTCGACGCATTTCGCGGTCATTTCCTTTCACTTCGCGGTCATTTCCATGCATTTCACGGTCATTTCGATTCATTTCACGGTCATTTCAATGCATTTCATTTCACGGTCATTCCAAACAATTCCGTGTTGATTCACGGTCATTTCGACGTATTTTGCGTCATTTCCCTTCACTTCGCGGTCATTTCCATACATTTTACGGTCATTTCGATTCATTTCACGGTCATTTCCAAGCATTTCACGGCCATTCCAAACAATCCCGTGTTGATTCACGGTCATTTTGATGCATTTCGCGGTCTTTTCCCTTCACTTCGCGGTCATTTCGATTCATTTGACGGTCATTTCCATGCATTTCACAGTCATTCCAAACAATTTCGTGTTGATTCACGGTCATTTCGACACATTTCGGGGTCATTTCCCTTCACTTCGCGGTCATTTCCATGCATTTCACAGTCATTTCGATTCATTTCACGGTCATTTCCATGCATTTCACGGTCATTCCAAACAATTTCGTGTTGATTCACGGTCATTTCGACGCATTTCGTGGTCATTTCCCTTAACTTCGCGGTCATTTCCATGCATTTCACGGTCATTTCGATTAATTTCACGGTCATTTCCATGCATTTCATGGTCATTCAAAACAATTCCGTGTTGATTCACGGTCATTTCGATGCATTTCGCGGTCAAATACTTTCACTTTGCAGTCATTTCCATGCATTTCACGGTCATTTCGATTCATTTCACTGTCATTTCCATGCATTTCACGGTTATTCCAAACAATTCCGTGTTGATTCACGGTCATTTCGACGCATTTCGCGGTCATTTCCATGCATTTCATGGTCATTTCGATTCATTTCACAGTCATTTCCATGCATTTCACGGTCATTCCAAACAATTTCGTGTTGATTCACGGTCATTTCCCTTCACTTCGTGGTCATTTCCATGCATTTCACGGTCATTTCGATTCATTTCACAGTCATTTCCATGCATTTCACGGTCATTCCAAACAATTCCGTGTTGATTCACGGTCATTTCAACGCATTTCGCGGTCATTTCCATGCATTTCACGGTCATTTCGATTCATTTCACGGTCATTTCCATGCATTTCACGGTCATTCCAAACAATTTCGTGTTGATCACGGTCATTTCGACACATTTCGCGGTCATTTCCCTTCACTTTGCGGTCATTTCTATGCATTTCAGGGTCATTTCGATTCATTTCACGGTCATTTCTATGCATTTCACAGTCATTCCAAACAATTCCGTGCTGATTCACGGTCATTTTGACGCATTTCGCGGTCATTTCCCTTCACTTCGCGATCATTTTCATGCATTTCACGGTCATTTCGATTCATTTCACTGTCATTTCCATGCATTTCACGGTCATTCCAAACAATTCCGTGTTGATTCACGGTCATTTCAACACAATTCGCGGTCATTTCCCTTCCCTTAGCGGTCATTTTCATGCATTTCACGGTCATTTTGATTCATTTCACGGTCATTTCCATTCATTTCACGGTCATTTCGACGCATTTCGCGGTCATTTTCATGCATTTCACGGTCATTTCGATTCATTTCACGATCATTTCCATTCATTTCACGGTCATTCCAAACAATTCCGTGTTAATTCACGGTCATTTCGACGCATTTCGCGGTCATTTCCCTTCACTTCGCCATCATTTCCTTACATTTCACGGTCATTCCAAATAATTCCGTGTTGATTCACGATCATTTTGACGCATTTTGCGGTCATTTCCCTTCACTTCGCGGTCATTTCCATGCATTTCACGGTCATTTCGATTCATTTCACGGTCATTTCAATGCATTTCACGGTTATTCGAAACAATTCCGTGTTGATTTGCGGTCATTTCGACGCATTTTGCGATCATTTCCCTTCACTTCGCGGTCATTTCCATACATTTTTACGTCATTTCGATTCATTTCGATTCATTTCACGGTCATTTCCAAGCATTTCACGGCCATTCCAAACAATCCCGTGTTGATTCACGGATCATTTTGATGCATTTCGCGGTCTTTTCCCTTCACTTCGCGGTCATTTCGATTCATTTCACGGTCATTTCCATGCATTTCACGGTCATTTCGACGCATTTCGCAGTAATTTCCATGCATTTCACGGTCATTTTGAATCATTTCACGCTCATTTCCATGCATTTCACGGTCATTCGAAACAATTCCATGTTGATTCACGGTCATTTCGACGCATTTTGCGGTCATTTCCCTTCACTTTGCGGTCATTTCCTTGCATTCACGGTCATTTCGATTCATTTCATGGTCATTTCCATGCATTTCACGGCATTCCAAACAATTCCGTGTTGATTCACGGTCATTTCGACGCATTTCGAGGTCATTTTCCTTAACTTCGCGGTCATTTCCATGCATTTCACGGTCATCTCGATTCATTTCATGATCATTTCTATGCATTTCACAGTCATTCCAAACAATTCCGTGTTGATTCACGGTCATTTTGACGCATTTCGCGGTAATTTTCCTTCACTTCGCGGTCATTTTCATGCATTTCACGGTCATTTCGATTCATTTCACGGTCATTTCCATGCATTTCACGGTCATTCCAAACAATTCCGTGTTGATTCACGGTCATTTCGACGCATTTCAGGGTCATTTCCATGCATTTCACGGTCATTTCCATGCACTTCGCGGTCATCTCCATGCATTTCACAGTCATTTCGATTCATTTCACGGTCATTTAAATGCATTTCACGGTTATTCGAAACAATTCCGTGTTGATTCGCGGTCATTTCGACGCATTTTGCGATCATTTCCCTTCACTTCGCGGTCATTTCCATACATTTTACGGTCATTTCGATTCATTTCACGGTCATTTCCAAGCATTTCACGGCCATTCCAAACAATCCCGTGTTGATTCACGGTCATTTTGATGCATTTCGCGGTCATTTCCCTTCACTTCGCGGTCATTTTCATGCATTTCACGGTCATTTTGATTCATTTCACGGTCATTTCCATGCATTTCACGGTCATTCCAAACAATTCCGTGTTGATTCACGGTCATTTCGACGCATTTCGCGGTCATTTTCATGCATTTCCCGGTCATTTCGATTCATTTCACGATCATTTCCATGTATTTCACGGTCATTCCAAACAATTCCGTGTTGATTCATGGTCATTTCGATGCATTTCACGGTCATTTCCCTTCACTTCGCCATCATTTCCTTGCATTTCACGGTCATTCTAAATAATTCCATGTTGATTCACCATCATTTCGATGCATTTCGCAGTCATTTCCCTTCACTTCGCGGTCATTTCCATACATTTCACGGTCATTTCGATTCATTTCACGGTCATTTCCATGCATTTCACGGTCATTTCGACGCATTTCGCGTCATTTCCCTTCACTTCGCGGTCATTTCCATGCATTTTACGGTCATTTCGATTCATTTCACGGTCATTTCCATGCATTTCATGGTCATTCCAAACAATTCCGTGTTGATTCCCGGTCATTTCGCGGTCATTTCCCTTCACTTCGCGATCATTTCCATGCATTTCATGGTTATTTCGATTCAGTTCACAATCATTTCCATGCATTTCACGGTCATTCCAAACAATTCCGTGTTGATTCACGGTCATTTTGACGCATTTCGCGGTCATTTCCATGCATTTCACGGTCATTTCTATTCATTTCACGATCATTTCCATGCATTTCACGGTCATTCCAAACAATTCCGTGTTGATTCTCGGTCATTTTGACGCATTTCGCGGTCATTTCCCTTCACTTCACGGTCATTTCCATGCATTTCACGGTCATTTCGATTCATTTCACAGTCATTTCCATGCATTTCAGTCATTCCAAACAATTCCGTGTTGATTCACGGTCATTTTGACGCATTTCGCGGTCATTTCCCTTCACTTCGCGGTCATTTTCATGCATTTCACGGTCATTTCGATTCATTTCACGGCCATTTCCATGCATTTCACGGTCATTCCAAACAATTCGTGTTGATTCACGGTCATTTCGACGCATTTCGGGGTCATTTCCCTTCACTTCGCGGTCATTTCCATGCATTTCACAGTCATTTCGATTCATTTCACGGTCATTTCCATGCATTTCACGGTCATTCCAAACAATTTCGTGTTGATTCACGGTCATTTCGACACATTTCGCGGTCATTTTCCTTCACTTCGCGGTCACTTCCATGCATTTCATGGTCATTTCGATTCATTTCACGGCCATTTCCATGCATTTCGCAGTCATTCCAAACAATTCCGTGTTGATTCACGGTCATTTCGACGCATTTCGCGGTCATTTCCATGCTTTTCACGGTCATTTCGATTCATTTCATGGTCATTTCCATGCATTTCACGGTCATTCCAAACAATTCCATATTGATTCACGGTTGTAAGCAATCAAGCTAATGCTTTTTTTTTTCTTTTCTTACTTCATCCATGTTTGTGTGACCTTACTAATACATTAGATAGAAAAATAAACATGAAATAAACATTACACGAGGGCTTAGGAAAATTCCTGTGGTGTGATGTTTAATGAACACTGTTTCTTCCAGTATAACCTGCTTTATATTTGGATTTACTTCATTTTTAGGCTCATGCTCTTAAATGATATGAAAATATGGATCGAAAGCATGACTATATAACAGATACATCAAGGTGGGCCCTACAACGGGGCTCACCATCTGAGCGTGGCCTTAGAGGATCCCCAAATGGATCCACTGAGGTGCGTGGGACTCCCAAGTGTAGGGCTACCTTGATGTATGTGACTACATTCACCCTATCCATTGTATTGGAAACTAATTTAAGGTGTGATCCAAGAAATGAGGCAGATCCAAATCTCAAATGGATCATATCACAAGCAACAATAGCAATTGACAATTAAAAACTTCTAGTGAGCCACAAAAGCTTAGGATTAAGATGATGTTTGTGTGGCCTCTTATTAGAAGTCTTTGTGACCTTATCAAAAGGTTAGATGGTAAATAAACAATATCGTGGTGGACTTTGTGAAGTTTTTTAGCTCTTAGGATTCAAAATAACCTGAAATGGGATGCGGATTAGCAACTGACAGGTTAACTAGCGGGACTCACTGCTGAAGTGAGGTCACCAAGATCCGTGAGCCCCACCACGATTTATGTTTCGTATCCACACTGTTCATCCATTTGGCGAGATCATGTCAGGGCATGATCTAAAGAATGAGTTAGATCCAAAGCTCAAGTGGACCCACCACAGAAAACAGAGAGGTGAGTGACGCCCACCACTAAAAAGTTATAAGGGCCACAAAAGTTTTTGATCAACATGATATTAGTGTTTTCCTTTCTTTCATGTCTTCGTTAACTTATGAACACTTTGGATCTGAAATAAACATTATGGTGGACCTTAGGAAGGTTTCAATGGTGGGCGTCACTCTCCCCACTGTTTTCTATGGCGGGGTCTACTCTAGCCTTGGATCTACCTCATTATTTGGATCATGCCTTAAAATGATCTCTCCAAATGTATGGACAATGATACAACACATACATCACGGTGAGCCCGTAAAACTTGGTGACGTCACTTCAATAGTGAGTCCCGCTACTTAACCTGTCAGTGGCTAAGGTCAACTGAAGTGACCCCATCAAGCTGTGAACTCCACCATGATACATGTGTTGTACATATACCATCCAACCATTTCTAGAGACCGTTTCATGGCATGAGAAAAAGAAGGAAAGAGGTATAAAGTTTCATGGCATGAGAAAAGAAGGAGATAGATATAAAGATAAAGTGGACCTACCACAGAAAACCTGGAAGCAGTAACACCAACCGTTGAAACATTTATAGGGCCCACCAAGGGGTAATTTTGAAACCCAGCTTATTTATAAGTTAACATAGAGATAGATGAAGAAAAAAAATATATTCTTGATCGGAAACTTCTGTGGCCCCTAAGAATTTTTGAACGGTGGATGTCACTGTACCCACTGTTTTCTATCGTGGGTCCACTTGAACTTTAGATCTATCTCATTTTTTTTCTCATGCTATAAAAAGATATCTCCAAATGGATGGACGGTATGGATACAACACATGCATCATGATAGGGTCCACTGAGCTTAAAGAGAAATAACATAAAATAATAATAATAATAATAAAAGAGAAACGCATCAACGGACCACATTCAACCGGAAAATGACCTAAATTCGGTGGCCAGGATGTTTCAACCAGGAAACCATGCTTCATCCACGGTGCGACGCAACAGACCAACAGTCCAGATTACTGGGCCATGGGCCTCACTTATCACAACTGAAAAACAAAGCATCGCTAGCAAATCACACTCTTCAAAAACAAAAGCCGAACCCTTCAAAAGCAACCAAAGGCGAGAAAAATGATGGAAGAAGAAACTCTCAATCTTCAGCTGCACAAGCTCTCATCCAAATCCAACGAAACCACAGCCATCGATCACATCCTTGAAACTCTATGGAAGACGAGGAAGACTGGCCTTGCGCCCCACCAGAAAACCTACATCCAATCCCTCCTCAGTCTACCTACTCCCCAAGAACTCGATCCGGTAAGAAAATCTCACTTCCACTCCTTCAACTTCAGTTCCTACTTCCTGTAGAGAATGGTTTTAGGCCTCGTTTGGATGCACAAGCGAATTGAATTACGAATGGGTTAGTTAGTCACTAGGAAATGACAGACAATGTAGGGTGCGTTTGGATGCAATATGGGATTGGATTGCGATCATGTGTCTAAGTGGAAATGACCGAATTGTAAATTCCTTTCTTAGCACGCGTATTTAAGATGCAATTTCCGTTCCTCCAATTCGAACTTGAGAGAAGAAAAACCCAACTCCAATTTGAGGATTTTTTTACTAGTTGCGAATGTTTTGAAGCATCGTTGGATTCTAAACCAAACGAAATTCAATTCACTTGTGCTCCCCGCGTGGTTTTTAAATAGTGATTTTTCCGGAGCTCAGCTCAAGCCATCTAGTTCTGCTGTTTGGGCCTGGTCGGGACTGTCAGACCTGGTCTGGTCTGGTTATGGAGCGTACTCCTCACATAGATTCCTCTAATCCACGAGGGATAGAAATAGAAATAATTTCTAATAAATTGAAAATAATTTGATTGATGATAAAAAATGAAATTACAATCCTTTAAATAGTGAACTCAACCTTAGGAAGAAGTTTTAGACTCAAACTCCAACTCACTAAAAACGTCAGTTACTATAAAATAGTAAACTTGCTATTTTTAGATGGTCATGATTCCTAATAGACTTCATGTTTTTCGGAAAAAAATAGTAAGTGTCCAATTTGGCTAACCACGTTATTCCCCTAAATTTTCTAAGCTATTTTCATGTTGGGCACGACTCCTAAAACTTAAAGGATCATAAGTTATGATCGAATTAAAACTTATTATAAATAGTAAAAATGAAAATAAAATGGACTTTGAACTGTCGATTTGATGGAATCTCGCAAATCCAGAATGGGCAACCTCACGTAGCAGGGTTGGCTGGCTAAAGTAGCTTCTCCTACCCTAAAATCATTATGATATGTCAAAAAACTCATCCCGGTTTGCGAGATACAATTATTTTATGGTTCTAACGGTCCAGATCATTTCCGCCTCCGATTGCGCCTTCTCTGGTCCATCTTTGCCATGAAGGTGTCCACGACCTGCTCTATATCAGTTTATCACCCATCATAACCAAGTTGACTCGGCACCGGATGATCTTTAGAACTGTGGCACCCAAAAAAGACGCGGGGGATTATCATCAAGATTTGGAGTTCAGAGCTTCAATATGAATTCCAAGGAAATCTCTATTCGGCTGCTACCATACATTTTGAGACTGGTTATTGCAATTCAATATGATAATTCATCCAAAATCCACAAACACAGCCATACGAACAATTGCTATTTTTATCTTGAAATAACTACATTTCCTTGTGGTATTGGAACTTTTGTCTGGCTTTTTGATCTCATCCGTTGTGTTTATAACAGTCATCATGGAAGTGTGATGCTCAATCTTGTTTTTGTTTGTTTGGCCCCACAAGCTGTACATGTTTGGTGGGGTCCACCATTGGGTGATCCAAATGGTCCATACAACAGGCCACACTTTGTATGGGAGGTAGCCCCAAAACATCGCCAGTGTCTGATTTGACCTCTGCTGAACAAGGATGAATGGTTGCAGTTGTCCATTTCGTCAGACAGATATGATCATCTGACAAGGAAACGTCATGGAATGGCTCGTCCCCATGATGGGCTCACCGAACCAATGGTCTAGCTTACTGATGCCCCACCTGCACCCTTGTTGGATTGCAATAAACATGTTTCTTTCATTGAATCATATACCATACCTCTTCTCTCCAGTAACACCATGGCTATATATTGCATTAGATGTTCTTAGGTTTCTTTGTAGTGATATAAACTACCAACCCAACAATTATGTTTAAATTAAGGGTCGTTCCAATGCCTACAAAATCCTTCAGTTGTAAAGGGTTAATAGGTAAACAGATCAAAGGTGGTGTTTGGATGCTCGAATTTGCCTAAAAGATTTTACAAGCTGTGAACACCAGCCTCCACCCCCCGGCAAAAAGATATATCTCAAAGATATATCTCAGAGACTAGGTAAAGTCTTCACAACTGAAAAGACATTATACATAGTAGAGCACAATGGCTGATACACATGCATGCTGTGTGGGGCTCACCATTATGTGTACGGTGCATTCAATCTGTCCATAGTGTGTCTCCTGATGCTTTGCTACGACCTCCAAAAAATTGGTTTATTGATCATTAGGTGGGCCACATGACAGGGAACAATGGAGATGGGGTGTTGACAATTAAAAACCTTTTAGATTGTGCGTGGGGCTCGCTATGACTGGTGGAGGACATCCAATTCGTCCAGCATGTGTGTCCCTTTATGCTCTTCTAAGGCCTCAAAAAACTAAAGCCTATTTATGTGATTTGAAGATTTTGGTAGGATATACTGGCCATAGCTCTATGTGGTGTGAATACCCACGTTATACATTTTTAACACTTTACAACTGTTTACTTGTAAACACTTTACCACTTAAAAGACAAACTGGATAGCATGTAAAAGGTCTACAACTGAAACTCTTTTTAGACATGAAGTGCTTACAGCTTAAAATTTTATAGGCATCCAAATGATCATTTAGGAATCAAGAACCAATGCTTGCTTTTTATGCTACACACTAGCTTTCTTTGAGAGGCATGCACATTCATTGTCGTGAATGAGTTCATCTTAGAGTCTTTGGCGTGGTTTTTGGGTACTCCACCACCCTCTTAAGCATGTATGTGATTCAACCCACCCTTGGGCAACTATATGGGTTTCATATTTATCTTTAGCGTAGTGTTTTAAATATCGATGATATCAACCGATATATCCCACGATATATCTTGTATCCCACCTGTGCGATATGAAACGCACAAGCAGTTGGATATATCCCCCATGTTCGATTTGGTGAGCATTTAACAAAAAAAAAAAAAATTCAATCCTTTTTTCTATAAATCATGTTAAATCAGTGTCAAATTGTTACAAATCCATGATTTTTCATGTTTTGTATGAAAAATCATGGATTGGGAGCTTCAATTTCGAGATTTAGAGGAGAAGGATTGAGTTGCGAAAAATTGAAAAACAATCAAAATCAAACGTGTATGTAACCTAATCTAATGATTCTTCTTTTGCTTATGAATGTATTGTTTGTGTTTCCACATGTCTTCTTACATTTATAAATTATATGAATATACTTTTAATTTACTTGCATCAATTTAGTTAGACAATGCATAGATTAGGACCTCATACAAAGAAAACCTATCATGTGCACTTGTTTTTTGTAATGTTTTGATTTGTAAGTGTGTATTGATGTTTTTTTTAACAATAACTGAAATTTCATTGAAAAAATCGACCAATTTCCAATGTTTCCCCATGTTTCCAACAACAGTGATACATTACACGATACAACCAATATATCCCATGCAATAACCGATATGTATCCATATCCTAAGGGTGCGATACGTAACGCAATACCGATATTTCGAACATTGCTTTAGGGAGGTTCTCTGGTACCCCTAATGCAGGGGCATTTTCACACTGCGCTCGAGTGGGGTCGCCCTTGAGATGTAGGGGTACACTTGGGGTGGGCGGGGCAATATATGCCACCCAAAGCATCCAAATTCACAAGTAGCCTATTCGATGATTTGATCAGCCAGATTTTTGGTAAGTGTGATCATCATGGTGGGATTCATACTTTGGATGGGTTGGATGTTGTGCGCAGAACACTTGGGCCTACAATACTTAACTTCATCGCTATTCAAAGAACAAAAATAAAAGAGGGATTTTGGTAATTGCTCCCTTAGAAAAGCACTGCCTGGTAATTTTGATTCTTGAAGGTATTATTTGGTAAAATTCCTAATTCTTGAAGAATTTTTTGGTAAAGTTCCCAAATTAGTTTTGTAAGGAAATTGAAGTAAGTTGGCGGCGGAGTCTGTAATCACTCTTTCAATATCATAGGCAATCCTTCCCCACCTTAAGTCAATGACTTGGACAATGGAGAACCGGAAACCAACACCAGCTAATAGGGTGGCTGTCATCACTCTGAAGGTATGCAACTATAGACTTTGAATAAATTTCATTTCTCCAAATCTGTCAATGTTATTTCATCTCATTTGTACCAGCCTTCTAATTTTTGGCCTGCTGGGTCACGATGCATCTAGTATACGGAGAATTGTGTGGTCCCAAGCTGCCGCATATGTGTAGTTTGCCAAGGGCAGGACTCCTTGCATGGGGCTTATGGTTCCATCATCCAGACTGTCGATCTGATGGGCCACACTAGTTGCGGAGGGATGGCCCAAAATTTCCCAGATTGTAAGATCCAAACTCTTTGAATATTGGCCTAGCAAATAGACGTTTAAGATGCAACATAGTTTACTTTCAATGGAAATAGGCCAGCAATTCAAGTACTAAAATCTTCCAATCTGGAGACTTTTGCGGAATCACAATCTGCGTTGAGGCCCATTAGATCAAAGATTTGGATCACCAAACCATGGTTCACAAACATGTGTAATTCTGCTCCTTAGCAAGCTCTAGGTTTTCTGAGGCGCAGGCCCTGATAATTCCTCTCATGTACAAGGTTTTTAAAAACGGTTATGTAATGGCCATTAGTAATGGTAACGGTGGGAACCGTTATGCGTTATGGGGCTGTAACGTTCGTCATGAAAAAATGGCCCGTTATGAGGCCGATACCAATTTTTTTCCCCCACAAAAAGGGCCATAACGGCCGTTATGGCTCATATCATAATGGTAACAGTGGAGGCCGTTATGGCCACCATTTCCGTGATCATGTTTCTGTCCTAGTAAGGCAGCTCTACATATGGTCGAGGCAGAAGATGAGATGATAGTTGTACCCTGAGATTTTTTATTTGCCAAGCTACTTGAGCCTTCTTTAGTGACTATAAGAGGGTTAAAATGAGTCTTTTTGTTCCTTATGCTAGTTTCCTCATCTTCTTCTTTTTTTGCCCCTGGCTAAGGAACTGGGTCATTTTTCTTGCTGTTATCGATTCTGAAATAATTTGGGACTGAATCAACTAAAAGATTCTTTTTTTTACTTGGTGGCAGCTGCAAGATTTTTCCAAGACTCCTTTAGGAGAAATGGAGGTGAAGTTCCAACTTTCTAGAGACACGCTCGAAGCCATGTTGAGATCAATGGCCTACATCAGCGAGCAGCTCTCGAATGTGGTAAGCACTCTGTGACCTGATCCTGTGGGTAGATTGCCAGATTTTCATTGAGATGACCCAAACCTCATGTGATTTCTGTTTTGGTGAAAGAGAAACTTCCTTTGGCTTAAGAGTCCAAAATTCTGAAAAGATTGCCGATACTAGTGTCGCCTGTCAGTGTCCCTTGGAATATTTGATTGATGGATGGAGAAGTCGGAATAATCATCCATTTTGAATGAAACCATTCCGAGTCCAGATATGCACGTGCTGGATGTTCCCCAAGGCGCAATTGAAACGGACCAGTTGGTTTCCTGTTCCAATGTTCAGTTGGGGTGGTGCGGAAAATGGAGTTGCATTATGGGATGCCTTTTTTTCCCCCCCTTTTCAGCCCCAAATCATCATTTTCAGCTGGATTGGATGAATCTAGACTAAGGTGGAAATGCAATCTGCCATCTGACTATTGGGATGTCCAGATGCAGCCTAAAACAAGACGATTCCCCCACATTGCATTGTGTTCTACAACATTTTTCAGTTGTGAGCAGTTAAACACTACTTGGACAAATCGTCTTTGCCTTTCTGAGTATGATTTGGCTGTGATTCAGTTCTCTAGACCATTGATCTGATGGGCCCACAACCCTCCATGAGGCATGTGCCAAAAATTCTTGCATATTGGAAGATCTAGCAATCTGATCTTTGCCCTTTTCTTTAGGCGCGTGAACTTTACTATGAGAATGGATGGGCGTTTATATCTAGACCTTTTGGTCCTCGTGGTTTTAAGACTTGGAGGAATCCCATGAGACTTAGACTCAGTCAGATTGGTCCGGTTCATGAGTCACCCGGACGAGCCACCCCCACTAGGCCTAGTTGGGCCAATTTGATTCACCCTGGACTTAGATGAATGGTGACTCAACTCGAGACCAGACGAGTTTGTCAGAGTCACTGAGTCTTTTAACCTTGTCCGTCCTAGTGGATGTTTCCAGTGACAATTTTATAGTTTGAGCACTTTACATGACTCACCTAATGTTGCTTTGGCAGGTGGTGCTTCCAACCGGACCGGTGCAGAAGAAACAAAGGCAGTAGTATCATATTGAAAGATCTAGCATTCTTGTCTATGGGTGTTTTCTACAATGATCGGCCTGGGAGTTTCTTGGGTTTTCAGTTTATACAAGCACACTGCACGCCTCATGGTTCAGAGGCCCTAGCCATTGATATGATGATCACAACCAGCTGGTCCATTCAAGAAAAATTCCCACACTGGAAGATCCTAGCCATCCAAAACTGTCTTTTTTATGGATCAATGTTGGCATTTGCTGTATTTTCTTTCTTCACCGTCTGTTGCAGGACACTTACAGGATTTTTCACATCTGGGAATTTTTTTGGTGCATACACCAGCAAAAGTGGGTCCAACCACATCAACGGTTTTTATTACTGAACCATGGGCCTTGTACGGACTAAAAACCTGAGCAACTATAGAAGCTCACAGGCTGGGCATTCTATACCATCTCCTGTTTCTACCCCTTTGCGCCATATCAGCATCTAGGCAAGTGAACAGGTACATGTAATTGCAACATCAGGATTTTGGATGATTTGGGAATTGGGTTCTCTGCACAAAGGCACATCTCAACCTCATATGTGTTGAAAGATGTTTTATTGCATATGTGCTTCATGATTCATGTACCGGACACAATTAATTGTGCTAAGGCTTAGATGATTATTTGAATTGGCAAAACCCAAAAATTTTCCGTCCCCATTTTGTTGTGGACAATGCTTAAATTTTCTTCTTCTTCTTCTAAGCAATGATTAACCCCTAACATCACCCGAGGGAGCTAGCAACACTAACCAGTGAGATAGCAGTAGTGTTGTTGCTTTAAGTTTATATTACTTGTAAGAGATCTAACTACTTTAAATATCTATTACCAATCCTAAATTTTAAATTTATACTAATTAAATATCGAGTCGAGCTTTTGGGTTTGAACTATGATACAGTTTGGATCAAAACCTGCTGCCAAAACTGGCTGGATCACCTTAAGAGCTGGTTAGTTATCGGGATAACCGTTTCATAAAAGAAAATGCCACTGCATTTGCCAAAGCGTGAATCCACGGCTTGAGAACCAAACAGTCTAACCACTTTGCTAACTGCAGATTAGTTGTTAATTTCTTTGTTTCTTTCTATTTTAAATGAAGTGGATTTTTGGGTCAATTTGGTACCACGAAAGCGAATCAAGATAATCGTCAGGACACATGATGGTTGGAGGCCTTCCCAACCGTGTGTATCAACATGAATCTAGATAGATGAATTACACGGTGGGTCCTGCTCATCTGCAAAGGTACACATGATTCAGCACATTTATGTCCATGGTTTGATTGATCTAAACCGCCAGTTGGATGAAGGATGCCCCAAAAATCTCCTAGATTCGAAGATCCTAACCTTGGATCATTGGCTATATAATTGGCAATTTCTCGGCCTGGAAATTTCTCAGTATATTTTAAGATTCTGGTGTTTTTATTGCAATATTATAAACAATAATATCGCTGAAAAATAAAATATTCACCATCATCATCTAAGTATTATCCCAACTAATTAAGGTCAACTGCCGAAAACAAAATGTTAAAAATATTCATTATAAATTAATAAATAATTTTAATTTTAAAACATAAAATGAATTAGCTTAATTTTTAAATATTTCTTTCATTAAATCGTGAGAATTTAAAATTTGTGAAAATTCCAAAATCTTGCAAATATTGATGTGATAATATTGTTTGATTGACTTTCCATCAAAATATTGTGAAATTTTTTGAATCTTGGCAATTTTTGTCACAATGTTAGAAAATAATAGGCCCACAGCTGATTTGCTTTTTCTGAAATTTACAACAAATTCATCCACAACACCCTAGCTGATTTGCTCTTTCTGAAATTTGCCTTGTGAGGACTGCTGCAAAGCATCTAAGAATGCCTGTTTGTCTTGATGTATGTATTTTGGCATTTATTAATTACAACGTTCAATGTCAATAGCTATCAATTCATGACATTGACATCTTTAATTTTTATAGGTTTTGACTTAAAAAAGAAAAAAAAAAGTAGACTAAATGGGCCCTATGCAATGTATCCATGCCGTCCATTCATTTTTTGGGATCATTATAAGGCCTGAGCCAAAAAATTGGGTAGATCCAAAGATCAAGTGGACCATATCATAGGAAAGAGTGGGAATAATGATGCCACCATTGAAACCACTGTTTTCTTTGGTGTGGTCTACTTGGGCTTTGACTTTGCCCCATTTTTAGGCTCATGCGCTAAAATGATAAACTAAAAAATAAGCTCTGAAACTTAATTTAAGTGCTGAAAAGTACTTAAAGTGGTTAGTTTTATTTTAAAAATAATTTTAGGATTATTTTAGCCAATAATGAAATGAAATTGAAAAGAAATTTTAACCTACCATCACTTTCAACATTGAGCCTTGAGCATTAGATAAAGAGTCTCAAGCTGAAAAGAAGACTCGTACTTCCGGTGAAAATTAATTTAAGCATTTAACAAGTAGGGTGTTATGTAGGTAAATCATGTATGTGTTGAATATCCACACAGTCCATCTGTTCTTCATGTTCATTTTAGGGCATGCCCTAAAATATAGCCGAGCCAAATCTCATGTGGACCATATCATTGAAAACAACGATTAACCATTAAAAAACTTCTCGGGGGCAATAAAAGTTTTGGGTCAAACTGATTTTTGTTTATTCCCTTCGTCCATATCCGTGTGACCTTATCAATAGGTTGGATGGCAAATAAACATTAAAGTGGCACTATGAAGTTTGTAACGGTGGGCGTTCAATGCTTAATGTTTCCTGTTGTGTGGTTCACCTAATCCTTGAATCTGCTTCATTTTTGGATTCATGACCTAAGATGATAGGGAGAAATGAATGGAAGGCATGGATAGACAACACATACACTAAGGTGGGCCCTACGGTCAAGGAAACACCCATTGCCGAGTTACCCGGGTAACACCTAACACGCTAATGTTGCATATGTGTAACGTGTAGGGAGCTGTATTAGGCACGTGTGTGGGAGTACGGGTCTCATGGAACTTATCGTATGTAGAGCTGGGCACAAGATGACTTGCTTGACTCGATTCCTCTGACTTGTTCAGACTCGACTTGACCTGAACTGAATGAGTGAGTTGGTTCGAATCGATTAGTCTTCGCCCAATCCAAACTCAAACCAAGTCGAGTTCGAGTTGCCCAGTAACTCGACCCGACTTGACCCGAAACTCGATCCGGTTAGACTTGACTCAATCCAAAACCTAACTCCACTCGGATTCAAGTATATATATAATAAAAAATCATAATTTCTAAGTATCTCTAACTCTATCCGATGCGCCCAACCCTGACATGATCCCAAACTCTCTCTCCCTCCCTCATCCTCCTCTTCCAAGCCCGATGCCCACCCACCACCATCACCACCCTCCTCTCTCTCTCTCTCTCTCTCTCTCTCTCTCTCTCTCTCTCTCTCTCTCTCCTCTTCCAAGTCCGGCAGTCACCCACCATGTAACGTCCTGAATTTTCACTGTTTTGGATTTCCAAAAATTCTTAAATTTTTTTCTATTAATTAACTTATAATATCACTTAATGACCATTAGCACTCAATGTTAGTTTATATAGGGGTGGTACCAGTAAAGAACCGCACAAGTTCGATTAATTAACCGTAGGAAGCCGACGAATCCACCCGATCACTTGAACATCAAGTTTAGCCCCATGATTTACACACATAGGGCCCAAATCTAACCGACCTATCGCTAACTAATCAAGACAATCATAACTAAATTAAAGATCTAACCGAGGCCGAGATAGATAAAGCGCGGATCTTGACTAATAGACCAAATCAACCCCGTTACTCTTTTAGCCTAAAACCGACAGTTTAGAATAATCATGACCAAATCTCCACTTTCACTAGTTATAAATGGGTCACATTATGAACATAGTTAATCCAAATCTTAATCATTGCCCACGAGACATCTCAATACCTAATTCATTCCAGAAATGCCCCGATTTTTCGAACAAGCTCTAGACTGCTCGTTAGTGGGCCACTAGTTCTAAAACTATAGAATAATGTCCGTCTTACTCGGCTTGACGTCTATCACGGGAGTCAGAACTGGGTGCTGTTCAGAACCGCTCAACTTGATCCAAAGGACGAATGCATGAGAAGTGCAAATACCTTAAAGGAAGAGGCTGAAACTTAAGTGAATTGGGTCATCCACTCTTAAGCAAAATTGAGAATTTCGGACCATTGGTTTATGACCAAACTTCACGTGTGGAGTAAGGATATTTCCTTGCTCATATCCATATAGCTACGGCCCCGATCGACTAGCGGTGACCGTTGAACAGACTTCTAATCATATCTGTCGATCGGCGCATCTAAATGGCGAGCCGATCATATCCATACATAGATCATAATTAGGGCCAACTATCCAACGGTGGGTGTCGACTCCTATGCCCCATAGTGGCCCCCAAATTGTAGAAAAACACTCCCATAGGGCTAGTATAGTAAAAACTCAACCCTTAGGGCCATTTACACCAAATATGACACTATATAAAGGCCTTATTTGGGCACCCTCTCCTCCCATACGAATTTCATGCCCTAGAGCAAGAAAAAAAAAGGGAGAAGGGGAGAAGAAAAAGAGGAGAAGAGAGAGAGAGGAAGAGAGAGTGAAGAAGAGTGAAGGTGGACCATAGCTCAAGTGGGGCCCAAAGGAGTTCGATTCTTGCAACTCCTCATCTCTTCTTCAACGAATCCCTCACCCATAACCGGAAGAACCCCTCTCCCCCAATTGGGTAGGTAATCCCTCATCTTTTCTTGAAACCCTGTGTTGAGAAGGGATTTGTATGAAGTTCTAACATGCAAATGCTTTGCCTTAGGAATTTCGGCCAATCGACCCCAAATCTGAGCACTCGTAGGTCGTTTCTCAAGAACTCAACGATCCATAGGTGCGGACTATTATTCTTAGGTGGCCTAACACCAAATTTAGTATGCATCTAATGATTATGCTTGATTGGGTGATGTATTGGATAATCTAGAGAAAACCTAGGAAAGACCTCACCTTTGATCTTCTCAATGAACATGGAATGTTAAGGAATGTTTGTTGTCTCTCGCATGATTGGGTATGTATTTGATGATTGCATGTTCATGTCTTGATTGATTCTCGTACAATGTTTACCTTATAGGATGTGTGATGCATTAACCCTTGTACATTTTTGTGCTATGAGATATATGAGATTCTTGGTTTCCTCACTAACCCACCAACACACATGCACATTTATTTCGTAGTGTTGTTAGTAGTTACATTTATATCAAATTCTAAATTTATATATTTAATGCATGATTATACGGCACCATTTGTTTAAAATAATAATTCATAATTTGTTGAAATGCTATTGAATACCATCGAATCCCTAGGTCGGTCAGGAAACTGAGGTGAGAGAAGGTGGTCCCGTTGGTAGGATTACCCTGAGGCTAAACCCGTAAAATTGGGCAGGTGCGTATGGGCGACAATAATTGGACTACATAGGTCGCTTGTACCCAATATCGTTCATCACGTGCTCGCCTGAACTCATGCGGTCTATTCTACTCACTGACCAACCATGTTTGTTAACCTTGTTTGCTCATGGCTATATGGAACCTGGAACACCTTTCAACCATTGGAGCCCATTGATAACCAATTGAAACTGATCCACTGACTTGAGACCCGGGCATGGTGGAATGAGACACTGTGTCCGAGCTGTCGGCCTACGTTGGGGTGATGAGCCTCCCCGTAGTGACCGCAAGCGATTCCACATTTCAGCACCCCCATGTGCTTGAAGTCGGGGATGGGGAAACCTGACGGGATCAAGGATCGTGGGGTCTTGGCCTCACACGTTGGGGGGCCTTGGCCTCGCAACCAGTTTAGGGCATTGACATCGCGGGGTGTACTAGTTTTCCAAATCTGCTATTTGAATGGACTTAGTTAAAAACCCGGCTAATATGATCATGTTCGCATCACATTTGTTAGGTTGGCGACTCGGCAGTTGAGGTCGCAATGAAGGTGGTTGGTTATACGCGATCGTTTGATGGAGTTGCTCGAGGGAGTGTTGTTGCGAGGGCATGCATCATATCATAATACATGCATATGCATTAATAAGACTAGTTAGGATTTTATGAATGTATTGTCTTTCGTTAAATTCATAATATAATTGATGTTTGTGTAACTTAAGACTAATAGCATCCACTGAATTGATCACTCACTCCCACTCTAGGATGGTGATTTAAAACACCAACTAGACTCTTCAGTAGATGCAGGTAACACAGAGAACGAGGAGCATGCCGGCGCGAGTCTAGATGTGGAGGATAAGTTGTCCTATTTTTAGTTGATGGGCGGCTCGCCCTAGTTTTGCGGGCGGACTTGAATCGCTAAGTAGGGGACTTGGCGAATCATTCTTTTGAACATACCATTTTTTGTACTTTTGTTGGACAACGCCTTGTGTGACCTATAATTATAATTTTTGGACTTGTAAACATTTAGCCTTTTCCATTACAGTAAACTAGCTGTGAATTGTGATTCATGTTTCAAGTAATTCCATGCTGCGCATTTAAACCTGATTAATCATAAAACAATAAAATTGATTATAAGTAATACTCGGGAACTTGGGAGTCGAGCGTATGCACGACCCCCAATTTTCAGGGTGTTACACACCACCATCAACACCCTCCTCCTCCTCCTCCTCCTCCTCCTCCTCTCTCTCTCTCTCTCTCTCTCTCTCTCTCTCTCTCTCTGTAACGCCCTGGAAATCGGGGGTCGCGTATACACTCAACTCTCGAGTTCCCTGGGTCACTTATGACTGATTTTTTTATTAATATGCGTTTAATCCGGTTTAATTACGCAAATCTGGAATTTTCTGGAATATGAAGCATTGCAACACAAGTCTACTGAAATGAAAGAGACTAATACTAAATACAAATTTATATATATACATGTCCAAAAGAATAAAGGGGGTCGCACATGGCGTCACCCAACAAAATTTCGAAAGAATAGCGAGTCCAAAATAAATAGAGCTGAGTCCACTGCTGAGCGATCCGATCCCGCCTCTCAAGCTCGCGGAGAACCGTCCATCAACTGAAAGTAGGACAACTCGTCCTCCTCCTTGTAGAGAGTAGCATCGCCATGCTCCACCTACTCCACCTCTCCTGTATCTATGAGAGAGTCTGGTTGATGTTTTAAAATACCATCCTAGAGTGGGAGTGAGTGATCAACTCAGTGTGTACTATTAGTCTTAAGTTATAACAGACATCATTTGTAATATGAACTTAATGAAAAACAGTCAATCATCAACACCCTACAACTCTTATTAAATGCGCATGCAATGCGATGATATGATGCATGCCCTTGCCACAACGCTCCCTCAAGCGACTCCATCTAATGATCGCATATAGCAACACTCCCTCAGAGCGACCTCGACTGCCGAGTCACCACCCTAACTAACGCGATGCAATGCGATCGTGTTAGCCGAGTTATTAGTTAAGTCCATTCATCCAGCAGGTTGAGGAATCTGATACACCCCACATATCAATGCCCTAAGCTGGTTACGAGGCCAAGGCCCCAACAATACGTGAAGCTAAAATCTAGCGGTCCGTGATCCCGTCGGGTTCCTCATCCCCGACTTCAAGCACATGAGGAGTGTCGAGAGAAAGGGATCGGTCGAGGTCACTACAGGGAGGCGCGGTACCTTAGCGTAGGCCGACAACTCGGACATAGTGTCTCATTCCACCATGCCCGGCTCACGAGACTGTGGACCAGTTGCAATCTACTTATCAATGGGCTACAATGGTTGTAAGGTGTTTCACGTTCCATACATAGGTGAGCAAATAGGGTTAACAACAAGGTTGGTTAGATAGTAAGCTAGACCGCACGAGTCAGGCGAGCATGAGACGAGTGACTTCGGGCACAAGGGACCCATGTAGTCGAACTACGGCAACCCGAACACTCCTGCCCAATCCACGGATCTAGCCTTAGCGTAGTCCTACCAATGGGACTACCGTCTCTCATCATGTTCCTAACCAACCCAAGAGGGTGAAGGGGATCCATAACATGCCAACTATCCAGGTCATCAATTAGCATATTAATATCATGTTTTCATGCATCTCAAGCATACGAATCAAATACTCCTAACAAGCAAGCTATCGCTATCATGAAACAAAGTGCATGTGAGTTGTGTGGATTTGTGAGGAAGTTAAGCACTTCCTCCGTCTCAAGAAATTATGTGCACAAGAATAATGAATCATACATACTATGAAGCACAACATATGGGGAAATCAATCAAGGCATGAGCATGTAATCATCCATACACACAATCATGTGAGAGACAAGAACAACATCATGAGAAAGCTATGCATGCACATCAATACCATTCCATAAACATATAATTTCCTAGGGTTTCTCTAGAATTTCAAATATAACATTCAAGCAAATAAAATCATTAAACTCGTACTAAAATTGGTGCTAGGCCACCTAAGAACAATAGTCCACACCTATGGATCATTGGAGATTGGGAAAACATCCTAGGAGAGGGCTTTGAGGTCGATCGGCCGGAATCCCGTAAAGAAGCCCTTACATGTGAGAAATCCAAGCCAAGCCTTCTTAATACATGGACTTCTAAGAAGAAGAGGTGAAGCATCTTACCTAGACGACCCACGGACGATCGCTGAGGTTTTGGTGGAGAGTTTCTCCTTTGAGAAGAGGTAGGGAGTTGGAAGGGTTGATTCCTTTGGGCCCCACCTTGATTTAGGGTCCACCCTAACTCTTTCTTCACTCACACTTTCTTCTCCTTTCTCTCTTGCTCTCCCTTTTTCTCTCTTTGGTGGTTGTAGTAATGAGGGAGTTATGAGAGAGCTAGGGTTTATGTCCTAGACTTGGGTCTTTTAGCCCCAAGCTTTCACAAATTCCTAAAATAGCCCTATGAGACTCCCTATTGGTGTTAGGGCAGCCCTAACATCCCTCTGACCACCAAACTTGGTGTGTAGGTGCCTTATGGCCCGGTGAGGGGCCATATAAAATATGGGAACAAACGGATGAATGGACATGGGGTCTGAGCATAAGATTCCGATCTTTGAGTGGCCCTATGGGGCCCATTTCGGTGATTGGAGTGGTTCTGGTGGCCCTATGGCCATGAAACCTACAGGATAGGTGATCCATGGCCCGATGAAGGGCCATGTAAAATTTGGGTGCGATTGGACATGGGGTTTGATCGTATGGGTCGGATTTGCGATCAACGGTCACCGTTCCACGATCGGGTCCCAGATTTGGTGGACGGGTGTAGAAAAATATATTAAACCGTCACCATAAATTTGGAAGAAATCTGATGGCAGGAACGCCTGGTATCTCGGCTTTATTTATAAGTGCCAGATTTCAATCTGGCATTGGTGGGGTGCATTTGGCAAGTGCCAGATCCCACTTATGGGTGTCCACTGGGTCCGCAGTTCGTGATGGACCACAAGCCTAGTGAGATCTATAATTTTCTAAACTTTCAAATTTTTTTGACCCTCCCCGGTCGTTAGGTGGCCCACATGGGCTGTTATTAAGTGTAAACAAGCCATCTGACTTGGCAGGCCACACTTGGTCCAATCATGACCAGATAGGTCTAGTCTAATGGGCTAATCTTAGGTTTAATTTACTGGTGGTACCTCACCCTGAGTAGTTTAAACGGATGGTCCTGTGGCAAATCCTACGTGGACTCCCCAGGACACTGTGCTGGTTGGATAGGACGTTACACTCTCCCTCCTCTTCCAAGTCCGGCAGCCACCCACCACCATCACCACTCTCCTCCTCCTCCTCCTCCTCCTCTCTCTCTCTCTCCCTCCTCTTCCAAGTCCGGCAACCACCCACCACCATCACCACCCTCCTCCTCCTCCTCCTCATCCTCTCTCTCTCTCTCTCTCTCTCTCTCTCTCTATATATATATATATATATATATATATATATATATATATTCGAGTCAGGGTCGAGTTCAGGTCAAGCCTATTTAAAAACCAGATGGAGCCGGGTTAGCCCTAACTCAGTCTGACTCAACTTAATGCCCAACTCTAATTACATGCACATGGTCATAGTTTTGGACCACTTTGCTTCTTCGGCAAGTATGATAAAAAGTTTCATTCCTGATCAACTACTTGCCGCAGATAAAAATTCCTATATATTGCAATTTAATTGGACAACTATCTTCTGCCAGCCACAGGTAGGGATTTAAAGTAGTTAGGCTATCCCATGCTGCTTTTAATATAACAGCGCTGACAATGTTAATAATGACGTAGACTAACTACAAAATCATGATAGGATTCGTATGGCCCCTTCTAGTCTATGGAAGCGAATTGCTAGTGTACCTCACATCAGCTATGTAGCTGCTGTATTAACGTTAGTAGTCTATGTGGGTGTGATCATGAGGTATGTGTCATATTCAAACTGTTCATCCATTTGGCGAGCTCGTCTTAAAGCTTGAAACGAAAAGTAAGACAGATCTAAGTATCAAGTGGACCACACTCCAAAAAGCAGTGGGGGATTGAACGTCTATCATTGAAATCCTTTTTGGAGTCACATAAGTTTCGGATCAATATGAAATTTATAGGGTTTGGATTGAGGTACATGTATGTCATGGACGCGGATTGGCTACTCCCCCTGCCACCAGCCAATGGCTGGTAGTCGATGCTCCATGGGCCCCAACATGACTTATGTGTTTCATCCATGCCGTCCATCTATTTTTTCATATCATTTTAAGGTATGAGACCAAAACTTAGGTATGTATCAATCTCAATTGGACCACATTACAGAAACAGTATTGAATGGCCATAAAAGTTTTGGATCAAGCTGATTTTTTTCCCTTCATCTGTGTCTGTATGACCTAATTAACAGATTGGATGTCAAATAAACAGTACAGTGGGCCTTAGGATGATTTGAATGGTGGATATCCAATCGCTATTGTTTTCCTGTGGTGTGGTCCACTTGAGAATTATATACCTCTAAATTTTTATGTCAGCCCTAAAATGATCTTTAAAAATGGATGAGTGGAATGGATAAAACACATACATCATGGTGGGTCCCACATAGTACCGACCACCAGCCACGGGGCTGGTGGCAGGGGGAGTAGCCAATCCTTTCCCGTGTGCCATGTGTTCGTGCCTTCGCGTCCTCCGTGCACATGGACCCCACACTCCAGTACGTGGACTCACATAAGCCGATTAGGTAGTGAGTAAACTCTGTGAGGCCCACCTTGATGTATATATTTTATCCACGCCGTATATCCATTTTAGGAGCACATTTTAGAATATCATCCCAAAATTTAAGCATATCAAAAGTTCAATTGGACCACACCTCCTAAAACACTATAAATAAAATTAATGCTGTTGAAAATTTATTAGGGGCCACAAAAGTTTTGGATGAAGCTTATATTTGTGTTTTCCCTTCATCCATGGTTTCTTGACCTTATGAACAGGTTGGATTTTTGAAATTCAAAAAACTCTTCAGCTACTATGTCGTGGGTCCCACTTTGATGTATTTATCATATATTCTGACCATGGGTCCCACTTTGATATACTATGCACGGATGGACGGCTTGGATATACTATATCCGTTGGAACCTTTTAGCTATATAACGAGGACTTGTCTATTATTGCTGACAAAGAAAGAAGAGAGTGCTTTTGAGTGTTTTACCTTAGATCATATACCCAAAGCCCTTTCTCTCATGGGAGTTCATCCTCCAATCCATCCTCATCATTGATATTTAATAGAGTGGATTGGGGAATGAACTTCCGCATTCCAGGATCCTCCAGCTACTACCTTAATGGCAAATCATTAAGCTGCGATGCCTTGAATGTATAGATGACTGGAATCACTCTATCTTCCTTATAGGAAAACATTTAAGAGAGTAGAATTCCACCATCGTGCTCATTGTAACTGGTGAACTAATTTATGGAAGAAGTCGTATGGTATGAGGCTCCTGAATCCAAAATCTAGTCATTATTGAGGTAACTAGACTTGGACGTGGTCAAGACATCACCACCATCCACCTTCTCACTACATTACACTGTATTGGATACATTTAGCATACTATCAAACTTCTCTCCCTTTTGTGTCTTAGGATTCTGATAATCCTTCTTCATGTACTCTGTCATCCCACAATTTTAGAACTTCATCTTGTCTTTCCCTTTTGATATGGATCTCGATCATGGGATTTCCCTTCTCCCTTTCACTGTTCAATTCCTTAGAAACCAACACACCTGAGGTACCTTTATTACTATTTCTCATGAAGGTTTGAGATGACAATCTCCACATCGATGGTATCATTTCTATTGATCAACATGTCTACTAGATTCTTGAAAGATTGTAGAAGTAAATTCAGGAGAAGTAAGGCTTGATCTTCCTCTTTGATCTTAACATCCGCATTCGTTAATTTATAGAGCAATTCACTAAACGTGCCCATGTGTTTACTAATATTAGATCCCTCTGTCATCTTAAGATTGTAGAATTATTTCTTAATATACAAATGATCACCTATGAATTTCTTCATGTACAAACTATCCAGTTTCGTCCATATCCCTACGACGGTTTTTTAATCCAAGACATTGTAGAGAACGTTGATCTCTAGGCATAATTGGATCAAGGTTGTATCCCTCTCATCAAGTTCATCTTACTCTTTATCACTCATAGATGCAAGACATTTCGTCTTATTAATGAGAGCGTGTTATAATCCTTATTGAACTAAAATGTCTCTCATCTTTACCTTACATAGTTTAAAATTATTTCTACCGATTAACTTCTCCGTTTCGTACTTCACATTAGACCCTTTCATCGACACATTTCATATTAGAACTCGAAACCCCAACATTAGCCCCGATACCACCTGTTAGGGATTGCGCGAAAGCAAACCCAATTTCAATCAAATAAGATGAAATCAAACAGAAAGTAAACACATAGAGAACATGCAACGGTGTTCAACCGTCCATAATTTTTCACGACATCCTATTTAAGAATGGTTGAAAAACATTCCTAAATGGGTCAGGAACAGTTTTCAACCGTTCCTAAATAGGAGTTTTGGTGTAGCTTGCACCAAGAGATGAGATTCTCCCTAAGGTTAGAAATGTGTCTCACATCCATCAAGATACACTCCAACCCTTCTAACATCTTGATGCACACCAAACTGATACCAACCACTTACAGGCAATTTCATTACAAAAATAAAAAAAAAAAAAAAACAAAAGAAAAAACTTGTCCACCATCGTGCTCATTGTAACTGGTGAACTAATTTATGGAAGAAGTCATATGGTATGAGGCTCCCAAATCCAAAATCTAGTCATTATTGAGGTAACTAGACTTGGACGTGGTCAAAACATCACCACCATCCACCTACTCACTAAATTACACTGTATTGGATTCATTTAGCATATTATCAGACTTCTCTCCCTTTCGTGTCTTAGGATTCTGATAATCCTTCTTCATGTACTCTGTCATCCCACAATTTTAGAACTTCATCTTGTCTTTCCCTTTCGATATGGATCTCGATCATGGGATTTCCCTTCTCCCTTTCAATGTTCATTTCCTTGGAACCAATACACCTGAGGTACCTTTATTACTATTTCTCATGAAGGTTTGAGATGACAGTCTCCACATCGATGATATCATTTCTATTAATCAACATGTCTACTGGATTCTTGAAAGATGACAGCAGTAAATTCTAGAGAAGTAAGGCTTGATCTTCCTCTTTGATCTTAATATCTGCATTCGTCAATTTATAGAGCAATTCGCTAAACGTGCTCATGTGTTTACTAATATTAGATCCCTCTGTCATCTTAAGATTGTAGAATTATTTCTTAATATACAAATGATCACCTATGAATTTCTTCATGTACAAACTATCCAGTTTCGACCATATCCTTACGACGGTTTTTTTATCCAAGACATTGTAGAGAATGTTGATCGCTAGGAATAATTGGATCAAGGTTGTATCCCTCTCATCAAGTTCATCTTACTCTTTATCACTCATAGATGCAAGACATTTCGTCTTATTAATGAGAGCGTGTTATAATCCTTATTGAACTAAAATGCCTCTCATCTTTACCTTCCATAGTTTAAAATTATTTCTACCAATGAACTTCTCCGTTTCGTACTTCACATTAGACCCTTTCATCGACACGTTTCATATTAGAACTCGAAACCCCAACATTAGCTCCGATACCACCTGTTAGGGATTGCGCGAATGCAAACCCAATTTCAATCAAATAAGATGAAATCAAACACAAAGTAAACACATAGAGAACATGCAACGGTTTTCAACTGTCCATAATTTTTCACGACATCCTATTTAAGAATGGTTAAAAAACATTCCTAAATGGTTCAGGAACAGTTTTCAACCGTTCCTAAATAGGAATTTTGGTGTAGCTTGCACTAAGAGATGAGATTCTCCCTAAGGTTATAAATGTGTCTCACATCCATCAGGATACACTCCACCCCTTCTAACATCTTGATGCACACCAAACTGATACCAACCACTTACAGGCATTTTCATTACAAAAAAAAAACTTGTCCACCATCGTGCTCATTGTAACTGGTGACCTAATTTATGGAAGAAGTCATATGGTATGAGGCTCCCAAATCCAAAATCTAGTCATTATTGAGGTAACTAGACTTGGACGTGGTCAAATGTAACGCCCTGAAAATCGGGGGTCGAGCATAAACTCAACTCCTGAGTTCCAGAACATCACTTATGCAACAAAATGAATGATGATTGAATGTTGACTGTATTCGTGCATTGAACATGAGTGAGATTAAGCCAAAACAGCATATCATACTCCAGAGACAGTTAAGTTTGCAAGCGGAAGACTATGATAGATAGATAAAATATATAACCTATGATGAGTCTCCAGAGTGTGATAACATTACCAGGTTAAATAAATACAAGTGCAGTTCTAAAATGTACCAAATGCGAGGAAGTGTAATGTCTTCCATCCCAAGAACCATAACCCCGTCAATACAATACCAGGTCTTCATTGGCCTGCCAGAAAATTACATGTAGGAGAACTCCTCCTCCACATCATAGAAGTCCGGCTCTGCTTCATAAGCATCGCCATCACCTGAAACTCAACAAATCTGGTGGGTGTTGGAACACCGTCCCGTAACGTGGGAGTGAGTGATCAACTCAGTGGAACAGTAAAGCAAAGGTTAACATGTTATCAATTCAATCAAGCAGTAATGATAAAGCAGTACAAATCAAACATTTCTAACTACTCTTGTTAAGTGCGAAAATGAAATGACATGATGCTGTATGCCCTTGCCAAACCACCCTCAAGCGACATCATCTTACGTTCGCGAATGCTTACTCCCTCAGTGCGCCACATCTACAAAGCACATGCGGTGCGATGATGCTCATGATTACCAAGTTATTATTAGTCCATTTCAACCAGCAATATTGGGAAACTAAGGTACCTCCCTTGTATCATTCCCAAACATGATCCATTCTAGGGTCGTCAATCCTAGTTAATCTCATACGATATTATGGTTTGAGAAGCGTAGTGAAGGCATCGCAAAGGGCTCGTCACCCGTCAGCGCGGATACAGATCTCACCGTATGAGGCTCAATTGCTGGCCGTCAGCTCGAGTACAGGTCTCACCATACTCGGCTCAATTACTAGCCGTCAGCTCAAGTACAGGTCTCACCGTACTCGGCTCAACTCACACTCTAGTTGCTGTGAAAGGCTCGTCGTCAATCACAGACCCTTGGAGTGTACTCGATGATACCACGGAGGACTCATCGCCCGTCAGCACGAGCACAGATCTCACCGTACTCGGCTCTCGCCGAAGTATCGACAGCTCGAATACAGTGTCCCATACCACCGTATTCGGCTCACGAGTTGGTTGCGCAATGGTCACTACAGGGAGGCACAAGGCCCCAGCGTAGGCCGACAGCTCGACCACGATGTCCCATACCACCATGCCCGGCTCATGCGTCTTAGCGGATCGAGGTACCATGGTTAAAAGGGGTTTCACTGGTAAGTTTGGTACCCTAGGTTCAAGCAGTAGCGTCCAAACAGGGTGAACATGCATAAGGCAAATCGGGTTACTTGACGAGCTCGACTAACACGATCGCCCGTTGAGCTGCACGACATGAAGTGCATAAACAACTTCGTGTGGCCTAGCCACTGCCGACAGGCAACGCACGACTCGAGTTCGTAGAACACATCCCACGTGGCAAATGAATCTCAGCCACGAGTTCAATCTCGTTACCGATTGCCTGGGCCATAATCATAGCCCCAAACACAATCAATTGCAGATAGATAAAGCAGTAATGGATCAGGATTTAAATCATGCAATCAAAGTCTGGTATCATCCGTTTAGGGCTGCCAGGGCTGTTGCACGCACTCGTTGCTCCGCTCCCCCATCACCCATGACGGATCATACAACGTAAATATAAATTTAAACATATGCATTACATAGTTAAAATCATGAAGCAGTTGAGCATGTTATGAATCACAACACAAGCATGAGTTTGTACATGTTCAATTCCTAATCACACAACTATTAAAGGAGATCATACACATAGTTAAAAGAGGTTGAGAATCATATCTCAACACCCTTATACATTACAATTTGCTAACTATTACACATTCAGACATTTCAAGAAACACTTAAACAATCATACATCAACATACATGACATATGTCGATCACATAGGCATTAGGCCAAATCCTTTCACTAGGGAGTTGCCCCAACCATAACACGCGTACACCCACGACGGATAGTCATGGCAAGCAGGAATCCAAGTTCCATATTCATTCGGCCATTTCCACAAACACTTGGGCCACACATTTTAGCCCATATAGTGTATATTGGTCGTGGCGTGATTTAGGGCAAATCCTTTCGTCAAAGGGGTATCGCCAATACAACAATCATGAATCCATGACAACTAGTCATGTCAAGCACGAATGAGAATTCTATACTCATTCAGTCATTTTCACAAACACTTAAAATACACTATTACAACATACATGACGTATGTTAGCAAAATACGTGTTAGGGCTGTCCCTTCACCACGTGAGTATTTTACCCATGTATCTCACAATCATACAGCAAATAATCATTACAATTGCATTTCCAAAATCCGCACGTATGCGGTATTTCTAGAATACGCAATTTCAACATACATGACATTTACACATGAACATGTATTTTTGCGATCCCTTTCGCCAAACTAGCATTTTATCCACACATGATATAATCAAACATTAAATAAACATGTCCAACATTTTCCCAACAAAAATACGTATACGGTATTTCTACGTATATCTAGAGTATGTAAAATTCCATATTCTTTATCGCTAATCGAAACAGGAAACGGAAAGCACTTTGTACATGTGCATTTGCATGCAGATCATGAATCTATCATTATCTGACATTGAAAGCGTTGAAAACCGTAACTTATACACTTAAAGTCCTCACCTTTTGTCGTAGAATCGTAACGGAGTTGATAGGTTCGCTAAGCTTCCGTATTCGGCAGTTTGGCAACCTAGAGAACGAAATAGGTTAGCTATTTCACAACCTACAACAGTCTAAACCCCAAAACAGATTAGGGTTAGGGTTTCTTACCTAGAAATGACGCCGGAAACGCCGAAAAAGCGTCAAGAAAGGGATGGTGCAGCCCGTGTGGTGGCAGGGAACGACGGCAGGGAGATTCTCCCACTTCTCCCTCACTTTCTCTCTCTTTTCCCTCTCTCAATTCCAAATTCGTATGGCTGCCATGAGAGAGGGTTTAAGGTCCTTATATAGTCTCAAAACTCACCGAAATAGACTCCTGTTCAAAGGTTACTGCTAATATAGGTATTTCGTCACTTTTTCAGCTCAAAAGAGAGGTTCTGGTGGCCCTCCTTGAGCCAAACGTCGGACTTAAGCTCACCACACATGGATCTATGAGGGATTACGTTTTCGACTCGATCAGATTCCCATATCGCACGTGGCGGACCACTTTCAGTTCAACGGTCAGTGGGCCACGATCAGAAATTCTGAGTACATGTAAATGTTCCTGAAATTTTTCTTAATCCGAGGGTGTAATTTGGTCTGATTCCGACGGTCAGGTTGCTTAATACTGACGCGCAACCGAATGATGCCAGATCACTATTCCAGATATTTATTTTGGGATGGAATTTGTGTTTTTCACACTCCCTCGTTCCAGATCGAAAAGAATGGCCGTGGGACATCGGAATCATCTGATTTTTAAGATGATTGCCAAGCCCAGTGAGGCGGTCCTAGTTCCTTAGCTTCGTGTTAATCGGACTCCCGATGTACGGTCTAGACCTAATACGAAGTTTCGTTTCATTCCCGAGAGCAGACGGGAAATGAGTTTGGTTCTAAACTTTAGGGAAACCTAGAGTCATTGATTTTGCAAGTTTTGGGTCTTGCAGATCGTATTTAAAGCGATCCCAACGGATTTCATGGCTAATCGAGTTTTGCACTTAGTTAACTTTGTTAAATTTTTAAAGGATTTAATCCTAATTGTTTTCTGGTTGAGATGGTACTTAGGCCTTTGCAATTTGTATATAAAGTGATCCAAGTTTTACTACTTAGCTAGTTTAAGATAGTGTCTAGGGCGAAAGTGCTTTGAAAAATTGAAAGCACAAGGTAGTGAAGAAAATGATTTAAAAAGGGATTTGAGGCTTTAATTGAGCGTTTGAGAAGTTAAACCTGTGTTAGGATTGAACCATCGCCTAAGGACGTCTAATTTCCAGGTTGGCGAAAATCCGGGATGTTACATCAAAACATCACCACCATCCACCTTCTCACTAAATTACACTGTATTGGATTCATTTAGCATATTATCAGACTTCTCTCCCTTTCGTGTCTTAGGATTCTGATAATCCTTCTTCATGTACTCTGTCATCCCACAATTTTAGAACTTCATCTTGTCTTTCCCTTTCGATATGGATCTCGATCATGGGATTTCCCTTCTCCCTTTCAATGTTCATTTCCTTGGAAACCAATACACCTGACGTACCTTTATTACTATTTCTCATGAAGGTTTGAAATGACAGTCTCCACATCGAAGATATCATTTCTATTAATCAACATGTCTACTGGATTCTTGAAAGATGACAGCAGTAAATTCTGGAGAAGTAAGGCTTGATCTTCCTCTTTGATCTTAACATCTGCATTCGTCAATTTATAGAGCAATTCGCTAAACGTGCTCATGTGTTTACTAATATTAGATCCCTCTGTCATCTTAAGATTGTAGAATTATTTCTTAATATACAAATGATCACCTATGAATTTCTTCATGTACAAACTATCCAGTTTCGTCCATATCCCTACGACGGTTTTTTATCCAAGACATTGTAGAGAATGTTGATCGCTAGGCATAATTGGATCAAGGTTGTATCCCTCTCATCAAGTTCGTTTTACTCTTTATCACTCATAGATGCAAGAGATTTCGTCTTATTAATGAGAGCGTGTTATAATCCTTATTGAACTAAAATGCCTCTCATCTTTACCTTCTATAGTTTAAAATTATTTCTACCAATGAACTTCTCCGTTTCGTACTTCACATTAGACCCTTTCATCGACACGTTTCATATTAGAACTCGAAACCCCAACATTAGCTCCGATACCACCTGTTAGGGATTGCGCGAAAGCAAACCCAATTTCAATCAAATAAGATGAAATCTAACACAAAGTAAACACATAGAGAACATGCAACGGTTTTCAACCATCCATAATTTTTCACGACATCCTATTTAAGAATGGTTAAAAAACATTCCTAAATGGTTCAGGAACAGTTTTCAACCGTTCCTAAATAGGAATTTTGGTGTAGCTTGCACCAAGAGATGAGATTCTCCCTAAGGTTAGAAATGTGTCTCACATCCATCAGGATACACTCCATCCCTTCTAACATCTTGATGCACACCAAACTGATACCAACCACTTACAGGCAATTTCATTACAAAAAAAAAAAAAAAACTTGTCCACCATCGTGCTCATTGTAACTGGTGACCTAATTTATGGAAGAAGTCATATGGTATGAGGCTCCCAAATCCAAAATCTAGTCATTATTGAGGTAACTAGACTTGGACATGGTCAAAACATCACCACCATCCACCTTCTCACTAAATTACACTGTATTGGATTCATTTAGCATATTATCAGACTTCTCTCCCTTTTGTGTCTTAGGATTCTGATAATCCTTCTTCATGTACTCTGTCATCCCACAATTTTAGAACTTCATCTTGTCTTTCCCTTTCGATATGGATCTCGATCATGGGATTTCCCTTCTCCCTTTCAATGTTCATTTCCTTGGAAACCAATACACCTGAGGTACCTTTATTACTATTTCTCATGAAGGTTTGAGATGACAGTCTCCACATTGTTGATATCATTTCTATTAATCAACATGTCTACTAGATTCTTGAAAGATGATAGCAGTAAATTCAGGAGAAGTAAGGCTTGATCTTCCTCTTTGATCTCAATATCTGCTTTTGTCAATTTATAGAGCAATTCGCTAAATGTGCTCATGTGTTTACTAATATTAGATCCCTCTGTCATCTTAAGATTGTAGAATTATTTCTTAATATACAAATGATCACCTATGAATTTCTTCATGTACACACTATCCAGTTTCGTCCATATCCCTACGACGGTTTTTTTATCCAAGACATTGTAGAGAACGTTGATCGCTAGGCATAATTGGATCAAGGTTGTAGCCCTCTTATCAAGTTCATCTTACTCTTTATCACTCATAGATGCAAGACATTTCGTCTTATTAATGAGAGCGTGTTATAATCCTTATTAAACTAAAATGCCTCTCATCTTTACTGTAAGACCCGTATCCTAGTTCGTACTGTTTCGAAGGCTTCCGCGATCCTTCTAGTCGAATTCCGGCAATCCTCGACCTAAAGCCAACGTTGCACACGATCCTAAGACGAGACTTGCATGCCAAAGTCGGCTCAACCCGAAACCTATACCTCGCCGACCGCGCCGTCGCTGCGTTTCCAACGCCGCGACTCACGCATCGACCCGATACCTAGGCTACAAGATATCGGCCCGCGTTCAGTTTGAGGAAAACACCGCGCATTGCAAATTCCAAGAGAATGTCCCATCAATCTTATTAATCACATCAATCAAGTACCCATCACTCCCATCACTCACACACATCCCCAAGTACAACCACCTTTCCCTTAAAGTCAACATTTTCTTACAACAAAGTACATGCTTACATCACTCACCATTACTTCTCTCCCATCACTCTCTCATATCTCTCTTATTTTTTTTCTTCTCAAGCAACTCCCATGGAGCAATCGTCCATGACTTCCATAGAGAGCAAGTGTGGCCCACCTTCCTACCTCCCATCTCCACCCTCCAATGATCATCTCCACCGTTGAAATGCGTCCCTCGGAGCTTTAGGATGCGTTGATGGAAGTAGAGGACCAAGAAGATCATAAGGTGGGTGATTTTATTACTTGATTTGTGATTTGAAGGCCCACATACGTGGGACCCATCTTGATGTATTCATGTCCCTCCCCTCCCACGATCATCTCTCTCTTTCTCTCTCTCTTTCTCTCTTTCGATACGTGTGGCCCACCCTGATGCACCCCCATCATGATGTATGTATTATATCCATGGCATCCATACATGGGGTCACCTTGATGTGCGTGGCTGGTGGCCACGTGTACATGGCCCCCCTCGTTGACGCTGGTGTTGTATTCACAACGTCCAGCTGCTGGACCGCACGAAGGAAAATACAATATCAGTTTGGTCCTACACGAGTGGGCCACGCTGATGTGGGGCCACCTTGAGGTATTTTATAACATCTGCACCGTCCAGCAGATCTGGACGGTGGCCATACCATGATATAAGTGTTTTTATACCTACTATGTCCGTCTATTTTGCTAGCGTGGGGCCTGCCTTGATGACGCAGGTTATCTGGACCGTCCAAATCGTAGGACCTGCAGCCTCATGATGAAGATGCTGTATTCCTCACCGTTCATCCAAAGCAGATTTAAAATCTCAGGTGGAGCACGCCAACACCTGGACGATTGATTTATATATATAATATACTATACTTGCATAACTGGCGGTCCCCACGTGGATACCTCACCTTGTTTTGATGTGCAAATCCACATCGTCCATTTTTCCATGATGTATTGGTATCATCCACACTGTCCGTACAGGTGGGACCCATGTAGACGTACGTATTGATCCCTGCCGTCCATCTATCTGGTGGGACCCACCATTACTGGATGGTCAGTGGTCCACACGTGTGGACCATACGTGATGTATGGGTCTTATCCACACCGTCTGTAGGATAGGACGGTGGGCCTCTATGATGCATGCATCCTATATCCAAGCCGTCCATCCGTCTGCTGTGCGCCATGCGCTCCACCTTGATGTATTGATCTACCACGCCACCCATCCATCTGGCGTTCCAGTGGCCCCACGCTGATGGGTGTTTTCACATCCAGACCGTCCACCTATTTTGGGCCACCTCGTCTCACGGTTTGAGACTAAAGTAAGACAAATCTAATATCAAGTGGACCACATTGCAGAAAACAAAACAGTGGAATGAAAGCCCACCATTGAAACCCCTTTGGGTCACAACAGTTTGAATCAATATAATATTTGTTTCTCCTCTATATCCAGATCTTTGTGACCTTATGCACAGACCAGATGGAAAATAAATGCTATGGTGGGCCCATTGAAATTTAACGGTGAAAAATCATTGTCATCATTGTCATTTGTGGTATGGTCCAGATGAACCTTTGGATAGGATTCACTTTTGTGCACTATGATGATCCCTAGCAATGGATGCATGGCGTAGCCCATTGATTGGGCCCATTTGAATCGGCCCATTTGATTGGCTCATTGATTCGGCTCATTTGATTGGCTCATTTGATTCGACCCATTTTTATATGAGGCCCAATGTGATGTATTCGAGGCCCATGAGCGAGGCTCATTGTGATGTATTAGAGGCCCATTAGTGCAGCCCATTGATGCAGCCCAATTAATATATATGAAGCCCATTGGTGCGGCCCGTGAACCGATCCACTTGCTGTATTTGAGGCCCAATGCGATGTATGTATGACCCGCTACGTTGTATGGGTCACTCCTTGGGAACAATGTTGGTTATATGTCCACATTGATGGGCAATGACGGTTGAAGGTCCTCATGTGACCTTCCCTTAGGCTTTTGGTTAGGTCGACTATTGATTTTGATTGACATGACTGATTTACCGATTTCGACTATCGATCGGTGCGATTGTCGTGACCGATTTGCTGATTCTGATTACCTTGACTGATTATTGATTTTAATTAACTTGACCGATTTGTCGATTCTGACTGTCGATCGGTGCGATTGTCGTGACCGATTTGCTGATTCTGATTTTCTTGACCGATTACCGATTTCGATTAACGTGACCGATTTACCGATTTCGACTATCGATCGGTGCGATTGTCGTGACCGATTTGCTGATTCTGATTACCTTGACCGATTATCGATTTCGATTAACGTGACTGATTTGTCGATTCTGACTGTCGATCGGTGTGATTGTCGTGACCGATTTGCTGATTCTGATTACCTTGACCGATTATCGATTTCGATTAACGTGACCGATTTGTCGATTCTGACTGTCGATCAGTGCGATTGTCGTGACCGATTGCCGATTCCGATTGACATGACCGATTTGCCAATTCTGATTATCGATCGATTCTGATCACCTTGATCGATTGCCGATTTTGATTGATGTGACTGATTTACCGATTCCGACTATCGATCGGTGCGATTGTCGTGACCGATTTGCTGATTCTGATTACCCTGACCGATTACCGACTCCGATTGACGTGACTGATTTGCCGATGCTGATTATCGATCGATTCTGATTGCCTTGACCAATTGCCGATTCTGATTGACGTGACCGATTTGCCGATTCCGACTATCGATCGGTGCTAATGTCATGACCGATTTGCTGATTCTGATTATCTTGACCACTTGTCGATTCCGATTGACGTGACTGATTTGTCGATTCTGATTGTCGATGCTGCGATTGTCGTGACCGATTGCCGATTCCGATTGACGTGACCGATTAGCTGATTCCAATTATCGACCAATTTCGAGTATCAAGGCCAATTCCGATGATTTCGATTTGTCGAGGCCGATTGTATATGTCGATTCTGATTGTTGAGGCTAAGTATTGAGGCCGAGTCTGATATGTCGAAGACCGAGTATCTAGGTTGATTCTGATTGTCGAAACCAAGTATCGAGGCTGATTCCAATTGTTGAGGTCGCGTATCGAGGTCGATTCCGAGTGTCAATTCGATTGTTGAGGCCAAGACCGATTGTCGCGACCTATATGATCTATATGAGATCCGTAGTTGGGGCCCACTGTGATGTATTCGTAGCCTATGGGCAATGCCCATTGTGATATGTATTAGACCCATGATGCATGACCCATTTGATGTATTCGAGACCCATGTGTAGGGTCCACATGTCATGTATTTAAAGCCCATGGGCAAGGCCCACCCATTGTGTATATATGGCCCTTAAGTAAGGCCCATTGTGTTGTATATTAGGCCTTTGTGTGAGGCCATGGGCCCATTATATGTTTGGCTTTGTGTGAGCCATTCCTTGGGGGCAATGTTGGTTAAATGTCCACATTGTCGAGGCTGATTGTTGATACCGGTTATTGATACCGATTATGAGTATGTGACTGCATAGCATCATAATACATGCCCATGCGCATCATCTGTATGTTTGTTATGAGATGTGATTGACCATTGCATATGCCATAGGGCAGGTTTTCATAGGGCTCCCTGATAGGTGGAGTTGCCCCATATGAGAGCATGACATGCACAGGATTGATGCATGACTGGATTGTTTGACTCATGTATCTTGCATTGTGTATTATGATTACTGTACGCCCTAGCGACATCGGGGTCGTAGCCTCCACAGGTATTTCGTGGATGGCCTGATGGGACACCGAAAATCTGTTCTACATGGGGTGCTATAGATATCCTTGGGTGAAAGTCCCTAAACCCTCTTGGTTCCAGAGGTTGCTCCAACGTCTAGACCGAGTGGATGTATGAGCGCATGAGGGCCGCATACCGTTAGGCCGCGTCTCCCACTGTGTCGTGGTCGGTTGGAAGGGGGTACGGCCTTACCTGCCCGAGAGGAGGGGGCAATGCTAGGCTGAGTCTGACCAGCTCGAGGAATGGGTCCGCTATCGACGAGCCGGGCCTGATATTGGCAGGCAGATAGTGAGGTCTCTTCCACTCACCTTGTTGCGCGCGATGAGGCGGCAATCTGGTTTAGAGTGTAATAGACCCCGGTGATGATCCCAGAGAGGAACCGTACTGATATGTGGACTTATTGAGGAGGATTTGCATACTCATACATTCATTTCATTCACTATCCACTTGGGCTGGTGGTGCGCAACTAATTGTTGTGTACCTTCCCATGGCAAGGATTTCGGTTGGGCGCGCGACTAACCTGAGATCAGGAGTTTACCACATTGAGTCTGACTATCCAAATTTAGGTATGGGACTGGTTTGGATAGAAGTTCTTTGTGATAGACCCTATAGCTTGTGATACTACGTACCCTCATCCCGACTTCACACTTCAGCATGGTCATTTCATTCGCATCGCATATTGCATTACATCCGCAGGTATATGATATTTTGGGTTGCTATGTTTCTGTACTTATATGGCCTAGACAGACTTAGAAGGATTTGTATAATTGCATCGCATCTTCAGCAGCTGATATTTGGCTCTTTATGACTCTTTATTGCACAGCTGTTCCATATTGCGTATTCTGATATTGTTTGACTTATGGACTTGTCCATACTTCCGCTTATTCTGTTATCGTATGATTTATGATCTTATCAGTATTTCTGCGCACTATGATAATTCATGATCTTGTCAGTATTTCTGCTTATTCCGATAATGTACTATTTATGGATTACCTGTAATTTCGGTATTGTATGATGATGACATTGTATTGAATACTTGGCACTTACCTTGTGCACACACTTACACCACTCTCTAAGCTTTCTATAAGCTTATGCACGATAGATGCGTGCAGGTGATGTTAGGTTGCAGCGGTGTTGAGTTTGGAGCGTGCAGCGGTCTTCTGGAGCTTTGATTTTTGATATATGTATTTCCCTTCCTGCATTGTATTCAAATGATTATATTAATGGATATGTGATGATAATGTTGCCTTTATGATTTGGGTAATCTTGTGGTTATGCTTATTACGAGTTAAATGTGCAAAAAAAAAAAAAAAAAAATCTTCCTTGTAGGATCCCAGGATCGAAATCTGGTGTTTGGACGCTAGGAGCCGAGAATGGGGTACTACGGAGGCTGTCGGCACCAGATTCGGTGATCGAAATTCCTGTGAATCCGATTTTTGGGTTTGGGGCGTGACATTTACCTTCCATAGTTTAAAATTATTTCTACCGATGAACTTCTCCGTTTCGTACTTCACATTAGACCCTTTCATCGACACGTTTCATATTAGAACTCGAAACCCCAACATTAGCTCCGATACCACCTATTAAGGATTGTGCGAAAGCAAACCCAATTTCAATCAAATAAGATGAAATCAAACACAAAGTAAACACATAGAGAACATGCAAGTTTTGCATGAAAGAACCCTCGTGGGAGAAAACAACATAACACAAAGCGACAAGCAATCCACAATGAAAACAATATTACAAGAGTGAATGGACTTACTAATCCAAATAATACCAAAAACCTTGTTGAAAACCCTAGATTTGAGGTTAAACCCTAAGGAACAACTTAGAAAACCCTTCCCAAAACCCAATCCCATTACACTCGATAAATATACTATCACAACTGGAATAGGAAACAAATCGCGCACTTACACAGTTTCACGCGCGTCGTAGATGGGACCTTCAATGGTATCGACAGTCGTCGAAGACCATTTGATGACATTGAAACCACCTTCGATGGCATCGAGTAGCATCTCCTAAATGGTCCAACGAGCAACTGAGATTTTTCCGAATTTTCTTGACGGCATCCAGCGATCTGTCAATGGCATCGACAAACCTTGTTTCAGATAGATTTATGTAACGCCTTGGTTCTCGAAACTTGAGTATATTACTCGTTTTATGAAAATTCGAGCAAAACCTGTTGCCTCAACTCGTTTACTTAACCCAATGTAGTGCGACCGTGGGAGAAACAGGGCTCCCTCTCTCTCCGTTCTCTTTCTTTCTCTACTTCTCTCTCTCTCTCATGACCAAACAGGGTCTAGATTTGGACCAAACGCACTTAGACACGGCCCGTGATTTGGTCCTTAGCGCATGAATCGAATTGAATCGACCTGACTCAGGGTAGCAGGGAAAACGGCATTCTATCTCTCCCATTTTACTTTTCTATTTTTGGAAATGCATGCCTTGAAAAGTATCCTTTTATAGGCTCCCCTAAATTGATTTTAGAGTTTTCAAGTGCAACTAATCGTCTGATTAGTTAGGAATTAAATGTCTTAACGGTTTGTTTAAGATGAGAATGAGGTGATATCCTCATATTCTTTTTTCATGGGTAAAATTAAACATTATATATGGATTTTTTAGAGCGAGGCCTATCAAATGAACGACTTTGATCTTGAGATGGGATCAACTTAGAGGAGACGGGTCTCTGTTAATGGTGGATCATTAGTCAATGGTTGATCCGACAATCAACAATGCATGGATGGTGTGGATAGGTTCAAAGATCACTGTGGGACCAATATCTTGGACGAAAAATCCTAATTTCTCGGTGGTGCACATGATGATAATCCACAGACAGTTTTCTCAAGATAATAAGTTCTCTCGTGAGAACTCATTGCTACAATGGATGAGGCTAAGAAAAGCCCTAGGTTTAATGTCTAGGATGCATTAGAGAGCCTTCTAGAAGGGAAACAAGTGGTTGAGATCGCATTAGCACACAACCACTCGCAACAAGGCAAGATTATTTTCGCATTTCTAGCTACGAAAGGAAGCCCTAACATAGAGGGATGGGATTTTGATGTAGAGCGGGTCGCAGACAATTACATGGCAAAGATGGATCAGAAAAGGCTCGGTCGGCGACAGAAGTGATCTGGACCATCAGACCTTCAATCAGGTGTATCTCGCAATCCAGGATGAGTTAGCCGATGTAAAACATATGATTTTGGGGTAGAACGAGCTACTTTAGCCAACCAACCCATCTATGCTGGGTTACGACGCTCGAAATTGTGAGAAACCCCTGATTCGACGGTCGTTTCCCTGTTTCAATTTCGTTTTGACTATAAATAGTAAGTTTTAGTTTGACTATAACTCTTCATCCGTTGGGCTTTAGGAGTTGCGCCCAACGTGAAAAGAGCTTAGAATAATTAGGGGAACGGTTTGGTGAAGCCAAATAGGACACTTACTATTTTTTGCCGAAAACCTTGCACACTAGTAGACATCACGACAGTCTATAAATAGTAAGTTTAGTATTTATAGTAAGTCGCGAATTCTAGGAGTTTTAGTTGTAGTTTGATTATGATTTCTTTCCCATTGCTTAGTACCCTTATTTAAAGGGTTGTGAACTCATTTTTATGCATTCATTAATCTATTTCAAATTTATTAGAATTTATTTTTATTTTCTGCTCTCTTTTCTCGTGGATTCGAGAAAGTCTCTGTGAGGAGTCCAGAGAAGTTCCGTGGATTCAGAATAGTTATCCTCTTGAGGAAGACAGTGCTCGACCTCACGTCCTCCCCTGCGTCAGTTTGGTATCAGGGCCAGGTTTCTCCTCGGATCGATGACTTCTAACGACGGGTCGGGCAACAATCCCATAGGGTGCTCCAGGGAATTTTCCTTTTAACGGCAGCAACTTTCCAAGCAGCGCAGTAAGAGAATCGGCAAGCCAGGCAAGGGTTGCAGGCTTCCATGGACCATATAGCGAATCTCTTGGCAGAAACCCTACGACAACTCCGTGTTCCTGGTGGTAATCCTCCGCCGCCAATTGCTAGACTCGTAATCGACTTGATCGCAGGATAATACCAGCAGTGCATCCAAGGGTCATGCCTGAGGATGGGGACTCCAGTGAGGAGGAGATTGATGACATAATCTTCCAACACCCCAGACCATACAGCGATCGAGTAGATCGAGAATTCAAGATACGGGTTGATATTCCTAACTTCAATGGCCAACTACACATTGAGGATTTCCTCGATTGACTTTCTGAAGTTGAGCGATTTTTTGATTATATGGACATCCCTGAAGAAAAGAAGGTCAAGCTGGTGGCCTACAAGTTGAAAGGAGGAGCGTTAGCTTGGTAGGAACAACTACAACTTGCACGAACCAAGCAGATGAAAGCACCAATCCACACATGGCAGCGGATGAAGCAGCTACTACGCGCCCGATTCCTCCCGAGCGATTACGATCAGGTATTATTCCAACAATACCAAAATTGTCGACAGGGTAGTCGGTCGGTGAGAGAGTACGCAGAAGAATTTTACCGCCTAGCGGCGTGTAACGATTTGGTCAAGACTGAATCGCAGCAAGTCGCCCGATTCAACGGTGGATTGCGTATGACGATTTAGGATCGGGTCCAGATGCAGTCTGTCTGGACGATGAATGATGCGATCAAGTTGGCTACTCGGGCAGAAGCGCAACTTGAACGTCCTAACACACGGACCTATCCTACTGCAAGGATTACTGCGGCAGGTCCACCTCAGGGAGCTCCACAGCCTAAGGGGAAGGAGCCCGTAGGAGCACGCACTCAACCTCCTACATCTGAGAACCGAGATCAGGGAAGCGGGCAAGTTAGACCCCAAAGGGGCGTCTCGACTACTGCTGGTCCAAGTAGAATTCTGAACCCTTATGCTCGGCCAAGGCCCGACAGCTGCTATCGTTGTGGCCAGCCTGACCACCTGTCAAATACTTGTCCCCAGTGAAAAGTGGCAAACCTCGCCATTAATGATGGTAGTGTTGATAACGCTTATGAAGATCCAGATATTGAAGAATAGGAGCATACCGCCGAGGAAGAGGTAGATGATTCAGATTGGGTTCAGCAAGATCACAACGAGTCGCTCGTCGTGAGGCGGCTATTATATACGCCAAGAACAGAAGTGCATCCATAGCGGCATAACATCTTCCGCACTAGGTGTACAGTGAATCGAAAAGTTTGTGACGTGATCATTAATAGTGGAAGTAGCGAGAACATCGTCTCCAGGGGCATGGTGGAAAAATTGCAATTGAAAACAGAGCGTCATCCCTCTCCATATACAATCGGTTGGATCAAGAAGGTCAGCGAAATAAAGGTAACTGAACGGTGCACCATATCTTTTTCAATTGGCGAACATTATAGGGATGAAGTAGTATGCGATGTGGTTGATATGGAAGCATGTCACATACTACTCGGTCGACCCTGGCAATCTGATCGTGACGCCACTCATAAAGGGCGAGATAACATATATATCTTTGTTAAGGATGGCCGGAAGACCATATTGGCCCTTATGGATCCAGAAGGACCACCTGAAACTTCTAAAGTAGAGGGTCATTTCCTCTTAACCATTTGGGACTTCGTGCAAGAATCCAAAGAAACAAGACAGACTTATGCATTAATTGTGAAAGGGGAAGAACTCGAGCCTACCATCATCCCTGAAAGACTAAGGCCCTTGTTACATGAATTCCAAGAAATCTGGCCCGAGGACCTTCCCGATGGGTTACCCCCTATGCGAGATATCCAACACCATATCAACTTTGTCCCTGGGTCCAGTTTACCTAATCGTCCTCATTATCGAATGAGCCCGAATGAGTGCGAGATTCTGCAGGGACAAGTGGAGGAACTGATCCATAAGGGTCTTATTCGAGAAAGTATGAGCCCATGTGCTGTACTAGCTCTGCTAACTCCAAAGAAGGATGGGAGTTAGCGCATGTGTGTCAACAGCCGGGCCATCAACAAGATCACCATAAAATACAGGTTTCCTATACCACAGTTGGATGATATGTTGGATATGCTAGAGGGCGTAAAAATATTCTCTAAATTAGACTTAAGGAGCGGCTACCATCAGATTCGAATACGGCCGGGTGATGAGTGGAAAACAGCCTTTAAGACCAAGGAAGGATTGTACAAATGGATGGTCATGCCTTTCGGTCTTTCTAATGCGCCTAGCACATTCATGAGGTTGATGAATCAAGTTCTGAAACCTTTCATTGGACGGTTTGTTGTGGTTTATTTTGATGATATTTTGATATATAGTCAAGACGAAACCACCCATATGGAGCACCTCAAGAAGGTCCTTCAAGTGCTCACTAAAAATAAACTGTACCTCAATTTAAAAAAATGTAGCTACATGACTGATAACCTATTGTTTCTGGGTTTTGTGGTTACATCCACGGGCATTCGAGTGGATGAGGAAAAGGTGAAGACAATCAGAGAATGGCCGGTTCCCAAAAATATTCACGAAGTACGAAGTTTCTATGGACTAGTGACATTCTATCGTCGGTTCGTGAAAACTTTCAGCACCATTGTGTCACTGATCACAGATTGCATGAATAAAGGGCAGTTTCAGTGGACTGACGAAGCCGCAGGAGTGTAACATCCCGGATTTTTGCCAACCTGGGATTAGACGTCCTTAGGCAATGGGTTGCTCCTAACACCTTATTAATTCGTTAGAACTGAACCCCACAGTCTAAAATCGCTTATAAACCCATTTCCTTCACAAATCTCACCCTTCACTACCTTGTTCTTTCAATTTTTCTAAGCACTTTCATCCTAGACACTATCCTAAACTAGCTAAGTAGTATAACTTGGATCACTTTATATACAAACTACAAAGGCCCAGGTACCACCCCAGACAGAAATCATATAGGACTAATTCCTTTAGAAATTAGGCGAGAATTAGCTAGTGCTAAACTAGAGTACCTGTGAAATTAGCACCAATCGCTTTAAATACGATCTGCAAGACCCAAAACTTGCAGAATCATTGACGCTAGGTTACCCTAAAACCTAGGATCAATCTCATTACCCGGCTGCTCACGGGAGCATCTCGAAACTCCGTATCAGATCTGGACCGCACGTCGGAAGTCCGATTAACACGAAGTTAAGGAACTAGGACCGCCTCGCTGGGCTTGACAACCATCTCGGAAATCAAATCCAGATAATGTCCCAGCGCTATTCGCTTGAGCTCGGAGTGAAGAGTGTGAGAAATGTGAAATTAATTCAAAATAAAATATCTTGAATAGTAATCTGGCACCACTCACTTGCGGATCAGTATTAAGCAACCAGACCGTCAGAATCAGACCAAATTACACCCTCGGATCAGAGAAATTTCATACACATTTACATGTACTCGGAATCTCCGATCGAGATCCGCTGACCGTTGAACTGAAGCTGGTCCGCCACGCGTGATCTGGAAATCCCACTGAAACGAAAACTTAATAGAATGTAGATCCAGCGTTAGTGAGCTTAAGTCCGACCTTTGACTCAAGGAGGCCCGCCAGAAACCCTCTTTTGAGCTGAAACAATGCCGATTTGATTATAATGTAAGTATACTTTGAACATAAGTCTATTTCAGTGAATTTTTAGGCTATATAAGGACCTTAAACCCTCTCTCATGGCAGCCATACGAATTTGAGATTGAGAGAGAGAAAAGAGAGAGAAAGTGTGGGAGCAGTGGGAGAATCTCCCTGCCACTCTTCCTTGCCGCTGTACGAGCTCCACTGCCTGATTCTCATCGCTTTCCCGACGTTTTCGGCGTCATTTCTAGGTAAGAAACCCTAACCCTAATCTGTTTTGGGGTTTAGACTGTTGTAGGTTGTGAAATAGCTAACCTATTTCGTTCTATAGGTTGCCAAACTGCCGAATACGGAAGCTTAGCAAACCTATCAACTCCGTTACGATTCTACGACAAAAGGTGCGGACTTTAGGTGTATAGGTTATGGTTTTCAACGCTTTCAATGTCAGATAATGATAGATTCATGATCTGCATGCAATTGCACATGAACAAAGTGCTGTCTGTTTTCCGTTTCGATTAAAGATGAAAAATATGGAATTCTACATACTCTAGGTATTTGTAGAAAGTACGGTATACGTATATTTTTTGGAAATATGTTTGACATGTTTATTTGTTATATGGATATACGATATATGGATAAAATACTTATTTGGCAAAAGGATTCGCCTAAATACATGTTTTACTTATATACACTACGTATGTTGAAATTGCGTATTCTAGAAAATACTGTATACGTATAAATTTTGGAGATGTATTTATCACGATTATTTGTTGTAGTAATATATTATACATGGATAAAATACTCGCTTGGCTAAAGGATAGCCCTAATACATGTTTTGCTAACATACATCATGTATGTTGTAATAGTGTATTCTAAGTGTTTGTGAAAATGACTGAATGAGTATAGAATTCTCATTCGTACTCGCCATGACTAATTGTCATGGATTCATGATTGTTGTATTGGCGATACCCCTTTGACGAAAGGATTTGCCCTAAATCACGCCACGACCAATATACACTATATATGCTAAAATGTGTGGCCCAAGTGTTTGTGGAAATGGCTGAATGAATATGGAACTTGGATTCCTGCTTGCCATGACTATCCGTCGTGGGTGTACGCGTGTTATGATTGGGGCAACTCCCTAGTGAAAGGATTTGGCCTAATGCCTATGTGATCGACATATGTCATGTATGTTGATGTATGTTTGTTTAAGTGTTTCTTGAAATGTCTCAAGTAGTAGTTAGCAAATTATAATGTAAAAGGGTGTTGAGATATGATTCTCAACCTCTTTTAACTATTTGTATGATCTCCTTGGATAGTTGTGTGATTAGGAAGTGAACTTGTACAAACTCATGCTTGTGTTGTGATTCATAACATGCTCAACTGCTTTATGATTTTAACTATGTAATGCATATGTTTAAATTTGTATTTACGTTGTATGATCCGTCATGGGTGATGGGGGAGTGGAGCAACGAGTTCGTGCAACAGCCCTGGCAGCCCTAAACGGATAATACCAGACCTTGATTGTATGAGTTGAATCTTGATCCACTACTGCTTTATCTATCTGCACTTGATTGTGTTTGGGGCTATGATTATAGTCCAGACAATCGGTACCAGAATTGCATTCGTGGCTGTGATTCATTTGCCACGTGAGATGTGTTCGACGAACCCAAGTCGTACTTCGGTTGACGATAGTGGTTGGCCACGCGAAGTGCTTATGCACTTCATGTCGTTCAACTTGTTGTGCGCTCGAGCTAGCCGAGCTCGTCAAGTAACCCGATCTGTCTTATGTATGTTCACCATGTTTGGACGCTACTACTTGAACCTAGGGTACCAAACTTACTAGTGGAATCCCTTTTAACCATGGTACCTCGATCCGCTAAGACTCATGAGCCGGACATGGTGGTATGGGACACCGTGGTCGAGCTGTCGGCCTACGCTGGGGCCACATGCCTCCCCGTAGTGACCAGTGAGCAACCAAACTCGTGAGCCGATTATGGTGGTATGGGACACTATATTCGTGCTGTCGGCCTACATTGATAAGGTGATGGGGGAGCGGTGCAACGAATGCGAGCAACAGCCCTGACAGCCCTTTGTAGTGACCTCGAGCATACTCTGGAATCGCGGTGAGCCTTACAGTTTTGCCGCGGTGTATAGAGTATGAACTAGGCCTGTTTCTGTATAGTGATGAATCGTTAAAGAGGTGATGGGGGAGCAGTGCAACCTTTGTGCGTAACAGCCCTGGCAGCCTTTGCAGTGACCTAGAAAACACACCGTCGTCTGATATTAACTAGGACTGACGACCCTAGAATGGATCATGTTTGGGAATGATACAAGGGAGGTACCTTAGTTTCCCAATATTGCTGGTTGAAACGGACTAATAACAACTCGGAAATCACGCGCATCATTGCACCGCATGTGCCTTGTAGATGTGGAGCACTGAGGGAGTTATGCATTCGCGAACGTAAGATGATGTCGCATGAGGGTGGTTTGGCAAGGGCATACATCATGTCATTCATACTTGCATTAATAAGAGTAGTTAGAATTGTTTGATTGTACTGCTTTATCATTATTGCTTGACTGAGTTGATAACATGTTAACCTATGCTTTACTGTTCCACTGAGTTGATCACTCACTCCCACGTTACGGGACGGTGTTGTGCACACCAACCAGATTTGTTGAGTTTTAGGTGATGGCGATGCTTGTGAAGCAGAGCTGGACTACTTCTATGATGATAGGAGGAGTTCTCCTATCTGTATCTCCCTGGCGGGTCAATGAAGACCTGATATTGTATTAACGGGGCTATGGTACTTGGGATAGGAGACATTACATTTCCTCACATTTGGTATATTTTAGAACTATACTTGAAATTATTTAACCTGGAAATGTTATCACACTCTGGAGCCTCATCATAGTTTATATATTTTATCTATCTATCACAGTCTTCCGCTTGCAAATTTAACTGTCTCTGGAGTATGATATGCTGTTTTGGCTTAATCTCACTCATGTTCAATGCACGAATACAGTCAACATTCAATCATCATTCTTTTTGTTGCATAAGTGATGTTCTGGAACTTGGGAGTTGAATTTATGCTCGACCCCCCGATTTTCAGGGCGTTGCAGTACGTGATGTGGGAAAGGCAGTCCAACGCTGTTATATTTGTCAGACTTCCAAGGGACAATCTCATAATATGGGCCTCTACACCCCATTACCCGTGCCTGACTGCCCTTGGGAGGATTTATCTATGGACTTTGTGCTTGGTCTCCCACGAACACAACGCGGCATGGATTCGGTGTTCGTGGTAGTAGATCGTTTTTTCAAGATGGCGCACTTTATTCCATGCAAGAAGACTCTCGATGCAACACAGTGGCGAATCTATTCTTCAGAAAAATTGTGCGGCTACACGGGGTTTCCAAGACTATTACTTCCGACCGTGACACGAAGTTCATACGCCACTTTTGGTGGACTTTGTGGACTCGATTCGATACATGCCTTCAGTTCAGTAGCGCATACCAGCCACAGACTGACGGTTAAACTGAGGTTGTGAATCGCACATTGGGAAACCTCCTTCGATGTATTTCAAGAGAAAAACCGAAGCAGCGGGATTTGGCCTTGTCTCAAGCAGAGTTTGCATTCAATAACATGGTGAACCGTTCGACAGGGAAATCCCCGTTCCAGGTTATTTACGGACGAGTACCTCGCCACACACTAGACTTGGTCCCTCTGCCCAAGCTCCCAGGCATAAGTATTGCAGCAGAACATATGGCAGACAAAATCATGGGCATTCATGCGGAGGTACAGAATAAGCTACATGCCTCGAACGAAAAGTACAAGGAGCAAGCGGACAAGCATCGGCGACAGAAAGTGTTCGAGGTGGGCGACCAAGTAATGGTCCATCTGCGCAAAGAAAGATTTCTGACCGCAACATACAACAAGTTGGAGAATAAAAAGATTGGACCAGTAACAATCATCCGAAAGATCAATGACAACGCTTATGTTGTTGATCTTCTAGATAATATGGCGATCTCACGGACTTTCAATGTCGCGGACCTGACCGAGTATCATGAACCAGCGCATAATGATAACTCGAGGACGAGTTCTTTTGAAGTGGAGGAGACTGATGTAGAGTGGGTCGCGGACAATTACATGGCAAAGATGGATCAGAAAAGGCCCGGTCGGCAACAGAAGTGATCTGGACCATCAGACCTTCAATCAGGCGTATCTCGCAATCCGGGATGAGTTAGCCGACGTAAAATATATGATTTTGGGGTAGAACAAGCTACTTTAGCCAACCAACCTATCTGTGCTAGGTTGCGACACTCGGAATTGCAAGAAACCCCTGATTCGACGGTCGTTTCCCTGTTTTAATTTCGTTTTTACTATAAATAGTAAGTTTTAGTTTGACGATAACTCTTCATCCGTTGGGCTTTAGGAGTCATGTCCAACGTGAAAAGAGCTTAGAATAATTAGGGGAACGGTTTGGTGAAGCCAAATAGGACACTTACTATTTTTGGCCGAAAACCATGCGCACTAATAGACATCACGATCGTCTATAAATAGTAAGTTTACTATTTATAGTAAGTCACGAATTCTAGGAGTTTTAGTTGTAGTTTGATTATGATTTCTTTCCCATTGCTTAGTACCCTTATTTAAAGGGTTGTGAACTCATTTTTATGCATTCATTATCTATTTCAAATTTATTAGAATTTATTTCTATTTTCTGCTCTCTTTTCTCGTGGATTCGAGAAAGTCTCTGTGAGGAGTCCAGAGAAGTTCCGTGGATTCGGAATAGTTATCCTCTTGAGGAAGACGGTGCTCGACCTCACGTCCTCCCTTGCGTCAAATTTGATATAATGAAAGGTTAAGATGAAGGGAGAGGCATGCGGATGGATCGCCGACATGACAAGGAGAAAAGTGGGATTTTCATTTTCGACAACCCACCACATGCAGCGCTGTTATGCCCATGATTGTGCATTTGCACATGGGAGTTAACGTGCGAAGGTCGGCCAAACACGTTGGATGGTTTAGACCATTCAAAGGATCGCATCTAGTGGGCCCAAATTCAAACGGACGAGTTTTATTCATCACTAGCGGGAAATGAAAGTGAAGAAGGTCACCTTCTTCAGAAATGTTGGGTCAAACCCGATTTGACCTGACTTTCGATCTAGTGTACTACGGGTGTTTGCAGGTCATGCACACGCACCTTAAATGTGGGCCCACAGAGATGTATTCAACCAATCCACTCTGTCCACCCTGTTTTATGGATCCAATAAGGACCTTTGGCCATAGATCAAGCAGATTCAAAGCTCTGGTGGCCCATACTGATAGATTTTAGGTCTTATAATTTTGGATTCAAAGCTTTGATGGCCCATACTGTAAGAATGCATTTAAATCTGATCATCAGTGGTTATAAAGATTTGTGGTCCTAATTTAGAGGAAATTTAGCAATTATTTCTATGATAGTCGATCCTACATCTTAATTGAATAAAAAATCATGAATTTGAATGGGAATTATTTCAAAGAAGATCATTAACGGTCCAAGAATCCTTTGTATTTAGATGAATCACTAGACCAAAATCGTCATTTAGGAACGGTTTAAAACCGTTCCTAAATGAGGCGTCGCAAAAAAACAGGAACGGTTCAGAACCGTTTTGGGTATTGTTTCAAATTTTAGAAACGGAATTTTAGGAGCGGTTTTAAACCGTTCTAGTGCCAACAGTCGGGAACAAAATTTTAGAAACAGTTTTAGACTGTTCTTAATGTTGCCAGCGGTCAGATTATGGGACAATTTTAGGAACAACTTGAAACCCTGATAAACACGAAATTCACGGTCAAGGGAAATAAATTAACAAAAGGTTATTGCATTCCATCAAAATATTGATTAATCCAAAGAAAAACATAAGCTAATCTATACAAGGCATTTCCAAAATCATGAAGTAAGCAAACATCATGAACATCCTTAGACAAACTTTGAAACAAGAAAGCTCCCTTACCATGAAAGAGAATTACTTTCATTAATAAAAGAAAATTTATGTCCTTAACCCCTCATCTACAAATCAAGAAGAAAAATGCCATGCCCACCAATACTTGTGCAATTCAAGTGAAGGATCTAGCATAAATTTTAGTGCTTGTAGACATCATTTGACCTGAATCAAATGGCATAAATAAATATGACATGCTATCTGCTACTGACTACCAGTTTTCTTGTAGTGTACCCCTTGATGAAAATGACACTGCGCCTTTTGATATAAGATGATTGAGTTATGTTGCTGAAGTGGACAGAAAGGTGTTGGTCAATCATAATGTACAATGAAAGATAGCAAATGTACAATAACAGGATGAATCTAGACTCTTTTTTTTTTGAGAAATTTGCTAGTGGTTGAAGAATGTTTAAATCACATTATTCTTAGCAGGAAACCATAATGTAAGATATCTACTATTGGTTCTGGCTGATTGTAAAGTTGTCAGATTTCTACAGTAGAATTTCATCACAGAGTTGCTGATTTCATAACAAAGGGACTCCATTTTGTGCCTTTTCTGGGAACTCTGTAATGTGGATAAAATCGAAGTTTTGATACTATGAAATGGTAGATAGGTTGGCACTATGAAATGGCATCAAATTAATTCAAACTGTCCAGATTGTGATAGATGGATAAACTGAGAATTATGCGGATGGCCATTTAATGGCCTGTTAAAGCAAATGTTATCCAGTGATCTGACTACTTCAAACTGGTTGGATGGCAAAGCCTATTATCTATTAAAAGAGCATCCACCAATTTCCCTTCATCGATTAATCTGTTAAAAGAGAATAAAGCTAAAATAGTAGATAAGGTGTTCCCAAGTCACTTCAGCTAGCAGTAAAATGGACTAGAACATTGCCTGCCAGACAAAGTTCTATTGCCAAAATCAAAACAAAAGGAGAAAATTTGTCATGTCTGCATAATCCAAACTGCAGGCCACAACTGTAACGCACAGGTTGTACTTGATTGGTCCACAACTGCACTTGTGAAACTTAAAAAACAAAAAACATGTGGGTCCCAATATAGGCCGGTCCATTAATCATGTGGGTCACCTCTATAAATTTAATCTACGTCATTGGTGATTTTCTTTCCAACTGGCTTTTCGAAAAAAAAAAAAAACAACTCTCCAACTGACCATCTTTTCATTGTGAGTTTCACCCACTTAAGGTTGAAAAGGCATGATTTTTGAGATGCGACATGTTCATGACCACTTAACCGATGCCCCACACCTCATATGGGTGTTCCTCATTGGCATGCATGATGCAAGTACCTCTTCAATCCTCCTTCAGGTATAGGTAACCAAAGACCCTAGCAGTGAAGGCTAAGGCTAATTGCACTAGAGTGATGTGATCCAAAATGATAATTAGACAGGCCCCACCTACCAAATGTCTTTATGTTAAAGGTTAGGCTAAGATAGTCAAGAGTGGGCTGCATGTAAATGTGTAAATGTGCATCAAACAGATGGGTTGCCTCTCAAGTAGGAACACAAAGATACCCTGCCTCAAATTGATCAAGCCGGTCTAATAGTTAGGTGGGCTACACTTATTTTAAATACAAGACCATCCAGTCAGTTTTTCTTCTTGGTTGCCCATTCCGCTATTTTCCTGCACCAGTTATTTCACACACACCCTCAATTTCAAATGAGGTGCTTGAAAACCAGTTTAGAATCATGAAAAACATGGAGAAGGTCCTTCAATTTCAAGATTTTCTAACCAAAAGAGAAGAAAACCACATGAGAGAGAATCAAAGAGGAGAAACTACCTACCCTTTGAGTCTGCTGGTATCTCATTGGCCATGAAGGGAAGATTTCCAGAGTAGGAGGCCTGATGCTGAAAAACTGCTGCAATACATGAAGAAAATAAAAATAAATAAAAACAAAAAAAGGAAAGAGAAACTACCAAATCAATCTAGGAATAGAAAAGAAAAGGACCCGGGTCTTCAAATTGAAAAAAGTTGTTGGTTTCCATTTTTATCTTCTATGTAGAAAAGGAAGAAAATAGAAAGAACGTATGAAGATTTCATCAATATTCTGCTTAGAGAGTCGGCAATAATTGTAAAGAGAAAGGGAGACAGGGTCCCCTTTGCCAATCCCCTTGCTGCATTTAAAAAAAAAAAACCCTTCTTTTATGGCTCTTGTTGATCATAATAGAGAAACATGACAATGAAATGCACGTTGTAATCCATTTTTGCAATCTTTCACCAAAATGCATCCTCCAAAGCAAGTGATCAAGGAGATTCCAATGGACGCAATCACATGCCTTCTCTGTATGTATCTACCTTCCAGAGAAATCTTTTGAACCCATCCATAAACCATAAGTAACAGATAGAGGTCCTAATAGGACTAAATTTTAAAGAGAACCAATCACCTATAGGTGGTTGTATGCTACAACCTTTTCTTGCCAAAAGAATCTATTTCCATTTTTTCCCTTAAAAACAAATTTCAAGGCAAAATACTTGTAAACTACAGCAGTTTCAGGGGATCAGTCATTGTAAATAGTCAAAGGAAGCAATGAAGAAAAAATGTAGCTAAGTGAAAAGAATAGCATAATTTGATGTCAATGAACTCACCATCGCCGCATAAAAAACATAGAGCTTCTCGCCTATTAGAATGTGAACTGTCTTTGGCTTCTCCCTTCAAGAGCTTGTTAACAATGCAAATATTAGCAAAGGTTCCCCTCGCCATCACTTTGTGTTCATCTTCTTTTTTTTTTTTTTTTTTTTTTTAAGAAAGAGAGTAAGTTATGGATATAACAGCCTAGTTCTCTAAAAGCATAAAAGATTCAGTGGCATATTGCTTTAAAACCATGAAAGAACCAAAAATAATCAGTAGATGAGTTGTTCACAATTCATGCTAATCGTAGTTCAATTCAGTTTTAGACTCCTAAAAAGCTTCTCAATTAATCCGAGGAAAAATCTACAGTAGATGCTGATAGCTGCTTTTGTGAAGCAACACCAATTTTCATGTTGAATCACATTTCATCTGGCTCAAAAAGAAAACAAAGAAAAAAAAAAGTTACAACTCATTTATGAAGTTTTTAAGCTTCTCATTCACAGGTCCACTGACCACGTCTAGTTCAGGATTCTCAATTCGACAAGTGGCCAAAACAATTTCATCATCCTCCTCCCATGCATTGGCTAGTACAAGAAAGCAAATGAAAGTATTAAAAAAGACCCAAAGAACACCTAGTATTTTCCTATTCATGAAATAACAAACAAGTTTTCAAGAAAATAATACCAGTTCCCTGGTAACAAAAATATTTAACAGTTCACCCTGTGAAATGGCGAAACCATGAGCATCCATGATATTTTGACTAAGGGCCTTGAGGAGTCAATCAGTGATGCAAGCTAAATGTTAGATGACAATGGATGGTTCTCAATGACTTGATTGGCCATTCCAAAGACTCCCACCAGTGAGCAAAATGTTATATTCAGTATCAGGTGTTGGAGAATAATAAAGTAAAATAAAATAAAAAGCTCTTCAAGTCGAGAGAATGATATGTGCATCCATGTAACCTGATGTCGAATGACATGGGATTCATCAGCTTATCCAGTATCCTACATGGATCTACATTGTTGTTGTGACCCTTTGGCAAGATGGTGACCCTCTTGGTGTGGATGGCGCAGAGATTGGTGTCCTAAAAAAGACCCACAACACTGCTCTGTAACCGCAGAGATTGGTGTCCTAAAAAAGACCCACAACACTGCTCTGTAACCGTAGAGATTGGTGTCCTCAAATAGACAGAAATCTGGATGCACATATAGGCTAGGTGCAATGGCAATAAAGGTAGCAGAAATTCACCAGAACCTTGGGCACTATGAATGTTGAGTGAACATGGATAAAAAAACAACTGGAAAAGCAGACTAGAAACATGGCTGCTATGAAAGGATGCAGTGATTATTCCTGTTGCAAAAGCCCAAAATATTAACAATAGATGAGTATAAATCTGGATGCACATATTGCTACGTACAGTAATTAAATACCCAAATGCACCTTCAAAATTCCAGGACAATTGCCTGCGTACCTTTTTTTTTTTTACACGCGCACACACACGCCCACACACTCACACTAGTGGAATTTCACCACCTGTGGATAATCGAACCCTTGACCGGGTGTTGAAACTCCTGACAAGAGTAAGGATCCAGTTGCCTGTGTACCTGAACAAAGCATGAGTTCCAATGTGCTATAGATGGATTGGATTGGATGTCGCTCCTATGTGCTATGTTGGCACATGTGCAGTGACTACATGAGACTCATTGCAAATGCCTATGTGCTTAGCAACGCTCCTAAAAGATAAATGGGCAATTTTTCACATCAAAATATGTGGAAGGGCATACTACCTCATAATCAAAGAACACTAGCTTTTATATCCCGCAGAAATGAGATGGTCCATGGTGGCATTCTGCTGCTTCTCACGCATCCTTGAGAAAAGGATTAGAGACCAACCACTAGCATGGAGCTTCATGTGTATTCTCAAAACAAACATGTGCGTTGGATGCTTCACATCCTCAACCAGCTTACCACTACAATACATGATAAGTAAGAGAATAGCCTGGCATAAGTAGGAGGAACTAGAAATGGTATTGCAGCAAAAGAATGCATTCAAAAATAATTATATAGTCCTGAGCTATGTCAGAGCATGGAAAATTTTCAGTAAAGATGCTGAATGTGAGAATAAACATGCATGTTGTTATTTCCTGTAGAAAGAACTTAAGATTGACGCTTAACCTTTATTTTCCTACCAACATTGTCCCATCTGTTCTAGGTTTCCGAATCTTGTTTCACCAGTCATTCCTGAAGCCCTACCCTCGGCAAACAAACTTTCATATCCCTTCTCACTGCCTTGACCCTAGTCTTTAGTTCCCAGTTTATCCTCCTTTTAGGCCCAATAAACCCCAATCATAGTTCCCATGCTTACTGGGGCCATCTTGCTTATCGTAGCACACGTTCCAACCATCTTAATTGGCTCTTCATCATTTTATCAACTATTGGGGATTCAGTTTTGCATCTTTCAACATGCATGGAATGCTATAATCTAGTTCCTCAATCACAACCACTGACTACTATAGCTAATAGCTGCCAAATCCCATAAGCTTTTGATGATGGACAAAAAAGTACTGCAACAATCATCTATAGAAGTTTGAGTTTTTAGATTAACAATTAGACTAGTACCTGAAATCAAAAGCAATAACTTCATAGCGGCTAGTTAGTTAGGCAGCAGGGGAATCTGGTAGGAATTGTCAATTTGTGAGTCCAGTGCCTCACTGGAAACTTTAAAACCTAATTTAAATATTAAACTAGAGATACATTGTAAGACCCGTATCCTAGCCCGTACTGTTCCGTAAGCTTCCGCGGTCCTACCGGTTGAATTTTGGCGACCCACGATGCGTAGATAGAAATTGCGCGCAACCTTGAGTCACATCCCGTATTTCAGAGTCAGCTTGACTCGAGACTTGTACCCGTGCGATCGCGTCATTGCTGTGGTTCCGATGCCGCGTCTCGCGCACCGAGGCGATACCCAGGCCGGGAGATGTAGGCCCGCGTTTAGTTAGAGGAAACGTCGTACGTTTGCAATTCCAAGAGAGAACATGTCAAATCAATCTCATCAATCACTACATCATGTCAAGTACAACCACCCCTCCCCTAAAGTCAACTTTCTCTCTCTCTTACAACCCATACATGTCAAGTACATATCCATCACCCATCACCCATCACACCCATCCCTCTCTCTTACAATCTCTCTCTCTCTCTCTCTCTCTCTCTCTCTCTCCCATTTTCCCAAGCAAGAGAGAGCAATCGTCCATGGATTTCTAAAGGAGAGGAGAGATGCTAGTGTGGCCCACCTCCCTACCACTGAATCCAACCCTTCAAAGCCGATCTTAACCGTTAAAATCCACCCCTTGGAGCTCTAGATTGCATCAGTGGAAGGAGTCTGAGAAGATCAAAGATGAGTGATTTATGATTTGATTTTGATTATTTGAGGGCCCACTTGTGAAGGGACCCATGTTAATGTATATGTTGTAAACTAAAGGGACCCATAGTGGCGAGGTCCCTCATCACACGTCTCTCTCTCTCTCTCTCTCTCTCTCTCTCTCTCTCCCTTTTTCTATTGATGGCCCACCTTGATGTCTGTTGATCCGCACCGTCCAAATGGATGTTGGAAGATGGATTGGCTGGAGTTCCTCCACCAACTATGTTGCTGGCTGTAACGCCTTGAAAATCGGGGGTCGAGTAGCAACTCAACACCCGAGTTCCAAAACATCACTTATGCAACATAAATGCTTATGATTGAATATTGTCTGTGTTAGTGCATTAATCATGAGTGGGATTATACCAAAACAGTAATTCATACTCCAGATCAAGTTATAAAACGCAAGCGGAAGATTGAAAGATATATATAAATGTTTATAAAGCCAGAAACGGTCACAATCGGTCTCCAGAGTATGAACACCTTACTGAGTCACTATATACATGTATTAGTTTCAAAATCAAAATGCCAAAAAATGGTATAACTATAATGGTAAACCCTGTAGCCCCGTCATCTGAATGGCCTAAGCAAAGCCTCCAGAGAACTGCATGTAGGAGAACTCATCCTAATCATCGTAGTAATCAGGCTCAGCCTCCTGCGTCTCGTCGATACCTGCATCTAAGACAGAGTCTGGTGGGTATCCAGAACACCGTCCCGTAACGTGGGAGTGAGTAGTTAACTAAAGCATTGGTTAACATGTTATCAATTCAGTTAAGCAGTAATGATAAAGCAGTTCAGTCAAACATCTTAATTACTCTTATTAATGCAAGGATAAAATGTAGTCATGATACATGCCCTCACCAATGCTCCCTTGTGCGACACCATCTTACGTCCACGGTATGCGTTCATCCCTCAGTGCTCCACAACGCCAGGCACATGCAGTGCTATGTTATGAGCGTGATTACCGAGTTGTTATTAGTCCTTTTCATACAGCAGTATTGGGAAACTAAGGTACCTCCCTTATATCATTCCTAAACAATGATCCATTCTAGGGTCGTCAGTCCTAGATAATCTCATACGATGATGCGGTTCTAGGTCGCTGTAAATGGCTGTCAGGGCTGTTGCACGCACTCGTTGCACCGTTCCCCATCACCTTATCAATACAGGCCTAGTTTATACTCTGTTTACTACAGGAAGACTCGTCGCCTCACCGCAAATTTAAAGTATGCTCGAGGTCACTACAAAGGGCTGTCAGGGCTGTTACATGCAATCGTTACACCACTCCCCCATCACCTTATCAATACAGGCCTAGTTTATACTCTGTTTAGTACAGGAAGATTTGTCGCCTCACCGCAAATTTAAAGTGTGCTCGAAGTCACTACAAAGGGTTGTCAGGGCTGTTACACGCAATCGTTACACCACTCCCCCATCACTTTATCAGTGTAAGCCGACAGCTCGAATACAGTGTCCCATACCACCATATTCGGGTCACGAGTCTGGGTTACTCACTGGTCACTACGGGGAGGCACATCGCCCCAGCGTAAGCCGACAGCTCAACTACGGTGTCCCATACCACCATGTTCGGCTCATGAGTCTTAGCGGATCGAGGTACCAAGGTTAAACAGGATTTCACTGGTGAGTTTGGTACCTTAGGTTCAAGCAGAAGCATCCATATATGGTGAACATACATCGGCACATCGGGTTACTTGACGAGCTCGACTAACACGAGCGAATATTGCATCGATCGACATGAAGTGCATAAGCACTTCGTATAGCCTAACCACTGCCGACGACAAACACACGACTCGGGTTCGTCAAACACGTCATACGTGGCGAATGAATCTCAGCCATGACTTCAAGCCTGTTACCGATTGCCTGGAATATAACTTACCCCCAATCACATTCAATCCGTAACCAGAAAGAATGTATAATAGTCAAAGCAGAATTAACAAAGTAACTCAAACATGTTAACAAGCCTGTTATAAAGCACAATATAACACGAAATACAAACACATACATTCATAAGTAAGCGATTAACTTAAACAACTTACATGAAGGAAATCATACATATCGCTAAGGTAGTTGAGAATCCTATCTCCTAAATACTTACTCATACAAGCATTTTCAGAAACACATAGACTACACTTATTTAACATACATAACGTATATTAGCCAAAACAAGTATTAGGGTGAATCCTTTCGCTAAGTAAGTATTACACATATATATAGCATGTACACACAGTAATTAATCATGGCAAACACACTTTCATATTTTGTACGTATATGGTATTGTAGACACTGAAAAGTCGGTGTCCACGTTGTTCACGTTGTTGCTATAAAATGTTGGTGTTATGGTGATGCTGGGGGTGATTAAGCTGACTTATGATTGTTGGAGTCGCCACTAGCCGAATGATCTCAGAATCCCGCGGTCGGCTAGAACCACGGAATACGTAAGGTTGGAGAAATTCGAAGACTCCCCTACCTTAGATTGACTCCTGGTCTGCGATCTGGGATTCTGGGTAAGGGACCTCGGTTACAAAGAGGGAAGGTGTTAGGCACCCTCTCTGCTTGTACAAATGTACGGTCTCAACTTAGTGTGGTAAAATAATCTCAAGGGATGATGATGATGTTACGGTCATGATGGGACTAGTCACACGTGGATTTCTGATGTAGCAAGATCCGAAATTTCGGCAGGCTACAGAGCATACGTCCGACAATGTGTCTAGAGGATGGATATGATGATGCTTATGCAAAGAGATAAGAAAAGTGGACTAGATCACTAGGAATTTCTGATGTGACGGGATCCGATGTACGGCAAGTCACAGAGCATACGTCCGCTAGAGATCTAGAGAAGCAGAGGGGTTGAGAAGGGAGTAGATGTCATGATGAATGCTCGTATGTAAATGGATCTTTGGCTTGATTCTTGAGTAGGCTAAGATGTTGATTTAACCATGATCATCCTGGGCTATGCTTATGGGTTGGAAGGGGTTGAGGTGAAGGCTTGAGAGGTGGCTGGAAAAGTTTGAGCTTGAAGGCTTGGGAGCTCCTTCCCTTCCTTCACCCTTTCTCTCTCACTCTCTCTCTCTCTCTTTCTTTTTCTCACTCTTTCTCTCTCACTCTTTCTCTCTCACTCTCTCCCTCTCTCACTCTCATCCATGTATATGGTGAAAATGAAAGGGGAGAGGGCTATTTATAGCCCTCTCCAATGGTTGTTTGGTAAATAAAGGATAAGAGGAGGGCAAATACTGATGTGGCATGTGGTGATTGGTGGAGAGGAGAGAGATGCCACATGGCATGCTCCCATTGGCTAAAGGGGCTGGTAAAATGGTAAATAGTGAGGATGGAGAGGGTAAATATATAGGAAAGTTGACTTTGGACGCTGGGACAGCTGTCCCTACTCAGATCGTACGCGGTGGAATTCCAATTACCGCCGGCGGTAGTCGGACTACCGCCCGGACCTGGTTGAGCCCGGAACTCGTGTGACTGGCTTCGTGCACATTTTCTGGGAAGAAGTGGTAATTTGACTACCGCCGGCGGTAATCCGATTACCACCTTGGTACGGTTTTCCTCAAAATTCATCTGGTGAGTTCTTTTTTGGGTCCTTAGAGTGAAACAAAGTTCGTTTTGGATATTTGGCTCATAATGGCTTGAAATTGGCTCGATTGTTACCCGAAAATGACTCAAGAAATGGATCGGTTCTGGACATGGTCTGGATTGAATGATGATTCATGATGGCTTAGGTTAGGATTAGGGTTAGGCTTAGGATATGATCATGGTTCTCGGATTGTCTTAACAAAATCAAGATATTAGCCTGGGTGGGGTGTCTATAGATGCCCCTCTTTGACCGAGGTTGCAAGCAACCGAAGGTCAAAGCAAGTGGACACCCCACCCTTCTGGTCAGAATGAAGGGTAGCGATTCAAATCTATTGCTTACCATTGTATCATTGTCAGTTGACTGTTTGGAAAAGGATGACTTGCACATGCCACGAGGGTTGAGGAAAATGTTGTGATTGCCTCCTGCGCATTCGTCGATGCTTTACGGATCACCAATCACAACCCTTTCACATCGGATTGCTTATAGCATTGGAGGGTAAGTCGGAAAAGTAAGGGCCTCTGCGCATTTGTCGCGGCTTTACGAGGATTCCCGTACTGTTAGGTCTGTCGTTCCTTTGCTATGTAATCACCCTAGGAATGTTTGTTCCATTTGATCGTCAAAGTGGTTAGCTGCCCTGCGCGTTGGTGCGGCCTTACGGGGAACTCACTACGCCGACTTGGACTCGATCAAATTTTACGAGCATTCCGGGGTAGGTATGTGCAGGTAATCTGTTTGCCATGCAATCTGCTGAGTCTGACACTTTGGTTACAATGGATCGTCTTCACTTCGAGTTTGATTATTCTTTCCAGAGATAGATCCACTCATCTTACTAGCATTTGTACGACTGCCCAGTTATAGAGATCTGGCCAATCGTACGTATATCATGTACAGACTCGATCGTCCTTCGGGGAAACCGGAAGAGATCGGGCCTTATTTATCTGTTTGCACTGTCCGCAACTGGAGAATATGGAAGATTCCTCAGTGTACTGCGCGACGCGTGCGTTTTTGAAAACTATCCTCTTTAGGCTCCTTGAGGGTTTTATTTAAAGCTATTTTTTGATTTTTTGGAAAATATCCGTTCGATTTCGCGGGTGGGCATCATCGTTCGGTTTTTATTTTCGCAAGTTAAGTAAACAGCCGCATTGCCTCCACTAATGAGTTGGCGGGGCTAATGGTTTTCATTTGAAAGTCAGATGGCCTCCACTAATAAATTAATGGGGCTAACGTTTTTTAGAAGAAGCAAACTTTTTGGGTCTATACTTACTGGGGATTTATTTTAGAGTTACTTGGTATTTTTTTTATATTTTTTGAAGATTTTGAGTTTTTTGGAAAATTCGGAGGTTTTGTGGAATTTTTGAAAACCTTTGGAAAATTTTGGGATTTTTTGGAATTTTTTGGAGACTTTGAATTTTATTTTTTTTGGATTTATTGGGATTTTTTTTTTGGAATTTTTGGGAATTTTTGGAATTTTGAAATTTTTGGAGATCTTTTTTTTTTTTGAGACCAGCTGTGTAATCTTCCGTATTTGATATGAAATTTCAATACTGTCTCCTTTAGTCTTCTCATGGTCATTTTATCTTTATCGTCCAATTAAGCACGCAAGAGCACATTACTTGGTCTTACCTTCCGGAGTGGATCTGACCCGAATTACATTTTGAACTGGGCCGGGGTGGTAGTCAGACTGCCGCCGGCGGTAATCGGACTGCCGCCGGCGGTAGTTGGAGTACCGCCGTTGACGTTTGCCCGTTCTGCCACTCTGTCAGGTGCTGCAGTGATTCAGTGATGACACCTCTGTTCTGAAACGGTACTCCGAGTACCGCTGGCGGTAATTCGATTACCGCCCCCGTCCATCTTTTCTTCCAGCAAGCCCTGTTCTTCTCTGTTCATTCTCTTCGTCTCTTCCTCCGATATTCTCGTCCGTCTGCTCTTGATCGTCCCTTTGTCTCCATTTTGTCCTTTCTTCTTTGTCTCATCCATCCATTGTTCCTTTTTCCTTTTCTGATTCATCATGGCCAATCATGATGATGAGTTAGGTGTGTTTATTGATGGTGAAAAGGTGGGTAGTTCCATAAATGATGAGGAGTTTATGGGTGGATTGATGGGGGTAGATGGAGAAGTGATGGGCCCTCTTGAAGAAGTGAATGCCATTCATGGCTTGAATCCTTTTCCCACCGATGGACTGATGGGGTTGAATGGTTTTGATGGGTCGTCAGGATTCGCAGATGTCGCGATGATGAGGATGGATGGTTTAGAGGGTGGGGATGGCTCGATGATGGTGGCCGATGGAAGGATAGCGATGGATGATGTGGATGGTTTGATTGATGGAGGGATGGTCATAGGTGGTGTGGATGGCTTGATTAATGGAGGGATGACTATGGATGGTGTGGATGATTTGATTGATGGAAGGATGGTTATGGGTGGTGTGGATGGCTTGATTGATGGAGGGATGGCTATGGATGGTGTGGATGATTTGATTGATGGAAGGATGGTTATGGGTGGTGTGGATGGCTTGATTGATGGAGGGATGGCTATGGATGGTGTGGATGCTTTGATTGATGGAGGGACGGTTATGGATCGGACTTGGATGGGTGGCGGGCCTCCTCTTGGCGCTTTAGATGGCTTGGATCTGGTAGACGATGGGCTTTCGATGGACGGCCTGGGAGTACTTGAGTCCCAAGCGACAGTGCACCAGCGATGGGTTGCAGAGCAGTCGTTGTATTATCAGGTCCCAGGCTGCCATTTAGCAGATGAGGCCGCTGATCAGGATATGGTGGGTGACACCGCTTCATATTCCTCCTGTGTTATCGATTCTTTTGAGGCCTTTGAGGAGTGGCCCTTCATTGATCCTTCATTTCTGCTGGCCACACATGGCCACCTGATTAGTGAGATTGCTGCGCTCCGCCACTCGTGTGAGGTCATGGCCCGCCGATTAGCCGTAGGGCGGCGGTATGATGAGAGCATGCTTGTGGCACATCGTCTGGATAGGGATGAGATTTTCTACCTGCGCATGGAGATAGAGAGGCTCAGGGAGAGATTGTTGGTATATGAGAGGTAGGAGCTTACCTGTAATTTTTGCTGTTGATTACTGCTTGTTTTGCATGCACAGAGGATTTTTGCTATACAAAGGAAAAACAGTGTACTTGCAAAATGGTTTAAAAGAATGAAATATTTTTTTCGTGCAATGTTTGCCCATGTTTGGATTTGTACTCTGGATGATTGGGATCAGAAACTTGGGCTCAGCCCACGTTGTGTACAGTATTCTAGACTGTGTTCTTTGGGGTCTTGGTTCCCTGAGACGGTGTCCGGGATCGCATCCCCTGGATTTGAACAGCATCTGATGGAGACCGATCTGAAGTTGATCCTTCTTTGTGTGTCGTTTACTGCCTTGGCTTCTTTTGTTCCTGCACTTTTATTTTATTTTTTCATTTCTTGCCATTTTTACCCGTAGCGCCCTTTCAGGTTTTCACTACGTTTGGCTTTTCCCGTCATTTTTGCCCGTAGCGTCCTCTCGGATTTTCACTACGTCCCGGGTTTTTGATCTTGCCTGCCCCTTGGCAGCTTGTGCTATTTTTACCCTTGGTGCCCTTTCGGGTTTTCACCAAGTCCGCTACATGCCTGCTGTTTTTACTCGAGCCGCCTTTTCAGGTTTTCAACTCGCCCATTTTGCTTGGGCATGCCTTTATTCTTTTTTTTTTTTGGAGTGCTAGGAGTGATGGGGGAACTTCCTTCATAGCTGGCCAATTGCCTGCCTGCCTATCCTTGTCTTTAATCGCAATCGTAAGCTGCTTGAAATTGTTTGGGGATGCAGGATAGATTTCTAAGGAGGCGGGATGAGTTTCTTTATTTTCTCTTTTTTTTTTGGGGGGGGGGTCTTCTTATTGAGGTTTCTTTTTTTCTTTTCTTTTTTTCTTTTTCTTTCTTTTTGTTTTGTTCTTTTTTTTTTTCTTTCTCCTTTTTTGTTTTTGGGGTATGATGGGTGTTTCTGGAAAGGGTATATACAGTTTTTGGTAAGGAGGTGAGAAATGCAGCCTTTCGATTATAATCATTGACAAGGTTCGGTAGGGTTACCCGTGATAGATTTTCACATTATCGGCGTTGATGGGCTCGGGAAGATCCTCGCCTTTCAGATTGGTGAGCCGAAGAGCACCTCCTGGGAGTACTTCCCGAATTATCAGTGGTCCATCCCACAATGGTTTGAATTTTCCTCTAGGATCTGGCAAATGAGGCGGCAGGATACGTTTCATGACCATGTCACCGACTTTGAAACTTCTTTTTCGGACTCTCTTGTTGTAAGCTCGAGCGATCCTTCTTTGATAGCATTGGGAGTGGCTTAGCGCTCGCATGCGCTTTTCATCTGCCAGATGCAGTTGATCGTACCTTGCTTGTTGCCACTCGCCTTCCTCGACTTCACTTTCCAGCAGTATCCACAGTGAAGGGATTTCGATTTCGACTGGTAGTACTGCTTCCATTCCGTAAACGAGCTCATATGGAGTTGCGCCTGTAGCAGATCGTACAGACGTGCGATAAGCCCAGAGTGCATAAGGAAGCATTTCTGACCAGTCACGATATGTCTTCACCATCTTTTTGAGTATGCGGATGATAGTCTTGTTTGCGGCTTCCACCCCACCATTCATCTGAGGGCGGTAGGGGCTCGATCGATGGCGTTGAACTTTAAACTTGTCGAGGAAAGCGTTCATCCTTTTGTTGACGAACGGAGTTCCATTGTCAGTGATAATGGCGTGAGGGACCCCGTATCGGCTGATGATGTTGTTCTTTATAAATTTGACCACATGAGATGCTGCAATAGTGGTATAGGATGCTGCTTCTATCCATTTAGTGAAGTAATCTACTGCCACCAGGATATATTCTTGCCCATTTGAAGCTTTAGGGTTGATCTTGCCTATGATGTCGAGTCCCCATACAGAGAAGGGTCATGGTGCCGTCAAGTTGTAGAGTTCGGAGGCAGGCGCATGTATTTGGTTTGCGTGCTCCTGACACTTGAAGCATCTCCTGACGTGCTTACAGCAATCTGTTTCCATTGTAAGCCAGTAGTAGCCGAGTCGTAGGATCTTCTTTGCCATCATGTGTCCATTCATATGCGGGCCGCATAGTCCTTCGTGGATTTCTGACATGATGTGAGCTGCCTCTGTCTCATCCACACAGCGGAGAAGGACTTGGTTGAAGGATCGCTTGTAAAGGGTACCCCCGATGATCACGAACTGAGCTGCTAGTCTTTGTATTGTGCGGCGATCAGGCAGAGCCGCTCCTTCCGGGTACCTCTGATGTTCGAGGTATTCTTTGATGTCTGTGTACCATGGCTGATCTTTTGGGGCAGATTCAGCTTCTTCGATTTGTAGGCAGAATGCAGGTTCCTCCTGGAGTTCGACGGTGAGTTCCCATTCAGCAACTCCTTTTGGAATTTCGAGCATTGAAGCGAGAGTGGCTAATGCATCCGCAAACTGATTCTTGACCCGAGGCATGTAAGAGAACGTGATCTCCTCGAATTCCTCGATCAAATTCTCCAAATAGACGTGATAAGGAATCAACTTCTCATCTTTAGTCTTCCAATCGCCATTTATTTGATTGATGATAAGTTGCGAATCTCCGAAGACTCGTAACTTGTTTACGTTGAGGATGATGGCTTCTCTTAGACCGGCGATGCATGCCTCATATTCAGCTACATTGTTGGTGCACTGGAATGCTAGTCTTCTGGATATGGGAACTGGGACGTCTTCGGGGGAGTAGAGTATGGCGCCTACTCCACTCCCCTTCGAGTTTGCAGCTCCGTCGAAGAAGAGTGTCCACTCTCCTGCCTTTCTTTCCTCTTCTCCCTCGATCTGGAGGATGTCCTCGTCGGGGAAGAAGGTCTTCAGAGGTTGGTAGTTGGGCAGGGAGTGTGCTGCCAAGTGATCGGCCAGTGCTTGCCCCTTGATTGCCTTCTGGGTGACATATGTGATGTCAAACTCAGAAAGCAGTAACTGCCATTTTGCGATTCTGCCTGTCAGTGCCGGTTCTTCGAACAAGTATTTCAACGGGTACATGCGAGCGAGCAGAAGTATCGGGTGAGCGATCATGTACTGCCTTAGCCGTTGTGTTGCCCAAACTAGGGCGAGGCATGTCTTTTCTAAGCTGGAATATTTGGCTTCGTAGCTTGTAAACCGTCGGCTTAGATAGTAGATCGCTTACTCCTTTCTTCCCGTATCATCGTGTTGGCCGAGGACGCATCCGATTGCTTCCGCTGCGACAAAGATATACAACAGAAGTGGCCTACCTAGGGTAGGCGGCACGAGCACTGGAGGATTTAGCAAATATCTTTTGATTTTATCGAAGGCCGCCTGGCAGTCATCATTCCATTCTTTTGGAGAGTTCTTTCGTAACAGCTTGAATATGGGTTCGCAGACCGGAGTGAGTTGTGCGATGAATCGGCTGATATATTGGATTCGCCCGAGGAAGCCCCGAATTTCTTTCTCAGTCTTGGGCGGCGGCATCTCGATGATGGCTTTGGTTTTGGTCTCATCCACCCTGATACCGTCTTCGCCAACAATGAAGCCTAACAGCTTGCCTCCGATTGCACCGAAGACGCATTTTTGCGGATTGAGGCGGAGCTTGAACTTTTTCAGCCTGTCGAAGAGCTTTTTGAGATCTTCAAAGTGTCCTTCGATTGTGCGAGATTTGACAATCATGTCATCCACATAAACTTCCATCTCCTTGTTTATCATGTCATGAAACAAGGCAGTCATGGCTCGCTGATATGTAGCTCCTGCATTTTTCAATCCAAAGGGCATGACCCGATAGCAGAAAGTTCCCCATGGCGTGATGAAGGAAGTCTTCTCACGATCTCCGACGGCCATCTTGATTTGATTGTAACCGGAGAAACCGTCCATGAAGGAGAAGATCTTGTGTCCAGCAGTATTATCCACCAGTGTGTCGATATGAGGCAGCGGGAAGTCATTTTTAAGGCTTGCTTTGTTGAGGTCCCTAAAGTCGATGCACATTCTGACTTTCCCATCTTTTTTTGGAACTTGTACGATATTTGCGAGCCATTCCGGGTAGTTGGAGACTACCAGAAATCCCGCGTTATATTGTTTGATGACTTCGTCACGGATTTTCAGGGCCCATTCTGGCTTCATCCTTCGCAGTTTTTGCTTGACTGGCTTCATTTCTGGCTTTGTTGGTAGATGATGCACCACCAACGCTTCATCGAGCCCTGGCATGTCCTCGTAAGAGAAGGCAAAGTTGGACAACCTTGGTTTCAGAAACTCCATCATCTTCTGCTTGTATTCTGGGGGAAGCGATTTCCCGATACGCACTTCTCTGGGGGATTCCATTGTCCCTAAGTTCACAATTTCGAAGTCGTCTGCCACAACATTGGCCTTTGTTTCAAATTTTTCGAGGGAATCCCCGAATTCGAGAGCGGTATCATCATTTCCCTCATCCGGGGCTTCATCCAAACCCATGAGTTCGAAGTCTAATTCTAGATTGAAATCATATGAATCGACTTCAAACTTGTGCATGTCATGAGAAGTGTTTGGCACAGTGATTTTTGAAAAATTTTCTATTGTTTTTGTATTTTGAAAGTTTTTTGATGTTTTGTGATTTTGAGGGATATATGATGTTTTTGTATTTGAAAGATTTTTTGATGTTTTTGTGTTTGAAAGGTTTTTTGATTTTTTTGTGTCGCCAAGATATCCTGAACAGGACGGTGTTGCAAACCATGATTGGTCTTGTCCTGGTTCGGGATACCAATTGCTATTTACATTGGCGTTTTTTTTTTTAAGGCTGGTGTTAGCGAGTGGTTTGCTAGCCGATTCGATTGTTTGGGGGATGACTGACCATCCTGGCTCTTTTCCCCTTTCGATCTTGCTGATCTGCCCTGCCTGTTCCTGTGGGTCACCTGTCTCGATGACCATGATGTCTGCCGGGCTGGGCTCAGAGTCAGAATCTGATTCGACCTCTGTGCCCAGGAGCTGAAATTCCTCTTGTTTCTCGGATTCCTGAGACGGGATTTGGACATCCGTCCAATCCAGAGCAAGCCACTTACCTTTGTCAACCCAATGGATGGGTTGCTTCTGCCCTGTGTTCCCCTGAATGGGTGTCTCCTTGTTTTGGCCTTCATTGCCCGCAAAGGGCATTCCCAGTTTTGGGTCACTTGCGGGTGGACTTGTTCCCATGCCCCTAGTCTCATGCGGTGGATCTGGGGGTTCTGCCCCTGCCTTTGTGTGTTCCTCTGATGTCCTGAGGATCCGATCCCACCTTATTGGTGGCCAAATAGACTCTTGTCTAGTCTGTTTTGCGAGTCTAAGTGCTTGAAATTGGTCCTCAAGAGATATCATTTTGCTCTCGTCAACTGACCCAGCTTTGACAAACTCGATGGGCGTACATTTAAAAGGTTGGCCTCCTTTTGGCTTCTCAACCTGATCTTCCGATGTCGGCTGATATCCCAGTCCCTGTCTCTGTACATTGGCATGTGCTGGTTTCACTACCATACCTTTTTCATGGAACTTGGTACGATAATTTAGGACCAATCGTTCAGCAGGGGGAATGACATATTCAGCAGCTAGAGGGCGAGGGTTAGCGATCGCGTTTACTTTTTCGAATTCAAAACTGTGATACGGAATGTCGCCTTCTGTATGCTGAATGTCAATCACTGGGATGTCAGTTTCTGGGATATTGACAGTCACCGGAAGAATGGTTTCTGGCTTAGCCAATATTGAAATGATTCGATTTCCCGAAGGGAACTTAACCCTTTGGTGGAGGGTAGATGGGATGGCTCCAACAGCATGGAGCCATGGCCGCCCCAAGAGAAGGTTAAATGAGGCAGGGATATTGATGACCTGGAATGTGACAAGGGTCATGTCTGGTCCAATTTGTAATTCTAAGTCGATTTCCGCCTCCAATTGCCTTCGGGAATTATCGAAAGCCCTAACGCTCATGGTACTGGGTCTGAAGGATGATGGTTCTATCCCCAACCGTTCAACAGTCCTTAAAGGGCAAACGTTGAGACTAGATCCATTATCGATGAGCACAAGTGGGATCTTGAAATTCTTGTGGTGAGCCACTATGTTTAGTGAACGCCTGTGCTCACGGCCCTCGGGTGGTAGCTCATCGTCAGAGAAGGTGATGGCTTGTGGTGCAAGAAGTTGACCAATCATACTTGCCACCATTTCGGGGGGTACGTCAGGAGAGATATGGGCATCATTCAAGGTCTTTGCAAAGATTTCTCGATGAGACCTTGACGTGCATAGGAGTTCCCAGATGGATATTTGTGCGGGAATGGTTTTGAGTTGGGCTGCTATGTCATAAGCAGCGTCAGTTTTGCTAGTGGTTCCCGATGAAACTCCCCGAGTTTCTTTTGAGTTCTGACTATCTCTCCTGAGGTATCTCCCATTGTTACCCACCTCATCGCATTCTGGGTAGTGCCATGGGACTGCCTTCGGGTTATAGGAAGGAACCGATCTTCCTTCCAAGTATACCAATGGTTCTTGAGGCTGAGGGGTTATTACTGGAGCAGTTTGTGGTAGGTTCAGTGATATCTCTTGAGGTGCCACCAAGTTTTGATTGGTTGTGGCCATGGATTTTTCTTCTTTCCTTTGATGTGAGGAAGGGATCCTCTGGGCATGTGCCAGTTGGTGAGGCATCAGGAATTGCGGGGCTTGAACTGAGGGTGCCCCTTGCAAGGTTGGTAGGGTTAGGTCAGGGAGACCTATCGGGAGAATGACAGGTTTAGAATTCAACCTTTTTGGATATACCGAGGATGGAGTTGAGTGTGTCCCTTGGAGGGCGAGGTTCTGAGGGTATGACCTGTTGGGTGCTGCTTCCAAAGTTACGAGAGACTGAAATGTTGGTGCTGCTTCAAGAAATATGAAAGGTTGAGTAGCCGGTGCTACTTCAAGAGATACCTGTGGCCCAGGCGATGGTGCTTGTTGGTGTCCCCATGTCCGATTGGCTGTGTCGGGCATGATTGCTTGGATGGAATGATGTGGATAAGCATGTGTGGGTTGACCTCCTTCAATGTGATTGATGGTAGAGGTGCTGGATGTGTTGGGTCCTACCTGATGCGAGGGCAGGGGATTTTGGAGAATGTTGGCTTGAACTGCATTGCTGGCCTGTGGGGTGATTGCAATCTTTTGGCTTTCGATCAAATCTTGGACCGCATGTTTCAAAGCGAAGCAGCGGTCCGTCAGATGGCCAGGAGCCTGATGATATGCACAGTATTGATTTTCATTGTAACCAGGTGGCAAGGGATTAGGTGGAAGTCGAGGCTGGAGGGGTGTCAACATTTACTTTTGCATGAGCATTGTCAGTACTTGGCTGTATGATTGTGCTAACGGAGTGAACTTCCTCCCTAACATTCCTTGCTTGTATGGTCCTTGCACATTTCCCCTAGGCTGTTGTGATTGCTGTTGAGATGACTGTGCCTGATATCCTTGCTGGGTTTGCTGGGGTTGGTACTGCCTATTCTGTTGTGGCTGGTATTGCCTGTCCTGCCGTGGCTCTGGTGGTGGAGCATACTGGTTGCCTTGAGTGTTAGCGATGATGTTGTTAACTTCAGAAGTATGCTGCACGGGAGCAGCGCTGTTTCCATTCCCGTATCCAACAGGTTTCCCCTCGACTTTGTTTCTTTTGATTGAGGGGGTCTGATGTGGCCATGGGGAGATGGTTCCAGCTCTGATCCCGGCTTCTACTTGTTCTCCGGCTCGGATGAGTTGGGAGAAGTTTACGTACGGATACGAGATCAGATATCCTGAAATGCTGGGATGTGCTGAATGCACAATCATGGATATCTGCTCCTCGTCATCGATGGGATTTCTCATTCGAGCTGCCACGGCTCGCCATCGTCCTACGTATGCTGATAAAGATTCATCGCTTTTTTGCCTCAGGGCAGCCAAGTCGGCTCTCCTTGGAGCCATGTTCAGGTTGTATGAGAACCTGTCAATGAATGCTTGGGAAAGTTTTTCCCAGGTTCTGATTTGGTGGTTATCTAATGAGGTGTACCAATCCAAAGCGTCACCCTTAAGGGATTTCTGGAAAAGTCTTATCAAAGCTCCATCATTCCCTGCTATCGCATTAAGCTCGCCACAAAAGGCTTTTAGATGTGCTGTGGGGCACCCACTACCGTCATACCTTTTGAACTTTGGTACTTCAAAATTTGGAGGTACTCGGGCGTCTGGGAAGGGACAGAGGTCCCTGAACTTGGTGGATGGGTGATCCACTCCTTGTTGTCTTTGAAGCTGGTTTTGCATCATTTGTAGCTGTTCTCGTAACTCCTCAATCTCTGACTTACTTTGCTGCGGGTATCTTGCCCCTTGCTGTAGGGCCTGTGCCGCTTCTTCTTCATATGGATCCAGAATGGGGGTTTGATGAAAAGAAGGTGGACTCCCGGTGGCGGGAGGTAGCTGGAATTGAACACCACTCCCTTTCGGAGGAGGGTGGGATGTTCGGAAATGGCTCCCGCCTGGGGTATCTGCCAATTCCGGGATGTTACTCCCGTTAGGGGGAGTGAGCTGGACTCGAAACTGGCCCCCTTCATAGGCATCCACCAGTTCTTGTCTATGATTTGCATGTACTGTGACCGGATTGTTGTGATGTGTTGAGTAGAGATGTGGGGGAGGGTTGCTCCCGATTGCTTGCTGTTGTTGGTCTTGTGCTGATTCTTCTGGGAGAGGGAGCACAAGATTTGCTGGAGGAATGAGAGAGAAGGCAAAAGGACTCTGAGGGAGTGAGCTGTTCTACACACTAGGCTGGGTCATTTGTGTATTTGGTGTGGCACTTGGCACTAGGCGAAGCAGTAGCTCTTGCATTGTTCGAAGTAATAGTTCTTGTGTGGTGACATTGACTGGCAATTCTGTTGGAGCTATTGGTAAGGGTACAGGTATAGGCATGGGTGCGGGTGCGGGTGCGGGTGCGGATATTTCAGGAGCTGGTTGGGGTGCCGGCTCTTCTTCATGGGTCGCTTGAGAAGTCATGGCTGCACGGGATCGAGTGGTCATGGTTCAGATCTTTGCCTAAGCAAGTGTAAGCCAAAGAGATTTTTTTTTTTTTTTTTGTTTTGTATGAATGTGATAATGTATGTTCCTTGAGATTAGTATACCACACGTTGTCGAGTCGGGTCTCAGCTAGGGCGTGCTAGACTCATCCCCAGCAGAGTCGCCATTCTGTAGACACTGAAAAGTCGGTGTCCACGTTGTTCACGTTGTTGCTATAAAATGTTGGTGTTATGGTGATGCTGGGGGTGATTAAGCTGACTTATGATTGTTGGAGTCGCCACTAGCCGAATGATCTCAGAATCCCGCGGTCGGCTAGAACCACGGAATACGTAAGGTTGGAGAAATCCGAAGACTCCCCTACCTTAGATTGACTCCTGGTCTGCGATCTGGGATTCCGGGTAAGGGACCTCAGTTACAAAGAGGGAAGGTGTTAGGCACCCTCTCTGCCCGTACAAATGTACGGTCTCAACTTAGTGTGGTAAAATAATCTCAAGGGATGATGATGATGTTACGGTCATGATGGGACTAGTCACACGTGGATTTCTGATGTAACAAGATCCGAAATTTCGGCAGGCTACAGAGCATACGTCCGACAATGTGTCTAGATGATGGATATGATGATGCTTATGCAAAGAGATAAGAAAAGTGGACCAGATCACTAGGAATTTCTGATGTGACGGGATCCGATGTATGGCAAGTCACAGAGCATACGTCCGCTAGAGATCTAGAGAAGCAGAGGGGTTGAGAAGGGAGAAGATGTCATGATGAATGCTCGTATGTAAATGGATCTTTGGCTTGATTCTTGAGTAGGCTAAGATGTTGATTTAACCATGATCATCCTGGGCTATGCTTATGGGTTGGAAGGGGTTGAGGTGAAGGCTTGAGAGGTGGCTGGAAAAGTTTGAGCTTGAAGGCTTGGGAGCTCCTTCCCTTCCTTCACCCTTTCTCTCTCACTCACTCTCTCTCTCTCTTTCTCTCTCACTCTTTCTCTCTCACTCTCATCCATGTATATGGTGAAAATGAAAGGGGAGAGGGTTATTTATAGCCCTCTCCAATGGTTGTTTGGTAAATAAAGGATAAGAGGAGGGCAAATGCTGATGTGGCATGTGGTGATTGGTGGAGAGGAGAGAGATGCCACATGGCATGCTCCCATTGGCTAAAGGGGCTGGTAAAATGGTAAATAGTGAGGATGAAGAGGGTAAATATATAGGAAAGTTGACTTTGGAGGCTGGGACAGCTGTCCCTGCTCAGATCGCACGCGGCGGAATTCCGATTACCGCCGGCGGTAATCCGGCAACCGCCGGCGGTAGTCGGACTACCGCCCGGACCTGGTTAGCCCTGAACTCGTGTGACTGGCTTCGTGCGCATTTTCTGGGAAGAAGTGGTAATTTGACTACCGCCGGCGGTAATCCGATTACCACCTCGGTACGGTTTTCCTCAAAATTCATCCGGTGAGTTCTTTTTTGGGTCCTTAGAGTGAAACAAAGTTCGTTTTGGATATTTGGCTCATAATGGCTTGAAATTGGCTCGATTGTTACCCGAAAATGACTCAAGAAATGGATCGGTTCTGGACATGGTCTGGATTGAATGATGATTCATGATGGCTTAGGTTAGGATTAGGGTTATGCTTAGGATATGATCATGGTTCTCGGATTGTCTTAACAAAATCAAGATATTAGCCTGGGTGGGGTGTCTACAGGTATTTTCTACATATACACAGAATACACTAAACACCATAATTTACATACGTAACTGAATTGCAAAACGAACATCGCATTTTGCATGTGAAATAACACCCAGATCATGAATCTATCATTATCTGACATTGAAAGCTTTGAAAACCATAACCAATACATCTATAGTCCGCACCTTACGCCGTAGAAGCATAACGAAGTCGATAGAATCTCTAAGTCTTCGTCTACGGCGGCACAACAACCTATAGCATGAATTAAGTCAGTTATCTTGCTACTTGTAATAGTTGAAACCCTAGAACAAATTAGAGTTAGGTTTTCTAACATAAGTACGTCGACAGAATCGCCAAAATAATGATTAGAAAGCGATGGTCAAGCACGTATAGCAGTGGGATAGAGTATCAGGAAGATGCTCCCACTTCTCTCACACTTTTCCTCTCTTTTCTCTCTTCTCTCTCTTAGGTTTTCTCAAATTCGTATGGGCTGAATGAGAGAGGGCTTAAGGTCCTTATATAGGCCCAAAACTCATGGAAATAGACTCAAGGTCATGGTATACTTAGGTTATGTCCAAATACGGACTGTTCCGTCTCAACGGAGCACTTCTGGAGCCCCCCCTTGAGCCAAAGGTCGGACTTAAGCTCACCGACCTTGGATCTAGGTCGAGTTAAGTTTTCATTCTAGTCGAGTTCCCAGATCACATGTGGCGGACCAGTTTCAGTTCAACGGTCACAGAAACTCGATCAGGGTGACAAGTACACAGACATATATGGGAAATGTTTCCTGATCCGAGGGTGTATTTGGGTCAGATTCCGACGGTCTGATTGCTTATATTTGGCCCGCAAGCGACAAGTCTCAGATTACTTAAATTAGATTTAATTTATAAAAAAAACCATGTTTTCTCACACTCCTCGCTCTGGGCTCAAGCGAATAGCCCAGGGACATTATCTGGTTTTGATTTCCAAGAAGGTTGTCAAGCCCAGCAAGGCGGTCCTAATTCTATAACTTCGTATTATTCGGACTTTCGATGTGCGGTCCAGATCTGATACGGAGTTTCGTGATGCTCCTGAGAGCAGCCGGGTAATGAGATTGATCCTAAATTCTAGGGTAAAGTAGCGTCAACGATTCCACAAGTTTTGGGTCTTGTAGATCGTATTTAAAGTGATTAGTGCAGATTTCGTATGTAATCTAGTTTAACACTAGTTAATCCTCGTCTAATTTCTAAAGGATTTAGTCCTGAGTGATTTCTGCCTGAGGTGGTACTCGGGCCATTGTACGGGATTTTCTGAGTCGTTACACTATCCCTTGATGACAGCAAGCTTTGTGGGGCCAACCATGATGTATGGGCCTTATCTGCACCGTCTAGACGATGGGTACCCTCATTTGATGTATGTATTATATCCTAACCATCCATCCATTTGTACGTGGATCCCCACCATGGCAACGTGTGGGGGCCCACCTTGTATGATGTGTTGCATCCACCCCGTTCAGATCTGCTGGGCGGTGGATGTAGACGTGTTGCATCCACCCACTAAATGGCTGGTGTACCTTGCAGCTACATAACTGCTGTACTGCACGTCAGTAAGTTCCTGACATCAGCAACTTCTGTGGGCCCATCATGTGTTAATCCCAACCAACCATCCATCTGGCAGTAGTGTGGGGCCCACCCCACACGTGCTACAGGTGTGGGATGGGACCCACCTTATTGTACGCATTCTGTATCCACACCGCCCGTATGGGGCCTGCGTAGTATATGTGTTTTAAATCCACACCGTGTATATATGTGGCCCACCTTGACGATAGGTGTTTAATCTACACCATACATCCATATGGACTTCAAATAGTCTATGGACGCTGGATTTGTTATAATAATAATAATAATGATATTAATATATATATATATATATATATATATATATATATATATATATATATATATATATATATATATATATATATATTATTGATATAATATATCTGGTGAGCCCCACATGGGACCCACCATCATGATGTGTAGTATATCCTGGCCGTCCCTCTGGACGAGCCTGGACGAGGAACACAAATATCAGTTCATCTAAAACTTTGGTGGGCCACCACGTGGCACCACCCTAATGTATGTGATTTGCTGCACCGTCCAAATCCCTGCATGGTGGGGCCTGTCTTGAGCACGTATGGAGTCCACCGTCCAAACAAAGGACGGTGGGACCCTCTGAGGTGTGCATTTTACATTCACGCTATCCATCTATTTAATCCAGCCATCCAGCTGACTGGGACGGTGTCATCCAGACCGTCCGGACCATGGGTCCCGCTCTGATGTATCTGTTTACCCCACACCGTCTAGTAGCTGGACGTATGGAGCCTGCCTTGATGGATGCATTGCATCCGCACCGCCCATTGGCTGGGCGAGGGTCCCACAACCATGATGTATGCATTTTATGATCCACACCGTCCTTCCCTGGACGATGCTGTGGGGCCAACCGTGATGTACTTGTTTCATCCACACCGTCCAAACTGCTTGGACGGTGCTGGACAATGTTTGGGCAGTGCTGCGGACCCCACCTCGATGTTTGGATTTTATCTACATCGTCCATCTGCTGGACTTGCCCACCAGCTATTTAGCTGCTGCCCTAACGGCAACAAATTCTGTGGGTCCCACAGTTGGACGTTGTCGGGTCAACGACAGCAAGTTCTGCGGGCCTGATCATAGGCATGTGTTATATCTAACCGTCTATCTATGTGGGCCCCACCAGCAGGTGTAGCTGCTGGTTGACGCCAACAAGCTCTGTGGGCTACCATGATATATGTGTTATTTCCATGTTGTCTATTTAGTGGGCTATGTGGGGCTCACCGGGATGCATTTGAGATCCACATCGTCCAACTACCAAGTGGACCCCATTGCATAAACAGTAGGAGATTGAACGTCTACCATCGAAACTCTTTTGGGTCGCAGAGGTTTTTAATCTATATGATATTTGTTTACCCTCTTAGTCCAGGTCCTGGTGACCTTGTGACCAGGTTGGATGGAGGATATGGTGGGCCCTAACATTGATGTATTTATGGTTCACCCATGGGGCCCACCCAAATGTATTTATGGCCCATCCACGGGGCCCACCTATTGTGCATTGGTGCGGCCCACTCGACGTATACAAGGCCCACTGGTGTGGCTCATTGATGCGCCCCACTTGACGTACATGAGGCCCATTGGTGCGGCCCATTGATGCGACCCACTTGATGTATACGAGGCCACCTGTGATGTATATTTGAAGCCAACCTATTGGATATTTGAGGCCCACCGGTTATGTATTTTTAACCCATATGTCATGGCCCATTGTGACGTATTTCCGGCCCATGGATGCAGCCCATCGTGATGTGCATTAGGCCCATGGGTTATGGCCCATGTGATGTATTTGAGACCCATGTGCAGGGCCCGCCTGTTGTGTATTTATGGCCCATTTAGCGAGGCCCATTGTGATGTAATTCCGGTCCATATGATGAGGCCTGATGTAATGTATTTATGGCCCATGTGTAGGGTTATTTGAAGACCATATATTCCGGCCATTGAATGAGGCCCGACTTGATGTATTCGTGGCCCATTGTGGTGTATTTGCAGCCAGTTATATTGTATATCGAGGCCCATTGGTGTGGCCCACCTATTATGTGTATCATGCCCATTTGACGAGGCCCATATTGATGTATATATATGGCCCACATAAGGAGGCCCACCGTGATGTGTATGTGACCTTCGGCGAGGCCCGTACGATGTATTTGAGGCCTAGGTGCAGGCCCACCTGTTGTGTATTCAAGGCCCGATGTGATGTGTGATTTTGCCATGATGTATGTAATGATGTTTATGTGGGCCACTCCTTGGAGCAATGTTGGTTAAATGTCCACATTGATGGGCAATGATGGTTGAATGTCTGCATTGTGACCTTCCCTTGGGCCTTGTTAGGCTCATTCTCATTGATGCCAACCATCGAGGCCGATTATTGATCGATTCCAATTATTGTGGCCGATTGCCGGTTTCGATTATCGAGGCCGATTTTGATTTGTCGAGGCCGATTGTATAGGCCGATTTCGATTGTCGAGGCCGATTCTGATTGTCGCAGGCTGATTCTGATTTGTCGAGGCCGATTGTATAGGCCGATTCTAATTTGTCGAGGCTGATTGTATAGGCCGATTCCGATTGTCGAGGCGGAGTATCGAGGTCGATTCTAATTTGTCAAGGCCGATTGTATAGGCCGATTCTGATTTGTCGAAGCCGATTGTATAGGCCGATTCCGATTGTCGAGGCTGAGTATCGAGGCCAATTGTATAGGCCGATTTCGATTGTCGAGTCCCAGTATTGAGGCCGATTCTGATTTGTCGAGGCCGATTCTAATTGTCGTGGTCGATTATCGAAGTTGATTCTAATTGTCGATACCGATTCCGATTGTCGAGGCCGATTGTTGAGGCCGTTTCCGATTCCGATTGTCGAGGTCGATTGTTGAGGCCGTTTTCGATTCCGATTATTGAGGCTGATTCCAATTGTCGAGGGCGGATATCGAGGCCAATTGTCGAGGCTTAATGTGATGTATATGCGGCCTGTATTTGAGGCCCAATGTGATGTGCATTCGGCCCGTGTTTGAGGCCCAATGTGATGTATATGCGGCTCGTATTTGAGACCTATTGTGATGTGTATTCAGCCCGTGTTTAAGGCCCAATGTGATGCATTTGAGGGCCAGACGATGGAGCCAATTGTGATGTATGTTAGGCCCATGTGAAAAGCCCATCGTGATGTGTATTAAGCTCTTGAGTGAGGCCCATGGTGTTGTATATTTGGCCCTTGTGTGAGGCCATGGGTTCACTATATGTTAGGTTCTATGTGGGTCATTCCTTGGGGGTAATGTTGGTTAAATATCCACATTGTCGAGGTCGATTGTCGATGCCGGTTGTTGATACCGATTATGAGTATGTGATAGCATAACATCATGATACATGCTCATACGCATCATTTGCATGTTTGTTATGAGATGTGGTTGACCATTGCATATGTCATTGGGTAGGTTGTTATGAAACTCCTTGATAGTCGGAGGTTATCTCACATAAGCGCACGGTATTCGCAGGATTGATGCATGACTGGATTGTATGACTCATGCATCTTGCATTATGTGTTGTGATTACTTTATGCCCTAGCGACTTCAGGGCTGTAGCCTCCACAGACATATCGTGGATGGCCAGATGGGACACCGAAAATCTGTTCTACATGGGGTGCTATAGATATCCTTGAGTGATAGTCCCAGAACCCTCTTGGTTTCAGAGGTTGCTCCAATATCTAAACCGAGTGGATGCATGAGCGCACAAGGGCCGTATATCGTTAGGCCGCGTCTCCCATTATATCGTGGTCTGTTGGAATGGGTGCGACCTTACCTGCCAGAGAGGAGGGGATAATGTTAGGCTGAGTCTGACCAGCTCGAGGAATGGGTCCGCTATCGACAAGCCGGACCCGATATTGGCAGGCAGATAGTGAGGTCTCTTCCACTCACCTTGTTGCGTGTGATGGGGTGACAATCTGGTTAGGATTGTAATAGACCCCGGTGATTTTCCAGAGATGAACCGTACTGATATGTGGACTTATTGAGTAGGAGTTGCATACTCATGCATTCATTTCATTCACTATCCACTCGGGCTGGTGGTGCGCAACTAATTGTTGTGTACTTTCGCATGGCTAGGATTTCGGTTGGGTGCACGACTAACCTGAGATTAGGAGTCTACCACATTGAGTCTGACTATCCAAATTTAGGTATGAGACTAGTTTGGATAGAAGTCCTCTGTGATAGACTCCATAGCTTGTGATACTACGTACTATCATCCCGCCTTCACTCAAGCTTGGTCATTTCATTCACACCGCATATTACATTGCATCATCAGCATCTGATATTTAGCTTACTGTCCCCGCATTACATAGCTGATTTACATTGCTTCATCAGTATATGATATTGTTTTTATTATATTTTTGCATCGCATAGCCTGGATAAGGCTGATGGTATTTATGGGCCTATCAACATGTTTTCGCATTATTCTGATATCGTATGATTTATGATCTTGCCAATATTTCTGATATTGTATGATTTATGGGCTTATCAGTATTTCTGCTTACTTGGCACTTACCTCGTGCACACACTTTCACCACTTGGCGCTTACCTCGTACAGGTGGTGTTAGGTTGCAGCAGCGTTGATCTTGGAGCATGCAGCGGACCTCTGGAGCTTTGATTTTGTCATATGTATTTCCCTTTCGGCATTGTATTCAAATGTTTATATTAGTAGATATGTGATGATGATGTTGCCTTTGTGACTTGGGTAAACTTGTGGTTATGCTTATTACAAGTTAAATATAAAAAAAAAAATCTTCCTTGTAGGATCCCAGGATCGGAATCTGGCGTATGGACGCTGGTAGCCAAGAATGGGGTACTATGGAAGCTGTCGGCACTGAATTAGGCAATCGAGAATTTTGTGAGCCCGGTTTCCGAGTTTGGGGCGTGACATACATTGACAAAATTTTAAGTAATTTTCTCCTAGCAAGGGCATAAGAGGCTTTTTTTTCTTGACAGTTCTAAAAATGAGGAGGCCCCATCTCAGCAATTCTTCTTTTTTTTTTCCCCTCTTAATAAAAGTTACTGTTAGCTTTCAAATAATAATTTAAAAAAAAAAAAAAAAAAGTGGATCACACTTGTGTTTTGTTATTTATCAATAGCTAGGACTTGTTTTTATGTTGTGGCCCACCTGATAGGTGGATGGGGCTGATTTTTTTTATATCAAGGTGATCATTATGAACTGCCTAGTGCCCAACCTAAAATTTGGAGGATCTAGATTGAGTGCATCTCCACATGAGTGTGCATATGGATTGTTACTTTTATACTGTACAATCAGCTACCTAGATGCAACCATTGCATGAAATGAGTGTCCTTACTCCTTACGAAGGAACAAGCGGAAAGATCTTAGAATCTGAAACTCATATGCATAAATAAGCCGCATCGAGCTTCTAACTGAATAACAATGAATCAGATTCCAACAGGACAGATGCGACCATGATCCAGTCGATCTATCCAAAGGATGTAGCAACAGGATGGATCCACGACCAAAAACATATGTATGTGTAAACAACCTCGAGCCTTTTTTGAAGCACGACCCAACAAAAATTTTATTTTGGCTTAAAGATGCCAGTTCTTACTTTACAGTTAAAATTTCATTATTAATAAGTGTAATTTGGTGCAAAACATAATGCAATTTCATGATATTTGGTGCAGCCAAAAGTACCCTAAAAGTAAGAAAGCAGAGTTTTAGAGGGCACTGGGCATGTACCTCAAATCCAAACCACCCAACAATGGTCCTGCTTATTTAGATTTTGGTGGTATCCCCAAAATCTGATTAATGGACGTTGTCAAACTCCGACTGGTTGCTCATTGGAGATATTGACGGTCTACTACATGCACACCTATCTGCAAGGTACGACCATAGTTTTAAGTGTAATTTTCAGATTATAACCCATTTACAGGACCACTTCAGGTTATAACCCATTTACAGTGGGTCCCACTACTTGCACTGTCTGAACTCAAGGTGCGTCTGACATGATCCCCATAAGGCTGCTGCTATGGCACTGTAATTGTGGTATAATGTGACACAACAAGAAACCAAATTCTTCCAATAGGTGAAATGAGAATTTCCAACTAATAACCAAAAGTGCATGCAACAGATTGACGAGGAGAACCTTGATACTCTGGTTGAAGTATATTGGATGATACACAGGCACTGAGAAAGTGTGTACATGGCATACAAGTACTTCAAATTGAACTGTCCAAATTATTAGTCCATTTTAGATCATATCATAAAGCAAAAAATTAAACTTATTATTTAATAATAATATAACTATCGGATTGGTGAATATATCCAGCAGTTCTATACAGGAAAAAAGAGTTCAATACACACCGAACCATAGCTCAAGTGGTAGACTGAGCGAAGATAACTTCGTTTCAACACTAAGGTCTTGGTATTGATTCCCAAGTGAGGTGTGGCCAACAGAAAGGTGTGTACTAACAATGAGGTGTGTACTAACAAGCTAACCCAAAAAAAAAAAAAAAAAAAAAAAAAAACAAGAGTTCATTAATCAGAAGCTAGGATTTGCAAACAATTCTGATTTGAGAATTGTTACTCAGTTACATTGAACTCAAAAGTTTATGCAGTTTAATTTGAGTTACTATACATGTATACAACTCTCAGTGCCTGCATATCAAGCAGCACACTCTGCCCAAGTATCAAATGACTCCCTTTTCTTCTTCTTCTTTTTTTTTTTAAAAAAAAAAAAAAAATTCATTTATTTATTTATCAAGGGGCGCTAATAACAAAAGAAAAAGGAAAAAGGAAAAAAAACAAATAGAGAAGAAGAAAATAAGAAAATTGGCATACGACCATTCAATTAATTTGTTAGACAGATTCCATGATACAATCTGAAGAAGCCAACTTACCACAGCTTCAAGCAGCAGAAATGTGGCATAGGATTCATTCAAGCTTGATGGAAACCATTGGATGATTCTTCAAGTTAAGAAGATGTCAACAAAAGCAGCAACGGAATCATAAATGTCTCTACAGTTCTACTTAAAATGCCTACAGTACTACATAAATGACCTGGCCAAAACATCAGGATTGGGAAAACATTAAGACAGATAACAGTAGGCAGTTGACAGTTGGCAATATTTTGTTCGTCTTGCACACTTGATAAGTCAAGTAGCCCACCCGATGTACAACAGAGTTGTCACACATACATACAGTTTGGCACATGAGGCATTGTAAGCTGAGTGTAGGGAGCGTTGGTTTACCAAAGCTCTTGGTGGCATATACCCCAACGGTAATGCTCTTAAACTCAGTTTCCCTAGTGATTGATCTAGCCCAGATCATACTAAGAAAAGAGACCAAATCAACAACAACAAAAATAAATATGGACAAAAATCCCTAGTGATTGATATTTAGATACATGCCCAGGTAGTTGTCTCCCGTAAACATTCAGCACAATGGCACATATGGACACATGGCTGGCTTCCACACATATACTTGCACATGTGACATGTCTGGATCATTGGAGCATGGTGATGGCATTGTGGACATTAGTGGACGAATGTGAAACATTGTTCTAGAATATATGTTACTATTTTCTGGGATGAAAACATTAATTCATAAGAGAGAGAGAGAGAGAGAGAGAGAGAGAGAGAGAGAGAGAGAGAGAGAGAGAGATGGAATATTTGAGAAGAACATACAAAATTTTGATTTCTTGCACCTAATATCATCAAAAGGCATTCATATCAAAACACTGAAACAATAGAAACTAAATCAATATATCAACTCAAACTAAATCCATAAAATGGAACTAGTTGTTTGTTCCTAACTCACACATTCAACATTTATAATTCGTAGCGAATAGTAGAAACTAATTCAGCACATCAATTTAAACTTTGGGTGCCACTTCTCCTTCACATCCATGCTTATTGGAAACACACACAAGAGGCTGAGAAGCTTGGCACTGACACTAATCAGCACCACAAAATCAAAGCCTGAGTACCCGGATCATGATGGAATGATTACGCTAGTTCCCAGCATCAAGAAGTAGTTTTGAAATGCCAATAAGATAACCTTCTATTTACTTCATAAGTAAAAAATGCAATCCACATTCATAAACAATATAAGGCAATGGTTTTTTTAAAAGAAAATGAAACTAGTCAACAATAGAAAATTTGTGAAAGAATAATATAGGATATGAGTTTACCAGTATCTGCTTGGACTCATTATGAATGCTTTCAAGATGGATTTGAAAGAAACGTAACTGCAACTAGAGGGCTACTTCCCCATTATGAATGCTGAGAGCTCATTTGGACACACCCTCAAAAGGGGCTTTTGAGGCCTAAACCATTTTGAACCAAATGACAGTTCATGTTGTGCACTTCCATAAACCCCTTTCTGATCCCCCACTAATCAAAATAGGCATGAAAAAAAAAATGATTTTATTTACATGCAACTAAACTTCAGCCTAATAGCTAGAATTTTGAAATTTTGCTATAAACAGATTTTAGCTTAAACAATTTACAACTTGTGATTCAAACTAAAGAAGAACAAAATAAAGAGCTTGTCCTTTATAAATTCATCGAACACATCCAAACCACTTCTTCCTAAACACGGCTGATCAGCCAAAAACTGTACTAATTAAATCTACCAATTCAGCATGGAAAATCTAACAAGCCGATCAATACTAAATTATTCATAAAGAGAAACCCAATCTTGAATTATAATTAATACCTCAGAAACCATAAAAAATCTAGATTGTTCATCTGACAAGATGATTGAACATAAATAATGGACACACGAATGCAAAAATAAAAATAAAAAATCTCAGTCATAAACTGGATAGGCTTTTCCAGTTGCATGTGGACAATTGGCAATATTTGTTTTTTAGCCATCCACTTGCAAGCCAATACAAAAGGACAGGTTGTCAGATGGGGGTTGAATCGTCTAGATCAATCAAAGTCCCTGTATGGAATGCAGTTCTGAACTGAAACACTGTTAATTTAGGCCGAGCAGCAAAAATATTATATAACACAAATACCCCCACAAATCAACACAAATGAGTTGAAAACACCATATCCTGGACCTGTTCAACTACTTGGAACCAGAAAAGTAAATTCTCAACCTTAAATCAGCTTAAATCCACAAGATGTGCTAGAGATGAAACAAAAGAGGGCAGAGACTACAACTAAATCCTCCCCTGGCAACTAGACTTTGCTGATCGGAAGAAATTGTAGTTTGAAAGAATGCTAAAACATTTTAATAAAACCACTAAAATAAGTCCATTGATTTTTTATTTTTTCCAAATCATATCACTGTATTGTATAACCATGCCATATCAGATAAATAATTTGTAATTGCATCAAACCCTGATAAATACAAGAGGATGCACAGAGTATTTGTTTTCCAATTGCAAATAGACTACTAGTTGCGACACAACTTTGCCAGAATCCAAACAAGCCCATGGAGTAGTTGGGTTGGGGGCTAGTGGTATAAAAAACCAAAGAACACTAGTCTTGTGAGGTAAATCTACATTGCATGTTGGTAAGCACACATAAAACTATATAGCTTATGAATCCAGATCCTCTGCTATTGGAAACAGGAAATTCCCATTTACTACATTTTCATCAGGCCATGTTATTATGGATGATATCATTGCAATAGTGTTGATGTCATCACTGATGACATGGCCAAAGAAAATACAGGAAATGAGAAATCCTTGTTTCATCTTTAATGTTAATGTTACTTATGGAGAACGTGACATGGCCATATATTTAATGACTAGCATGATGATGAGAGGTGCTTGCACTAGTTCAAGCAATAATCATTTTTCATCTTTAATGTTACTCATGGAGAACGTGATTTGACTATTTCTAGTTAAATGCAAGTTCAGGTTTGTCAGCTTGCACCTTGCCAAATTGTGATTATTGTCATCATATTGTTGTCCTGGCAATTTAGGGTCAGTTTTACAAACCCTGTATCACTAGTAGATTCAAAAAATGGATACCGATGATTTGTTTGGCAAAGGTTTGGTGAATGGCTGCCCACCTGATATCAACACACCTTTACCCAGACTAGTGTTGGAAGCAAGCCAACCTTTAAAATCTTGTGCAAAAAAAATATAAAAAGAAATTATTGCAAATTATAAAAAATGCTACAATTTACCAATATAGTATCTAATGGCAAGCATACTGCAAAACATTGATATACAACTTAGCTAAAATACTCAAAAGAACTGAAAGGGATCTTGGTTGAAGCATTTCTTCAAATGGTTAACGTGCATATTTCAAACCAGATAAGAGACTTGAAAAGCACACTAAAAATTCAGCAAAACTGAAAAGAACAATTCAAACCTTCAATTGGGAATTAGAAGTCCCAAATTTCGTAACCAAATAAGACATAAAAAAGAGAGAGAGAGAGAGAGAGAGAGAGAGAGAGAGAGAGAGAGAGAGAGAGAACAAAAGAAAACAAAAACTAAAAATTCAGAGAAAAAGAGAACAAATGGTTATTAAAAAAACCCAACTACATTACCCAAAATTGCTACAAAATCCAGAGAACAGATCTGCACACATTCAAATCAGTCCTTGCATTTGGGTTTTAGGAATCCCAGCCACAGATCGAGGCTTCATCGAAACGTAGTGAATGGGGAAGGAAATGAAGAGACATGAAGCCCTGGGGCTTTATGCAAAAATGGAATATCCAATAGCGTACCAATATAAAAGAGAATGACCAGATTCGAACGAACGGCAAAGACATCGAGATAAGACGTACCTTTCGAATCTAGAATCCGAGGCTCCTAGGCATAGTCATGGGTGATCTGGCGTAGCGATCCGGCGGTGAACGACGTGCAGGATGGAGAGACACGATCACCGACGAGATTAGGGTTTGAGATGGGGAATCGAAGGAGATGAAAGTGGCAGATTTGCCAAGAAGGCGGTGGATTTTGGATGTGGAGAGGAGAGGAGAGAGAAAGAGAAGAGAAGAAGAGCTTCAAAGCGAAGAGAGAGGAGGGGAGAGGAGAGAAGGAAATGAGGGTTTTGGAGGAGGAGAGAATGGAGGAGATGTAAGGGTTAGGGTTTTGGAGGTGGAAGAGTTGATGGAGATCGATGAGGAAGATGATGCACTGCGTCTGATGCGAGGGGTCTGACGCTTCCATCAGTCAGATATGGAGGGAGAGGAAGAATGAGAGTAGGGTTTGGGTTTGTGGGGTTTCGTGCATTAAAAATGGGGGAAATGAAAGTTCGAGTACGGCTGGAAACTCCTCTAGATCCGTGTAACGCCCTGAAAATCGGGGGTCGAGTATTAACTTAACTCCCGAGTTCCAACACATCACTTATGCAACATATGAAATGATGACTGTATGTTGTCTGTAATAGTGCATGAAACATGAATAAGATTAAGCCAAATCAATCAAACATAATCCAGGGACAGTTATAATACACAAGCGGAAGACTGAAACGAATATATATAACTGTATAAACCAGTGTATGTCCCCAACATATGTTTGCATTGCCAGGTCAAGGATTACAAGTGTAATTTCAAAATATACAAAATGTGTAGTATCCTCTATTCATAATCCCAGAAAGAAGTCCCGTCAGTTAGGCCACGACTCACAAAAACCTGCCTGAAGTCTGCATATAAGAGAAGGCCTCCTCATCCTCCTCGAAGTCTGGTTCCGCCTCGTAGGCATCGCCACCACCTGCATCTAAGACAGGTCTGGTTGGTGTGCGCAACACCATCCCGTAACGTGGGAGTGAGTGTGACGCCCCGGTCACTGCTCCGCTGGACGGCATCAGGAATATTGAAGGCGCCTATCAACTTGGAACTCTCGAAGGTACGAATGTTAAGGGTCGGTAATAAAGATTGTTAAGCTATCCGGACTTGGGACTTAATCATCCATAGCAGATATGAAATGTTGTTCTTGGTTATTCCCGAGTTATGCTCTGATACCAACTTCTGTCACTCTGGGACTTAATCATCCTATCAACTTGGAACTCTCGAAGGTACAAATGTTGTGCTCCTGTCCTCACTCTTCCCTCTAGGAGTGACAGATTTATTGTATTTACTGATGCCTCACATATTGGTTTGGGTGCTGTCCTGATGCAGCACGGGAGACCAGTGACCTTCGCGTCTCGCCAACTCAAGATTCATGAGCTGAACTACCCCACGCATGATTTGGAGCTGGCTGCAGTTGTCTTCGCACTGAAGGTGTGGAGGCACTATCTCTATGGGGTCAGGTTCGAGCTCTTCTCCGACCACAAGAGCTTGAAGTACCTCTTCTCGCAGTCTGAGTTGAACATGAGGCAGAGGCGCTGGATGGAGCTCCTGAAGGATTATGACTTTGATCTTCAGTACCACCCGACCAAGGCAAACGTGGTGGCGGATGCCCTCAGCTGTCAGCCACGAGGCCTGGTGGCGCATATGATGATTCAGGAGTGGCGGATGCTTGAGGATGTGGCAGAGTATGATTTTGAGTTCGGCCTGCAGTCTTCTATCGTGCAGTTATCGAGCCTGTCGATTCAACCCTCTCTTGTCGCAAGGGTGATCGAGGCTCAGCAGGCTGATGAGTCGTTGCAGAGTTATAGGGCTGATGCGGCATCTGAGAGTCAGGTAGATTGACAGATTGGTACAGATGGTGGACTTCGCTTCAGAGGCCGATTGAGCGTCCCGGATATCCCTGAGCTATGTAGAGATCTTATGACCGAGGCACATCGATCACGTTTTTCTATTCATCCTGGCTCGACGAAGATGTACCGTGACATGAGGCGACAGTACTTTTGGGCAGGGATGAAGCACCAGATTGTTAGTTTTGTAGCCGAGTGTGATACGTGCCAGCGTGTCAAGGCTGATCATCAGAGACCCCCTGGTCTATTGCAGCCGTTGAGTATCCCGATGTGGAAGTGGGAGCACGTGTCGACCGATTTTATTATGGGTTTGCCGAGGACTCAGCGCAGTCATGACTCCATCTGGGTTGTTGTGGATCGTCTGACGAAGTCGGCACATTTCCTTGCGATGCGTGCGACTTGGTCCATGGACCGGCTTGCGAGATTGTTCGTCGAGGAGATTGTGAGACTGCATGGCGTTCCAGTCTCGATCGTTTCTGACCAAGACCCAAGGTTCACGTCTTAGTTTTGGAGGAGCTTCCAGAGAGCGATGGGGACTGATTTGCAGCTCAGCACTGCGTACCATCCGTAGACCGATGGATAGACCGAAAGGGTCAACCAGATCCTTGAGGATATGCTTCGGGCCTGCGCGATTGATTTCGGGGGTAGCTGGGATGAGCATCTGCGATTGGCTGAGTTTGCATACAATAACAGCTATCAGGCGACCATCGGCATGGCTCCTTTTGAGGCACTATATGGCAGACCATGCAGATCACCGAGTTGTTGGACCGAGGTTGGAGAGCGCCGTCTCCTAGGTCCCGAGCTTGTGCAGGAGACGTCAGAGGCTATCGATATCATCAGGCAGAGGATGCGCACAACTCAGAGCCGGCAGAAGAGTTTTGCTGATCGTCGGCGTCGTCCCTTGGAGTTTGATGTAGGGGACCATGTGTATCTCAAGGTCTCGCCCATGAAGGGCGTAGTTCGATTTGGAGCGAAGGGCAAGCTTGCCCCGAGATTCATAGGACCTTTTGAGATCACTGGGCGCGTTGGCGCCGTGGCCTATCGGCTTGCCTTGCCATCTCAGTTGTCTGGCGTCCACAACGTTTTCCATGTCTCCATGTTGAGGAAATGTGGGTCAGACATTGTTCCTGTTATTGATTGGCAGCCGTCAGAGGTACGTGAGGATGCTTCCTATATTGAGCAGCCGGTTCGTATCCTGGATCGGAAGGAGCAGGTCCTCCGGACCAAGGTCATCTCGTTGGTAAAGGTTCAGTGGGGTCACCATTCTGTTGATGAAGCTTCTTGGGTGCGTGAGGCCGAGATCCGAGAGCGTTATCCCCATCTCTTTGATGACTGAGTATGAGTTGTATTTTGTATGCTATCTCTGATTTTATATAGCGACGTTATGTTTCTTCTTCCTCATGAGTTATGACTAGTTGCGATGATTGCGTAAATTTCGAGGATGAAATTTTTATTAGTAGGGGAGAGCTGTAAGACCCGTATCCTAGACCGTACCGTTCCGTAGACTCCCGCGGTCTTCTCGGTCGAATTTCGGCAACCTTCGACCCTTACCGGTATCTGCGCATGACCCTGATTCATACGCCGTTAACCCGAGTCGACTCAACCTAAGACTTGTATCCTTGCGACCGCACCGTCGCCTCGGTTCCGATGCCGCGATTCGGGCGCCGATCCGACTCTCTGATCAAGAGACGTGGGCCAGCGTTCGGTGCGAGGAAAACACCGCGCGTTGCAAAACCCAAGAGAATCTCTACGATGTGTCACATCAATCCATCAATCCATCAACCCATCAATCCATCAAGGGTCAAGTACACATCACTTTCACCTTTTCCCAAATAAGCCTCAAAAGTCAAAAAGGTTCTTACAACACACATGCCTTCTTACACCTTTTGCCAAAAAAGTCAAAAAAGGTGTCTTACACCCCATCACCACCACATCAACCATCCATCACTCCTCTCCCTTTACAAGAACCCTCTCTCTCTTCAATTGCAAAACCATTCCCAAGCTAAAAGAGAGAGCACCATACGTATGAGCCATCTCCCCATTTCCTTCCAAGCCACAAGTATGACCCACCTCTCCACCCTCTCATCTCTCATCCTAGCCTTCCATTTCTCATCTCCACCATCAAAGAGGAGCACAAGGAGACCGACAAGCCGAGGGAACAAGAAGATCAAGCGGTGGGTGATTGTAGATCGTTAGTTTTCCTTCATTTTTGTCGATTAAGGGCCCATAATGTGGGATCCACCTTGATGTACATTTGTATGAGGGGCCCATAGTGGCGGGGTCCCTCCATACTCACCGATCTCTCTCTATCGCTCTCTCTATTTCATTTTTTTCCTTTTATCATGTTTTGGTTGTGTGGTCCACTTGAATAAACCCCACCATGAGGTACATATTCCATCCAAACCACCCATACATGGGGCCCACTTGTGTGTGTGGTACAGGCACCACCCATCATGTGTGGCCCACCTAAGCTTGGCCACATCCGTCACACCGTCTAGCGTCCAGAGACGCTGGACGTCAAGATGAAAACACAAATATTAGCTTGCCCTTGGGGTGGGTCCCGTGTATGGACCCCACCTTGATATATCTATTCAATCCGCGCCGTCCATCTCATTCCTTGGCTCAATTTAGGCGTTGAGCCGAAAAATGACGTAAATCCGATACTCAGGCGGGCCATACCATTGAAAACCATAGTTCTACTGTCCAAAGCCTTTTGGAGTCACTTTGCTGTATCTACACACCCAAAAATTTTTGATCTTTGGACTCGCTTGATGCCTTCCGGGCCCGAGAACGCAATGGGCGGAGTGGATCCTCCGGTAGCGGGCCCCGTACATGATTTTTTGCGGGAAAACAAAAAAAAAGAAAGAAAAAGGAAAGAAGAAAGGGTGAAGCAGCGTTGCTACTGTGTGTCAGGAGGGCGCAGGCAGCGCCTGCGCTTGCCTTTAGGCGGACGAGCAGGGTCACCCACGGCTCTAGCCGTGGGCCCCACCATGATGTCTATTTGTCATCCGATTTGTCCACTAGGTGGGCCACCCCCTGGAGTGGGCCCCCCTCCAAAGATCAGGCCCATCCAGCGTCCTGGTGGCCCACGCCAAGGGAAACGGTGTGAATTGAAAGTCTACCATTGAAACCCTTTTTGGGGCCCACCGAAGTTTCTGATCGAGCTAAAACTTGTGGTTCCCCTTCTTCCAAGTCCGGGTGACCTTACCAACGGGTTGGATGGCATAAAAACATTAAGGTGGGCCCCACATAGGACCCACTATGATGTATGTGCTTTACTCCACCGTCCGCTGGACGGTGGAGTCCAATGTGATGTTTTTTTTTTTCTTAAAACCCCACCGTCCTGGGTGTGCTCGTGTGTGTGCTGGTGTGTGTGTGTGGGTGTGCTTTTGTGTGTGCGTGAGTATGTGTGCTCGTGTGTGTGTGCGCGCGTGTGTGTGTGCTCGTGTGTGTGCGCGTGTGCGTGTGCTGATGTGTATATATATATCCATATATTTATATATATATTTTAATATTTATATATTACATATATTATGTATTTATATATTACATATATTATGTATGTATAATATACATTATGGTAGGCCCGTATATGAGCCCCCACCATGATGCATATGATGCATCCGACCCGTCTATCCATTTTGAAATATCATTTTATGGCTTGAGTTAAAAGAATGAGGCAAATCTAAACTTCAAGTGGGCCCACTTTGATGTCTGAATGAGGCCCACCTTAGTCATTTGTGGGCTATCCGTTAAGGCCCACCTTGTTTTATGTAAGGCCCATGGATTGAGGCCCATTTGATATAGCAGGGGACCATGGGTTAAGGCCCATTGAGATGTGTTAGGGCCTATGGGTTAAGGCCCATTCGATGTACATATGGGGCCCAATTGGTGTGGCTCATCTGATACACATATGACCCATGAGATTAGGCCCATTAATGCATTCTAAGGCCCACGGGTTATGGCCCATTGCAATGCACTTAAGGCCCATTGGTGCGGCCCATTGATGTGGCCCTCTTGATGAATATAAGGCCCATGTGACACGGCCCATTCGATGTATTTAAGGCCCAATGGGATGTACCTAAGGTCCATTGCAATGTGTGATCCCTACATAGTTTATGTAATGATGTTTACGACAGATAATGCCTTGGGAGCGATGTCAGTTTGACGTCCACATTGCAGGTATAGTGTTGGTTAAATTTCCGCACTATGACTCTCCCTAGGGCCATTGAGAGGCCCGTACCGGTTGTGTGTAGGCCGTCCATGTCTAGGCCCATCTGCGTTGCAAGAATAGTTCGTTACTTTATAACATGTGTAGTATAGTTCCATGATTCATGATCATACGTATCATATGTATGCTTGATATGAGAAGTGACTGATCATAGCATATGCCTTCGGGCAGGTTGTTTAGGTGCTCCCGGTTAGGCGGTGTTGCCCTACATGAGCGCACGATACGCGCAGGATTGCTGCATGATTGGATAGTGTGTTTCATGCATTCGCATTGTGTGATGTGGTTACTGTACGCCCTAGCGACATCAGGGCCATAGCCTCCACAGGCGTATCGTGGTTGGCAGGATTGGATACCGAAAATCTTGTTCTACATGGGGTGCTATAAATATCCCTGGGTGAAAGTCCCTAAACCCTTATGGTACCAAGAGGTTGCTCCAACGTCTAGACCGAGTAGGTGCATGAGCGCCGAGTGCCGATTACCAGACGGTCGCGCTCTCCACTGTGTCGTGGTCGGTTGGAAGGGGGTGCGGAATTACCCACCCAAGAGTAGGGGGCAACGCTAGGTTGAGTTTGACCAGCTCGAGGAATGGGTACGCTATCGACGAGCCGCGCCCGATATTGGCAGGCGGATAGTGAGGTCTCTTCCACTTACCTTATTGCGGGCGATGGGGCGGCAATCTGGTTTAGAGTGTACAAGACCCCGGTGATATTCAAGATTTGAACTGTATTGATATGTGGACTCAGATGATGATTTGTATGCTTGAGTTGCATTTCGCATTGCATGGCCTTGGTATGGCCGACGTCATTCATGCCTTGCATCGCATAGCCTTGGTACGGCTAGTGGTATTCATGGATTCATCAGCATGTTCCGCTTTACTCTGATACTGTGTACCTGCGTTAATACCTTATGTACACACTTTCACCACCCTCTAAGCTTTCCATAAAGCTTATGCACGACAGTTGCGTGTAGGTGACGCGAGGACGCAGCAGCGCTGAGGCGAGAGCGCAGAGTAGATCTTTTGGAACTTCTTGTCTATTCTCATTGTATTTCCCTTTATGCTCATTGTACTTGTAAAGTTTTTTGATCATAGTGGAAATGCGATGGAGTTTTTGGTTGTTGTTTGTGGGTTATGCCTTTGGTTATGCTGATTATGATTCAAATTGATATATAAATCCTCCTCGTAGCATCCCAGGATCGGAACCTGGCGAATGGGCGCCGGGAGTCGAGAATGGGGTTCTACGGAGGCTGACGGTGCCGGATTCGGCGATCGGGAATTTTGTGAGTCCGATCCCCGAGTTTGGAGTGTGACAGTGAGTGATCAACTCAGTGGAATAATAAAGCAAAGGTTAACATGTTATCAATTCAATCAAGCGATAATGATAAAGCAGTAAATCACACATCCCTAAGTACTCTTATTAATGCAAGTATGGTATGTATGTATGATGCATGCCCTCGCCTAGGCTCCCTCAGTGGCTCCTTCTTACAATCGCGGCATGCCACACTCCCTCAGTGCTTGACCATCAACGCCAAACGCACACGTAATGTGGTGCATGAACGTGATTACCAAGTTCTTTATTAGTCATTTTCATACAACAGGATTGGGAAACTAAGGTACTGTAAGACCCGTATCATAGACCGTACCGTTACATAGGCTTCCGCGGTCTTCCCGGTCGAATTCCGGCAACCTTCGACCCTTAACCGGCAATTTCGCTCGACCCTGCGTCACATGCCATCAACTCGTGTCAACTCACCCAAGACTAGTACCGATGCGACCGCGCCGTCGCCGCGGTTCCGATGCCGCGACTCGCGCGCCGAGGCGATACTTTGGCCAGGAGATGTGAGCCAGCGTTCGGTGCGAGGAAAACGCCGCGCGTACGAATTACGAGAGAATCTCTACGAAAGGTCACATCAATCAATCAACAATCAATCCCATCAATCCATCACCTCTCACCCTTTCCCAAGCAACCCCAAAGTCAAAAAGGCTCTTACACACCCATACCTTTCTTACACAAATCTCCTCAAAAGTCAACAAAGTACACTCACCCCATCACTCACCCTTACAACCCTCTCTCACATCTCTCTCCCTCATTTTCTCTAAGCAATCGGCCAAGGCATGAGAGCTCCATTAGAGAGCTTTGTATGGCCCACTTCCAACCTTCCATCTCCACCATCCAACCGTCTAATGTCCATCATCCTCCGTTAAAGTCGTATCCGAGGAGCTAGGGGTTTCATCGGACCAAGTAGGATCGACAATGGTGGGTGCTTCTTTATTTCTCTTTCCCTTTCTTTTATGATGCATGTAATATCCTTACCGTCCATCTAGTGGGATCAACCCACCTTGCTACCCTTTTTATTTTTTTTGAAGAGTCTAGGTGATGGGAAAGTGCAAGCATTTGGTGGACCCCAACACAACCAGATGGGCCAGCCCAGAACTTCCTGGACGTCTGTTGTCCAGACCGTCCAGAAATGTCAGGACGTTGCTGTGAACAGAACAAGAATATTAGCTTGGTTGAAAGCTTTGGGCTGAGCCTCTCATGCAGGCCCCACCTTGATGTATTGCTTAAATCCACGTCGTCCATTTCATTCACCAGCTCATTTTAGGCGTTGAGCCAAAAAAATGAAGCCAATCCGATCCCCTGGCGGGCCATATCATAGAAAACAGTGGGTTTCACCGTTAAAAATTCACTTTGACCTTCGTACACGTAAAAATACTTTGAATATTGGACTTGTTTGGTCCGTCATGATCCATAGAATCCCACCATTGGAGTGGATCCACCTGATGCGGGCCCCACCTAGGAAAAACTACACAAAAACATAATTTAAAAAAAAAAAAAAAAAAAAAACCATACATGTAGCAGAAGATGCTGCTGCTGCCATCCAGAGGACGGCGCAACAGCGTCCTCTACGTTTGGGACGGTGGCCAGGGATCGTGAGTCCCAACCGTGGGCCCCACCGTGGTGTGTGACGCACATCAACACCGTGCATTTGATGGAGCCCCATCTAGGTAGTGGGCCTTCCAAGAATCAGCCGTATACGAACTCAGGTGACCCCACGGTAGGAAAATAGTGCGATTGAACATCTACCATTGAAACCCTTTTTGAGTCACAGCAGTAGGGGACCATCTTCTGCATGTATTTAATCCACACCGTCCCTCCGCTTAGCTGGGACGGGCAGGAGCTTTGAATAGCCACCTTGATGTATGGTTCAATCCAAGCCGTTCATCTATTGAACGCTTCACCTGCAACCCATCACCACACAACTGCTGATTGATGTCAGCAAGCTGTGTGAGCCTGATCATGATGTATGTGTTAACCCACGCCGTCCATTCATGTAGGGCCTACAACCTTAGGTGGGCCCCTTCCATCCAGGCCGTCCAGTGTCTCTGGACGCTGGACGCTGCCACTACATGGCTCACACACACACGTATATATATACACTATATAATATAATATATTATATATGAATGTTGTGGTGGGCCACTGTTACGTGGGACCCACCTTTATCTTACCGTTTAAAGATATATTATATATATAATGTTATATTATAAATGATAATATATTATATATGATATTATATTACTATGTATATATACTATAGAATATAATATATTATATATGAATGCTATGGTGGGCCACTGTTACGTGGGACCCACCTTTATCATGAAGCCTACACCGTCCAGATGCATGTGGACGGTGGGTATGGGTAATCTGCTGCCACGTGCAGACATATATAGTATATAATATCATATTATATAATATTTTATATATTAATAATGTATATTCAGCGGGCCACCTAGACGTGTGTATGGTGGCCCCATGTGTGACCCACCTGCTGATGGGATGGCTGGTGTGCGTCACCAGCTGCATTCACATCAGGAGGTTCCGTGGGACCCCTGTGATGTATGGGTCTTGCACTGCACCGTCCATCCATTCATCTGGCGAGCCGTCTTAGGTGGGACACGTGGGTGGACCCCACCCCTAATGTATGAGTTTCATTTCATGCCTTCCAACTATTTTTTTTTCCATCTCAACCGTCCATCAACTAGCGTGCCATGCCAGGTACGGCCCCACCATGATGCATGTGTTGTATCTCTACCGTTCATCCTCTTGGCAACCACGTCTCATGACTTGAGACTTAAAAAAAAAATAAGACAGATTTATATTAAGAGGACCACACTACATAAAACAGTGTTGAGTGAACGTCCACCATTGAAACCCTTCTCGGGTCACGACCGTTCTGGATCAATTTGAAATTTGTTTTTCAACTTAATTCAGGTCTGTGTGACCTTATGAACAGATTGTATGGGGAATAAATGTTATGGCGGGCCTTGAGAATTCTAATGGTGGGAATCATTATCACCACTGTTATTTGGAGTGCAGTCCATATGATTTAATTATTTCTTGTTAATACTCTAAAATGATCCCTAAGAATAGGCGAATGGGGTAGATGATGCGACCCCCCTCCCTTGATGAAGGTTGGGCCCATGCCATGCAGCCCTTGTGAGGTGTATTGGGCCCATTAGTGCGGCCCATATAATGCGGCCCATGTAATGCTGCCCGCTTGATATTCAAGGCCCATGGGCGAGGCCCAATGTGATATATTCAAGGCCCATGGGCGGGGCCCATTGTGATACACTTGAGGCCCTCGTATGAAGCCCAATGCGACATATGTGAGGCCCAATGTGATGCTTGTGTAGCCGCAGCATTACGTATAAATCCCTTATGTGGGCCACTCCTTGGGAACAATGTTGGTTACATGTCCACATTGATGGGCAATGACGGTCGAAAGTTCTCATGTGACCTTCTCTTAGGCTTTTGGTTAGGTCGACTATTGATTTTGATTGACGTGACCGATTTGCCGATTCCGACTATCGATCGGTGCGATTGCTGTGACCGATTTGCTGATTCTAATTACCTTGACCGATTACCGATTTCGATTAACGTGACCGATTTACTGATTCTGACTATCGATCGGTGCGATTGTCGTGACCGATTTGCTAATTCTGATTACCTTGACCAATTGCCGATTCTGATTGACGTGACCGATTTGCCGATTCCGATTATCGATCTATTTCGAGTATCAAGGCCAATTCCGATGATTTCGATTTGTCGAGGCCGATTGTATATGCCGATTCTGATTGTTGAGGCTAAGTATCGAGGCCGATTATCGATGTCGATGCCGATTGTCGATTCTGACTCCGATTGTCAAGGCCGATTGAGGCTGATTCCGATTCTGATTATTGAGGCCGACTCTGATTTGTCGAGGCCGAATGTATAGGTCGATTATCGAGGTTGATTCCGATTGTCGAGGCCGCGTATGAAGGTCGATTCCGAGTGTCAATTCGATTGTTGAAGTCGAGGCCGAGTGACGAGATCTATATGATGTATATGTGACCCGTAGTTGGGGCCCACTGTGACGTATTCATATATGGCCTATGGGTAAGGCCCATTGTGATATGTATTAGGCCCATGAGCAGGGTCCACCTGTTGTGTATATGTGGCCCTTGAGTAAGGCCCATCGTGTTATATATTAGGCCTTTGTGTGAGGTCGTGGGCTCATTATATGTTTGGCTCTATGTGGTCATTCCTTGGGGGCAATGTTGGTTAAATGTCCACATTGTCGAGGCCGATGGTTGATGCCGGTTATTGATACCGATTATGAGTATGTGACAGCATAGCATCATAATACATGCCCATACGCATCATCTGCATGTTTGTTATGAGATGTGGTTGGTCATTGCATATGTCATTGAGCATGTTGTTATGAGACTCCCTGATAGGCGGAGGTTATCTCACATGAGCGCACGGTATGCGCAGGATTGATGCATGACTGGATTGTATGGCTCATGCATCTTGCATTGTGTGCTGTGATTACTATACGCCCTAGCATCATCAGGGTCGTAGCCTCCACAGGTAGTTCGTGGATGGCCAGATGGGACACCGGAAATCTGTTCTACATGGGGTGCTATAGATATCCCTGGGTGAAAGTCCCTAAACCCTCTTGGTTCCAGAGGTTGCTCCAACGTCTAGACCGAGTGGATGCATGAGCGCATGAGGGCCATATACCGTTAGGCCGCGTCTCCCACTGTGTCGTGGTCGGTTGGAAGGGGGTACGGCCTTACCCGCTCGAGAGGAGGGGGCAATGCTAGGCTGAGTCTGACCAGCTCGAGGAATGGGTCCGCTATCGACGAGCCGGGCCCGATATTGGCAGGCGGATAGTGAGGTCTCTTCCACTCACCTTGTTGCGCGCGATGGGGCGGCGACCTGGTTTGGAGTGTAATAGACCCCGGTGATTTCCCAGAGAGGAACCGTACTGATATGTGGACTTATTGAGTAGGATATGCATGCCCATTCATTCATTCATTCACTATCCACTCGGGCTGGTGGTGCGCAACTAATTGTTGTGTACCTTCGTTATGGCAAAGATTTCGGTTGGGCGCGCGACTAACCTGAGATCAGGAGTTTACCACGTTGAGTCTGACTATCCAAATTTAGGTATGGGACGGGTTTGGATAGAAGTCCCTTGTGGTGGACCCCATAGCCTGCGATACTACGTACTATCATCTCGACTTCACACTCCAGCATGGTCATTTCATTCACATCGCATATTTCATTACATCCGCAGGCATATGACATATTGGGTTGCTATGTTTCTGCACTTATATGGCCTAGACAGACTTAGCAGGATTTGTATATTGCACTGCATCTTCGGCATATGATATTTGGCTCTTTATGACTCCTTATTGCATAGCTGTTCTATATTGCGTATTCCGATATTGATTGACTTGTGGACTTGTCCATACTTTCGCTTACTATGTTATCTGATAATTCATGATCTTGTCAGTATTTCTGCTTATTCCGATAATGTACGATTTATGGATTACCAGTAATTTCGGTATTGTATGATGATGGCATTGTATTGAATACTTGACACTTTGTGCACACACTTACACCACCCTCTAAGCTTTATATAAGCTTATGCACGATAGATGCGTGCAGGTGATGTTAGGTTGCAGCAGTGTTAAGCTTGGAGCGTGCAGCGGTCTTCTGGAGCTTGATTTTCGATTTATGTATTTCCCTTTCAGCATTGTACTCAAATGATTATATTAGTGGATATGTGATGATGATATTGCCTTTGTGATTTGGGTAAACTTGTGGTTATGCTTATTACGAGTTAAATATACATTGAAAAATCCTCCTTGTAGGATCCCAGGATCGGAATCTGACGTATGGACGCTAGGAGCCGAGAATGGGGTACTACGGAGGCTGTCGGCACCGGATTCGGCGATCGGGATTCCTGTGAATCCGATTTTCGGGATTTGGGGCGTGACAGAAGTTGGTATCAGAGCATAACTTGGGAATACCTGAGGATAACATCACATATCTGCTGATAGGTACCCTACACTTTATAATTGTTGAGAACTTAGAACGATTAAATCCCCGAGTTCGAATAACTTAGAGACTTTTGATATAGTTCCCTACCATTGAGATTATCAGGCTGCATAGTATTTCCGTTTCGATCGTTTCGGATCCGAGATCCGTAGATCAGTGGGGTCACCATTCTGTTGATGAGGTGCCTTGGAAGAGTGAGGCTGAGATTCGCAGGCGTTGTCCACATCTTTTAGGTGTTTGATTACGTTGGCTTGTTGTGTTCGGATAGGATTTCTCACCTTTGTGAGCTTTGTATTTGTAATGCTGTGATTTAAATTTCGAGGACGAAATTTTTATTAGGAGGGGAGAGCTGTAAGACCCGTATCATAGACCGTACCGTTACATAGGCTTCCGCGGTCTTCCCGGTCGAATTCCGGCAACCTTCGACCCTTAACCGGCAATTTCGCTCGACCCTGCATCACATGCCATCAACCCGAGTCAACTCACCCAAGACTAGTACCGATGCGACCGCGCCGTCGCCGCGGTTCCGATGCCGCGACTCGCGCGCCGAGGCGATACTTTGGCCAGGAGATGTGAGCCAGCGTTCGGTGCGAGGAAAACGCCGCGCGTACGAATTACGAGAGAATCTCTATAAAAGGTCACATCAATCAATCAACAATCAATCCCATCAATCCATCACCTCTCACCCTTTCCCAAGCAACCCCAAAGTCAAAAAGGCTCTTACACACCCATACCTTTCTTACACAAATCTCCTCAAAAGTCAACAAAGTACACTCACCCCATCACTCACCCTTACAACCCTCTCTCACATCTCTCTCCCTCATTTTCTCTAAGCAATCGGCCAAGGCATGAGAGCTCCATTAGAGAGCTTTGTATGGCCCACTTCCAACCTTCCATCTCCACCATCCAACCGTCTAATGTCCATCATCCTCCGTTAAAGTCGTATCCGAGGAGCTAGGGGTTTCATCGGACCAAGTAGGATCGACAATGGTGGGTGCTTCTTTATTTCTCTTTCCCTTTCTTTTATGATGCATGTAATATCCTTACCGTCCATCTAGTGGGATCAACCCACCTTGCTACCCTTTTTATTTTTTTTGAAGAGTCTAGGTGATGGGAAAGTGCAAGCATTTGGTGGACCCCAACACAACCAGATGGGCCAGCCCAGAACTTCCTGGACGTCTGTTGTCCAGACCGTCCAGAAATGTCAGGACGTTGCTGTGAACAGAACAAGAATATTAGCTTGGTTGAAAGCTTTGGGCTGAGCCTCTCATGCAGGCCCCACCTTGATGTATTGCTTAAATCCACGTCGTCCATTTCATTCACCAGCTCATTTTAGGCGTTGAGCCAAAAAAATGAAGCCAATCCGATCCCCTGGCGGGCCATATCATAGAAAACAGTGGGTTTCACCGTTAAAAATTCACTTTGACCTTCGTACACGTAAAAATACTTTGAATATTGGACTTGTTTGGTCCGTCATGATCCATAGAATCCCACCATTGGAGTGGATCCACCTGATGCGGGCCCCACCTAGGAAAAACTACACAAAAACATAATTTAAAAAAAAAAAAAAAAAAAAAACCATACATGTAGCAGAAGATGCTGCTGCTGCCATCCAGAGGACGGCGCAACAGCGTCCTCTACGTTTGGGACGGTGGCCAGGGATCGTGAGTCCCAACCGTGGGCCCCACCGTGGTGTGTGACGCACATCAACACCGTGCATTTGATGGAGCCCCATCTAGGTAGTGGGCCTTCCAAGAATCAGCCGTATACGAACTCAGGTGACCCCACGGTAGGAAAATAGTGCGATTGAACATCTACCATTGAAACCCTTTTTGAGTCACAGCAGTAGGGGACCATCTTCTGCATGTATTTAATCCACACCGTCCCTCCGCTTAGCTGGGACGGGCAGGAGCTTTGAATAGCCACCTTGATGTATGGTTCAATCCAAGCCGTTCATCTATTGAACGCTTCACCTGCAACCCATCACCACACAACTGCTGATTGATGTCAGCAAGCTGTGTGAGCCTGATCATGATGTATGTGTTAACCCACGCCGTCCATTCATGTAGGGCCTACAACCTTAGGTGGGCCCCTTCCATCCAGGCCGTCCAGTGTCTCTGGACGCTGGACGCTGCCACTACATGGCTCACACACACACGTATATATATACACTATATAATATAATATATTATATATGAATGTTGTGGTGGGCCACTGTTACGTGGGACCCACCTTTATCTTACCGTTTAAAGATATATTATATATATAATGTTATATTATAAATGATAATATATTATATATGATATTATATTACTATGTATATATACTATAGAATATAATATATTATATATGAATGCTATGGTGGGCCACTGTTACGTGGGACCCACCTTTATCATGAAGCCTACACCGTCCAGATGCATGTGGACGGTGGGTATGGGTAATCTGCTGCCACGTGCAGACATATATAGTATATAATATCATATTATATAATATTTTATATATTAATAATGTATATTCAGCGGGCCACCTAGACGTGTGTATGGTGGCCCCATGTGTGACCCACCTGCTGATGGGATGGCTGGTGTGCGTCACCAGCTGCATTCACATCAGGAGGTTCCGTGGGACCCCTGTGATGTATGGGTCTTGCACTGCACCGTCCATCCATTCATCTGGCGAGCCGTCTTAGGTGGGACACGTGGGTGGACCCCACCCCTAATGTATGAGTTTCATTTCATGCCTTCCAACTATTTTTTTTTCCATCTCAACCGTCCATCAACTAGCGTGCCATGCCAGGTACGGCCCCACCATGATGCATGTGTTGTATCTCTACCGTTCATCCTCTTGGCAACCACGTCTCATGACTTGAGACTTAAAAAAAAAATAAGACAGATTTATATTAAGAGGACCACACTACATAAAACAGTGTTGAGTGAACGTCCACCATTGAAACCCTTCTCGGGTCACGACCGTTCTGGATCAATTTGAAATTTGTTTTTCAACTTAATTCAGGTCTGTGTGACCTTATGAACAGATTGTATGGGGAATAAATGTTATGGCGGGCCTTGAGAATTCTAATGGTGGGAATCATTATCACCACTGTTATTTGGAGTGCAGTCCATATGATTTAATTATTTCTTGTTAATACTCTAAAATGATCCCTAAGAATAGGCGAATGGGGTAGATGATGCGACCCCCCTCCCTTGATGAAGGTTGGGCCCATGCCATGCAGCCCTTGTGAGGTGTATTGGGCCCATTAGTGCGGCCCATATAATGCGGCCCATGTAATGCTGCCCGCTTGATATTCAAGGCCCATGGGCGAGGCCCAATGTGATATATTCAAGGCCCATGGGCGGGGCCCATTGTGATACACTTGAGGCCCTCGTATGAAGCCCAATGCGACATATGTGAGGCCCAATGTGATGCTTGTGTAGCCGCAGCATTACGTATAAATCCCTTATGTGGGCCACTCCTTGGGAACAATGTTGGTTACATGTCCACATTGATGGGCAATGACGGTCGAAAGTTCTCATGTGACCTTCTCTTAGGCTTTTGGTTAGGTCGACTATTGATTTTGATTGACGTGACCGATTTGCCGATTCCGACTATCGATCGGTGCGATTGCTGTGACCGATTTGCTGATTCTAATTACCTTGACCGATTACCGATTTCGATTAACGTGACCGATTTACTGATTCTGACTATCGATCGGTGCGATTGTCGTGACCGATTTGCTAATTCTGATTACCTTGACCAATTGCCGATTCTGATTGACGTGACCGATTTGCCGATTCCGATTATCGATCTATTTCGAGTATCAAGGCCAATTCCGATGATTTCGATTTGTCGAGGCCGATTGTATATGCCGATTCTGATTGTTGAGGCTAAGTATCGAGGCCGATTATCGATGTCGATGCCGATTGTCGATTCTGACTCCGATTGTCAAGGCCGATTGAGGCTGATTCCGATTCTGATTATTGAGGCCGACTCTGATTTGTCGAGGCCGAATGTATAGGTCGATTATCGAGGTTGATTCCGATTGTCGAGGCCGCGTATGAAGGTCGATTCCGAGTGTCAATTCGATTGTTGAAGTCGAGGCCGAGTGACGAGATCTATATGATGTATATGTGACCCGTAGTTGGGGCCCACTGTGACGTATTCATATATGGCCTATGGGTAAGGCCCATTGTGATATGTATTAGGCCCATGAGCAGGGTCCACCTGTTGTGTATATGTGGCCCTTGAGTAAGGCCCATCGTGTTATATATTAGGCCTTTGTGTGAGGTCGTGGGCTCATTATATGTTTGGCTCTATGTGGTCATTCCTTGGGGGCAATGTTGGTTAAATGTCCACATTGTCGAGGCCGATGGTTGATGCCGGTTATTGATACCGATTATGAGTATGTGACAGCATAGCATCATAATACATGCCCATACGCATCATCTGCATGTTTGTTATGAGATGTGGTGGGTCATTGCATATGTCATTGAGCATGTTGTTATGAGACTCCCTGATAGGCGGAGGTTATCTCACATGAGCGCACGGTATGCGCAGGATTGATGCATGACTGGATTGTATGGCTCATGCATCTTGCATTGTGTGCTGTGATTACTATACGCCCTAGCATCATCAGGGTCGTAGCCTCCACAGGTAGTTCGTGGATGGCCAGATGGGACACCGGAAATCTGTTCTACATGGGGTGCTATAGATATCCCTGGGTGAAAGTCCCTAAACCCTCTTGGTTCCAGAGGTTGCTCCAACGTCTAGACCGAGTGGATGCATGAGCGCATGAGGGCCATATACCGTTAGGCCGCGTCTCCCACTGTGTCGTGGTCGGTTGGAAGGGGGTACGGCCTTACCCGCTCGAGAGGAGGGGGCAATGCTAGGCTGAGTCTGACCAGCTCGAGGAATGGGTCCGCTATCGACGAGCCGGGCCCGATATTGGCAGGCGGATAGTGAGGTCTCTTCCACTCACCTTGTTGCGCGCGATGGGGCGGCGACCTGGTTTGGAGTGTAATAGACCCCGGTGATTTCCCAGAGAGGAACCGTACTGATATGTGGACTTATTGAGTAGGATATGCATGCCCATTCATTCATTCATTCACTATCCACTCGGGCTGGTGGTGCGCAACTAATTGTTGTGTACCTTCGTTATGGCAAAGATTTCGGTTGGGCGCGCGACTAACCTGAGATCAGGAGTTTACCACGTTGAGTCTGACTATCCAAATTTAGGTATGGGACGGGTTTGGATAGAAGTCCCTTGTGGTGGACCCCATAGCCTGCGATACTACGTACTATCATCTCGACTTCACACTCCAGCATGGTCATTTCATTCACATCGCATATTTCATTACATCCGCAGGCATATGACATATTGGGTTGCTATGTTTCTGCACTTATATGGCCTAGACAGACTTAGCAGGATTTGTATATTGCACTGCATCTTCGGCATATGATATTTGGCTCTTTATGACTCCTTATTGCATAGCTGTTCTATATTGCGTATTCCGATATTGATTGACTTGTGGACTTGTCCATACTTTCGCTTACTATGTTATCTGATAATTCATGATCTTGTCAGTATTTCTGCTTATTCCGATAATGTACGATTTATGGATTACCAGTAATTTCGGTATTGTATGATGATGGCATTGTATTGAATACTTGACACTTTGTGCACACACTTACACCACCCTCTAAGCTTTATATAAGCTTATGCACGATAGATGCGTGCAGGTGATGTTAGGTTGCAGCAGTGTTAAGCTTGGAGCGTGCAGCGGTCTTCTGGAGCTTGATTTTCGATTTATGTATTTCCCTTTCAGCATTGTACTCAAATGATTATATTAGTGGATATGTGATGATGATATTGCCTTTGTGATTTGGGTAAACTTGTGGTTATGCTTATTACGAGTTAAATATACATTGAAAAATCCTCCTTGTAGGATCCCAGGATCGGAATCTGACGTATGGACGCTAGGAGCCGAGAATGGGGTACTACGGAGGCTGTCGGCACCGGATTCGGCGATCGGGATTCCTGTGAATCCGATTTTCGGGATTTGGGGCGTGACAGAAGTTGGTATCAGAGCATAACTTGGGAATACCTGAGGATAACATCACATATCTGCTGATAGGTACCCTACACTTTATAATTGTTGAGAACTTAGAACGATTAAATCCCCGAGTTCGAATAACTTAGAGACTTTTGATATAGTTCCCTACCATTGAGATTATCAGGCTGCATAGTATTTCCGTTTCGATCGTTTCGGATCCGAGATCCGTAGATCAGTGGGGTCACCATTCTGTTGATGAGGTGCCTTGGAAGAGTGAGGCTGAGATTCGCAGGCGTTGTCCACATCTTTTAGGTGTTTGATTACGTTGGCTTGTTGTGTTCGGATAGGATTTCTCACCTTTGTGAGCTTTGTATTTGTAATGCTGTGATTTAAATTTCGAGGACGAAATTTTTATTAGGAGGGGAGAGCTGTAAGACCCGTATCATAGACCGTACCGTTACATAGGCTTCCGCGGTCTTCCCGGTCGAATTCCGGCAACCTTCGACCCTTAACCGGCAATTTCGCTCGACCCTGCATCACATGCCATCAACCCGAGTCAACTCACCCAAGACTAGTACCGATGCGACCGCGCCGTCGCCGCGGTTCCGATGCCGCGACTCGCGCGCCGAGGCGATACTTTGGCCAGGAGATGTGAGCCAGCGTTCGGTGCGAGGAAAACGCCGCGCGTACGAATTACGAGAGAATCTCTATAAAAGGTCACATCAATCAATCAACAATCAATCCCATCAATCCATCACCTCTCACCCTTTCCCAAGCAACCCCAAAGTCAAAAAGGCTCTTACACACCCATACCTTTCTTACACAAATCTCCTCAAAAGTCAACAAAGTACACTCACCCCATCACTCACCCTTACAACCCTCTCTCACATCTCTCTCCCTCATTTTCTCTAAGCAATCGGCCAAGGCATGAGAGCTCCATTAGAGAGCTTTGTATGGCCCACTTCCAACCTTCCATCTCCACCATCCAACCGTCTAATGTCCATCATCCTCCGTTAAAGTCGTATCCGAGGAGCTAGGGGTTTCATCGGACCAAGTAGGATCGACAATGGTGGGTGCTTCTTTATTTCTCTTTCCCTTTCTTTTATGATGCATGTAATATCCTTACCGTCCATCTAGTGGGATCAACCCACCTTGCTACCCTTTTTATTTTTTTTGAAGAGTCTAGGTGATGGGAAAGTGCAAGCATTTGGTGGACCCCAACACAACCAGATGGGCCAGCCCAGAACTTCCTGGACGTCTGTTGTCCAGACCGTCCAGAAATGTCAGGACGTTGCTGTGAACAGAACAAGAATATTAGCTTGGTTGAAAGCTTTGGGCTGAGCCTCTCATGCAGGCCCCACCTTGATGTATTGCTTAAATCCACGTCGTCCATTTCATTCACCAGCTCATTTTAGGCGTTGAGCCAAAAAAATGAAGCCAATCCGATCCCCTGGCGGGCCATATCATAGAAAACAGTGGGTTTCACCGTTAAAAATTCACTTTGACCTTCGTACACGTAAAAATACTTTGAATATTGGACTTGTTTGGTCCGTCATGATCCATAGAATCCCACCATTGGAGTGGATCCACCTGATGCGGGCCCCACCTAGGAAAAACTACACAAAAACATAATTTAAAAAAAAAAAAAAAAAAAAAAACCATACATGTAGCAGAAGATGCTGCTGCTGCCATCCAGAGGACGGCGCAACAGCGTCCTCTACGTTTGGGACGGTGGCCAGGGATCGTGAGTCCCAACCGTGGGCCCCACCGTGGTGTGTGACGCACATCAACACCGTGCATTTGATGGAGCCCCATCTAGGTAGTGGGCCTTCCAAGAATCAGCCGTATACGAACTCAGGTGACCCCACGGTAGGAAAATAGTGCGATTGAACATCTACCATTGAAACCCTTTTTGAGTCACAGCAGTAGGGGACCATCTTCTGCATGTATTTAATCCACACCGTCCCTCCGCTTAGCTGGGACGGGCAGGAGCTTTGAATAGCCACCTTGATGTATGGTTCAATCCAAGCCGTTCATCTATTGAACGCTTCACCTGCAACCCATCACCACACAACTGCTGATTGATGTCAGCAAGCTGTGTGAGCCTGATCATGATGTATGTGTTAACCCACGCCGTCCATTCATGTAGGGCCTACAACCTTAGGTGGGCCCCTTCCATCCAGGCCGTCCAGTGTCTCTGGACGCTGGACGCTGCCACTACATGGCTCACACACACACGTATATATATACACTATATAATATAATATATTATATATGAATGTTGTGGTGGGCCACTGTTACGTGGGACCCACCTTTATCTTACCGTTTAAAGATATATTATATATATAATGTTATATTATAAATGATAATATATTATATATGATATTATATTACTATGTATATATACTATAGAATATAATATATTATATATGAATGCTATGGTGGGCCACTGTTACGTGGGACCCACCTTTATCATGAAGCCTACACCGTCCAGATGCATGTGGACGGTGGGTATGGGTAATCTGCTGCCACGTGCAGACATATATAGTATATAATATCATATTATATAATATTTTATATATTAATAATGTATATTCAGCGGGCCACCTAGACGTGTGTATGGTGGCCCCATGTGTGACCCACCTGCTGATGGGATGGCTGGTGTGCGTCACCAGCTGCATTCACATCAGGAGGTTCCGTGGGACCCCTGTGATGTATGGGTCTTGCACTGCACCGTCCATCCATTCATCTGGCGAGCCGTCTTAGGTGGGACACGTGGGTGGACCCCACCCCTAATGTATGAGTTTCATTTCATGCCTTCCAACTATTTTTTTTTCCATCTCAACCGTCCATCAACTAGCGTGCCATGCCAGGTACGGCCCCACCATGATGCATGTGTTGTATCTCTACCGTTCATCCTCTTGGCAACCACGTCTCATGACTTGAGACTTAAAAAAAAAATAAGACAGATTTATATTAAGAGGACCACACTACATAAAACAGTGTTGAGTGAACGTCCACCATTGAAACCCTTCTCGGGTCACGACCGTTCTGGATCAATTTGAAATTTGTTTTTCAACTTAATTCAGGTCTGTGTGACCTTATGAACAGATTGTATGGGGAATAAATGTTATGGCGGGCCTTGAGAATTCTAATGGTGGGAATCATTATCACCACTGTTATTTGGAGTGCAGTCCATATGATTTAATTATTTCTTGTTAATACTCTAAAATGATCCCTAAGAATAGGCGAATGGGGTAGATGATGCGACCCCCCTCCCTTGATGAAGGTTGGGCCCATGCCATGCAGCCCTTGTGAGGTGTATTGGGCCCATTAGTGCGGCCCATATAATGCGGCCCATGTAATGCTGCCCGCTTGATATTCAAGGCCCATGGGCGAGGCCCAATGTGATATATTCAAGGCCCATGGGCGGGGCCCATTGTGATACACTTGAGGCCCTCGTATGAAGCCCAATGCGACATATGTGAGGCCCAATGTGATGCTTGTGTAGCCGCAGCATTACGTATAAATCCCTTATGTGGGCCACTCCTTGGGAACAATGTTGGTTACATGTCCACATTGATGGGCAATGACGGTCGAAAGTTCTCATGTGACCTTCTCTTAGGCTTTTGGTTAGGTCGACTATTGATTTTGATTGACGTGACCGATTTGCCGATTCCGACTATCGATCGGTGCGATTGCTGTGACCGATTTGCTGATTCTAATTACCTTGACCGATTACCGATTTCGATTAACGTGACCGATTTACTGATTCTGACTATCGATCGGTGCGATTGTCGTGACCGATTTGCTAATTCTGATTACCTTGACCAATTGCCGATTCTGATTGACGTGACCGATTTGCCGATTCCGATTATCGATCTATTTCGAGTATCAAGGCCAATTCCGATGATTTCGATTTGTCGAGGCCGATTGTATATGCCGATTCTGATTGTTGAGGCTAAGTATCGAGGCCGATTATCGATGTCGATGCCGATTGTCGATTCTGACTCCGATTGTCAAGGCCGATTGAGGCTGATTCCGATTCTGATTATTGAGGCCGACTCTGATTTGTCGAGGCCGAATGTATAGGTCGATTATCGAGGTTGATTCCGATTGTCGAGGCCGCGTATGAAGGTCGATTCCGAGTGTCAATTCGATTGTTGAAGTCGAGGCCGAGTGACGAGATCTATATGATGTATATGTGACCCGTAGTTGGGGCCCACTGTGACGTATTCATATATGGCCTATGGGTAAGGCCCATTGTGATATGTATTAGGCCCATGAGCAGGGTCCACCTGTTGTGTATATGTGGCCCTTGAGTAAGGCCCATCGTGTTATATATTAGGCCTTTGTGTGAGGTCGTGGGCTCATTATATGTTTGGCTCTATGTGGTCATTCCTTGGGGGCAATGTTGGTTAAATGTCCACATTGTCGAGGCCGATGGTTGATGCCGGTTATTGATACCGATTATGAGTATGTGACAGCATAGCATCATAATACATGCCCATACGCATCATCTGCATGTTTGTTATGAGATGTGGTTGGTCATTGCATATGTCATTGAGCATGTTGTTATGAGACTCCCTGATAGGCGGAGGTTATCTCACATGAGCGCACGGTATGCGCAGGATTGATGCATGACTGGATTGTATGGCTCATGCATCTTGCATTGTGTGCTGTGATTACTATACGCCCTAGCATCATCAGGGTCGTAGCCTCCACAGGTAGTTCGTGGATGGCCAGATGGGACACCGGAAATCTGTTCTACATGGGGTGCTATAGATATCCCTGGGTGAAAGTCCCTAAACCCTCTTGGTTCCAGAGGTTGCTCCAACGTCTAGACCGAGTGGATGCATGAGCGCATGAGGGCCATATACCGTTAGGCCGCGTCTCCCACTGTGTCGTGGTCGGTTGGAAGGGGGTACGGCCTTACCCGCTCGAGAGGAGGGGGCAATGCTAGGCTGAGTCTGACCAGCTCGAGGAATGGGTCCGCTATCGACGAGCCGGGCCCGATATTGGCAGGCGGATAGTGAGGTCTCTTCCACTCACCTTGTTGCGCGCGATGGGGCGGCGACCTGGTTTGGAGTGTAATAGACCCCGGTGATTTCCCAGAGAGGAACCGTACTGATATGTGGACTTATTGAGTAGGATATGCATGCCCATTCATTCATTCATTCACTATCCACTCGGGCTGGTGGTGCGCAACTAATTGTTGTGTACCTTCGTTATGGCAAAGATTTCGGTTGGGCGCGCGACTAACCTGAGATCAGGAGTTTACCACGTTGAGTCTGACTATCCAAATTTAGGTATGGGACGGGTTTGGATAGAAGTCCCTTGTGGTGGACCCCATAGCCTGCGATACTACGTACTATCATCTCGACTTCACACTCCAGCATGGTCATTTCATTCACATCGCATATTTCATTACATCCGCAGGCATATGACATATTGGGTTGCTATGTTTCTGCACTTATATGGCCTAGACAGACTTAGCAGGATTTGTATATTGCACTGCATCTTCGGCATATGATATTTGGCTCTTTATGACTCCTTATTGCATAGCTGTTCTATATTGCGTATTCCGATATTGATTGACTTGTGGACTTGTCCATACTTTCGCTTACTATGTTATCTGATAATTCATGATCTTGTCAGTATTTCTGCTTATTCCGATAATGTACGATTTATGGATTACCAGTAATTTCGGTATTGTATGATGATGGCATTGTATTGAATACTTGACACTTTGTGCACACACTTACACCACCCTCTAAGCTTTATATAAGCTTATGCACGATAGATGCGTGCAGGTGATGTTAGGTTGCAGCAGTGTTAAGCTTGGAGCGTGCAGCGGTCTTCTGGAGCTTGATTTTCGATTTATGTATTTCCCTTTCAGCATTGTACTCAAATGATTATATTAGTGGATATGTGATGATGATATTGCCTTTGTGATTTGGGTAAACTTGTGGTTATGCTTATTACGAGTTAAATATACATTGAAAAATCCTCCTTGTAGGATCCCAGGATCGGAATCTGACGTATGGACGCTAGGAGCCGAGAATGGGGTACTACGGAGGCTGTCGGCACCGGATTCGGCGATCGGGATTCCTGTGAATCCGATTTTCGGGATTTGGGGCGTGACAGGTACCTCCCTTATATCACTTCCCAATAAGGATCCATTCCAGGGTCGTCAGTCCTAGTAAACTCATATGATGATACAGTTCTAGGTCACTGCAAAGGGCTCGTCGCCTTATCAGTACAGGCCTAGTTATACTCTAGTTGCTATGGAAAGGCTCGTCGCCTCACCGCAGTCTCAGAGTATGCTCGAGGTCACTACAAAGGGCTCGTCACCTTATCAGTGTAGGCCGACAACTCAAATACAGTGTCCCATACCACCGTATTCGGCTCATGAGTCTGGGTTGCTCAATGGTCACTACGAGGAAGCTCGTCGCCACAGCGTAGGCCGACAGCTCGACCACGGTGTCCATACCACCATGTCCGGCTCATGAGTCTTAGCGGATCAAGGTACCAAGGTTAACAGGGATTTCACTGGTGAGTTTGGTACCCTAGGTTCAAGCAGAAGCGACCATACATGGTTAACATACATCGGCAAATCGGGTTGTTTGATGGCTCGACTAGCACGAGCGCACATCGAGTTGAATGACATGAAATGCATAAGCACTCCGTGTGGCCTAACCACTGTCGCCAACCGACATACGACTCGGGTTCATCAGGCGTGTCTCATGTGGCGGATCAAGGACAGCCACTCTTTTAAGTCCTATTACTGATTGCCTGGACTATATAATAGCCCCAAACACATTCAATTACATCGACTAACATATGAGATACTCAAAGCAGTAATGGAACAATGATTCAAAACATACAATCAATTGAGCATGCTATGAAGTACAATATCAACATGAATTTGAACATATTCAATTCATAACCAAACAGATATCTGAATATATCGTACATGGAGAAAAAATACACATCGCTAGAGTAGTTAAGAATCCTATCTCAACACCCAATTAAAGAAGAATTCATAAGTACTTACTCATACAGGCATGTTTACATACACTTAGTCTACACCTCACATTATACATGACATATAGGAGTTAGAATACGTATTAGGGCAAGTCCCTTCATCAAAGGATTGTCGCCTATATAACAATCACATACCCACGACGAATAGTCGTGGCGTACACTAATGCATAGTTTATACTCACTTAGACAATTTCACAAACACTTAGGCTACAACTTGTACATACACAACATATGTTAATACAACAGGTATTAGGCTAATCCATTCACCCAGATGTTGATACACATGCATCTAGCATACATAGACAACAAGTAATCATGGAAAACACAAATCCGTATTTCATACATATACGGTATTTTCTACAAATACGAGGAATACAGTATATTCAACATAGTTAACGTATATCTGAAAAACGAAACGGACAACACTTTGTACATGTGCAATAGCATCCACATCAGTAATATATCATTAACTGACATTGAAAGCCTTGAAAACCATAACCTATACGTTTAAAGTCCGCACCTTTCGCCGGTAAACGCATAACGAATTCAGTTTGTTCGCTCACGCTCCGTCTACGGCCCAACGGCAACCTATTTCATGAAATAGGTTAGCTATTTTATTACTTTAACTAATTGAAACCCTTGAACGGATTAGGGTTAGGTTTTCTTACCTAAGAATGTGATTGGTATCGCCGGAAAAATGACACGGTAGTCGTAGTTAGGCACGTAGATAAGTGGGTTTGAATCCCAGGAAGAAACTCCAGCAATCCCTCACACTTTCTCTCTTTTTCCTTCTCTTTTTCTCTCTTCTCTCTTCTAGGTTTAGGAAATTTGTACGAAATGAGAGAGAGAGAGAGAGAGAGAGAGAGAGAGAGGGTTTAAGGTCTTTATATAGGCCCAAAAATGATGGGAATGGCCCCAGGGCCATGGTATACTTCAATTATAGCCAAAACTCATTTGTTTCGGCTCAACGGAGCACTTCCAGAGCCCCCCTTGAGCCAAAGGTCGGACTTAAGCTCACTGACCTTGGATGTAGGTCAAGTTAAATTTTCGTTTCAGTCGGGTTCCCAGATCACACATGGCGGATCGGTTTCAGTTCAACGGTCATCGAAACTCGATCAGGGTTACAAGTACACTGCCATGTATGAGAAATTTCTCCTGATCCGAGGGTGTATTTGGGTCAGATTCTGACGGTCTGATTTTTTATATTCGGCCCGTAAGTGACGATCTCAGATTACTTAAATTTAGATTCATTTCTAAAGAAAACCACGTTTTCTCACACTTCGCTCTGGGCTCAAGCGAATAGCCTCGGAATACTATCTGAAGTTGATTTCCAAGATGGTTGTCAAGTCCAGCAAGGCTGTTTAACTATATAATTTCGTAGTAACTGAACTTTCTACGTGCGGTCCGGATCTAATACGGAGTTTCACTATGCTCCCGAGAGCAACTGGGTAATGAGATGGATTTTAGATTTTAGGGTAACCTAGCGTCAATGATTCTACAAGTTTTAGGTCTTGCAGATCGTATTTAAAGTGGATCGAGCGGATTTCGTAACTACTCTAGTTTAACACTTAGTTAAACTCGTCTAATTTTTAAAGGATTTAGTCCTTAGTGATTTCTGGCTGAGGCGACACTCGGGTCTCAGTATGGATTTTTTCGAGACGTTACAATCAGAAACGGCATAAATCCACTTCTGAGCAAAAGGAGTAGCCGTACCTAAAAGGCAATTTTGGTGTAGTGATTCAAATTCTCACTATTACAATAGTATCCTTTCTGCTATTGGTTTATATAGTAATCCAAATTCTCACTATTACAATAGTGCCTCTGATAATGAATATTCATGGTGGAAAGAGTAATTGTGACCAGAAAAGCTAAATATTAGTCTCTCCTTTTATGTTATGATAAATGTCTCTCAGAACTAGTGTATTAAATAATGTGCGCTACGTAGCGTAACGTACTCAAATAGCACAAATCCCCCATGGTGTACGCTATAGGGGTCGTAGCATACACTACAGATACGTAGTGTGTAGCGAACGGTACGTCACACTTTTTTTTTTTTTAAAGCTTTATGTATTTGAAATGGTGTCAAACTCATATTATAAAAAATCTTATACTTAAAATTTTTTATTAGGCATATATATATATATATATATATATATATATATATATATATATATATATATATATATATATTGTTTTTTCCTTACTATTTATCATTTTTAATTTAAAATTTAAAAATAGAAGTACTGTGAAGCTTACACTACACTGCACTATTAACGCTACAAGCTACAGAGGGTTGGATTGAGTTTATTTACTTATTTCATTGTAGCTAGTAGTTTGACTATTAGACTATCTAAACGTTGAGTTATATTATATTATATATAACAAAAAAAATTTAAACAATCAACAAGTTACACTAAGAAAGAATTAATTATTGAAAATTACAAACATAGAAATTGTATCGATAACTTGAATCTTGATGAGTTGATGCATACAATACAAGTTACAACTTATTACAATCTACCAAAAATTTGACCATTGGCCATTATGCCATCGCATACTAGAGTATGCCATGATTATATCATTATGCCATCTCATAACCATCGCATACTTTAGTATGCCATGACATACTTCCTACATGGCATATGCAATCTGAGCCACTTTATGTGCTTATGCGATTGTACATGACAACATTGATAATCACTAATCACTTATCGATCTTCCGTTGGCAGATGAACCTACCCAATGGACATCACAATATCTACTTGCATTCATATGGCCATGATTGGAGTATAACAAGCCTTTCTATGGATTAGACTAGAGACATCAATGGTATTGTAAACAACCTCCAAGTAATAAGTACGAGGAGCATGCACGATTTCATTGACCACATTGATTGCATAAGCAATTAGGCTAAATGATGGTATGGTTGGAAGACCCAGGTGTGCAAAATACCTTGTTGGTGCTTTTGATGGACCCTAAGGGGCTCATAGATATGTCGAGTGGGCCTTGAGACTAATGCAGGAAGGAAAGATCTAACTTAATATGATGCCATGAAATTAAAAGACAGATTAAATAGAGCAATAGAACGAAAAAACAAAACTAATTTACTATAAATTTAGAAATTTCAGATTCACGGCATGTCCAAATTCAAGCCTATGCCAATGCCGCAATACGAATCTCATAAATTTCTGATTAACTGGTACTAGTAGGAGATAAAAACCTCATCCTAGCATATGGTTAAATCTTAATTCAATTGAAATCATTTGTCTTGTGCGGGTTTTAACATATAAGGGCGGTTTAAAGGCCAGGGAATGGGGGAAGTGGGTTTGGGGTTGGAACATTAAGATTGAGGTTTTGGGAGGTTTCTGGTTGGGATTTCAGATTTTGGGTTTAGGGACTTTGGGTTTTGGGATTGGGGGATTTTTTAAAATTTGGGTTTTATTTAAACAAAATTAGGGGATTTTGGTGGAAATTAGAATTAGGGTTTTAGAGATTCAGGGTTAGAGCGTTAAGGATTTAAGGTTTTGAGAATTAGGGTTTGGAAAACTAGAATTTTGAGAACTAGTTTTGGATGGATTAGGGGTTGTAGAAAGAAGAAGAATAAAGGTTTTAAAGAAGAAGAAAGAAGAAAAAGAAAGAAGAGTGGGTTGTAGAGATGGAGAAGAAGAAATAACTTGAAGAGAAGAAAAAAAAATGATATTGTTGAGAAGAGAGAAAAGTGAAAAAGATAACTAGGGAATTGCTTCCTATGGTTTCACACAACCAATCCAATTAGAGGATGATTTTTTTTTTTTTTTTTTTTTTTTTTTTTTTTTTTTTTTTTTTTTTTGCTCAATCTCAAAGTAAAAGGAGAGAAATCTCTTTCATTCATAACATGCATATTGACTAGGGTGGGGACGTCCAACCCTTTATAGTCTCAGAAAAAAAATATTGTTCATACATATATAAAGTTTTCTATTTTTACTTTAGCTTCTTTTTTCACTATGTTTTTTTTTTTTTTTTTTTTTTTTTTTTTTTGTTTTTTTTTTTTTAAATTATTTAAGTCTAAACCGTATTAAACTTTAACTTTTCATTCTCTAAAATATCGGTGTATCCGTTTTCTTGACTGTTTTTTTTTTACTGTATTTCTAACAATCAAGACCTGATTAAATATGAACATTTCTCATATCTTTTTTTTTTTTTTTTTTTTTTTTTTTTTGTTTTTGTTTTTTGTTTTGTTGTTGTTCTATGTTGTTTTGCTAAAATATGGTTGATCCAAATCGTTGCCACACCTAGCTCCCACTAACCTTGATACAGATTGATTTCTATTATGAGGGATTGAGAGAATAATTGTTGCCCTAATAACTGCTTCAATATCTTTTCAATAGATATAACAAAGATAGAGTAAATGTCTAATTTTGGTTGGCAAGAATAAAAAAATTAGAAAATGTTGTGAGATTTATATTCAACACATTCAGTAGCCATGAACCCCACACCAAATTGTTGCAGCACAATTGGCACATCTTTGGATTTTGGATGTCCTAATATCATGTCGATTCTGACATTTAAAATGTTCAGAGTTATGGATATCGCAATTCCTGCTGATTCCCTGTAGCCTTAACTGCAAACTAATATATTGATTTTTAGGCAAAATTTTGCTGTTGGCGGTGGTGCCCTTATCTAGGAAACATAGGATTTTATTTTATTTTTTTTTTTGTTTTCGTTTTGAGTTTATACAGATTTTTGAGGGAATGTTCTTCATTATTTTTATAAAATACTATCTGGATGACTCAATATTTTATTAAGGCATGTTGTTTATGCAGTGCTTTGGATATTTTTGCCATCATTTCTTGTTACAATTTTTATTTTTTTATTCACAAAGCTTTGGATTTTTGTAGGAAAAGATATCCAAGAAGTTTGATAAAGTTTTGATGGATGCTCCTTGCTCTGGATTGGGTGTCCTCTCCACGGTATTCCTTAAACAAGTTAAATATTTCTTGAAAGGATAATTAAATTGGGATTGTTTTGGGATTTGGAAAAAATAATAATTTAAATAGCCAATATTGGTTTGAATCATCAAATAGTTGCAATCACTGATAGTATTGACTTATAATATTATTTCTTTTTTGGGTCAGTAATTGTTCATGTGCTTGTTTCTAAGATTCTTTGATCGGTAATGGTAGGTGTTTTATGAACATGATTATTTTCTACCTTTCCTAAGTCTTCCTTTCCTATTCAATTTGTTGTTTAAGAAAGCGGACTTACATTGGAACCGGAGATTAGAGGATTTGGAACAGTTGACAAATTTACAAGATGATCTCCTTGATGCAGCTTCATTGTAAGAGTTCAAACCCTTTCTTCTCCTCTTAGTTTTCTCTTAGAGGCCTTGTGCTATGTAACATGTTTGGTTCTTTTTTAAAATAAAAATAAAAATTGTGATGCTAGGCAAATGTTCTTTATGCTCTTGCTTTTGTTTTTATTTTACATGGCCCTTTAGTTTTAATGCATTTCTATGTATCTGGATTACAAAAGGAAATACATAATGGTTTTCTCTGAAAAGCTATGTTTACATGACAGCTGTTTTTGTTTTTTCCAAGAACCATAAAGTACAATATTAGATTGCCAAAGATATTATAACAAGCTAATGTATATCCCATAATACTGCAATGTTTTAAGATTTTTGCGAAAAAATGGTGCCTTCTAGATTTTTACATTGACATTAGTGCATTTATAGATTAGTGAAGCCTGGAGGGACACTAGTGTACAGTACTTGTTCCATTGATCCTGAAGAGAATGAGGAGAGAGTGGTTGCCTTTCTCCTCAAGCATCCGGTATGGACTCTTTTCTTTTTTGCATGGTTCACTGTTTTCCTCTTTCAAAAATTTTAAGGTTGATATCTTGATAGTTCATAATATGTAATATTTCGGTAATGGTTTTCTTAGATTGGTTGGCTTGGCTTCTCCTTCTTGGGTTCCACCCTCTTTTTTGGAATCATCATTATTCAAAGTCAGCAACTTTTCTTTTGTTAAGAGTATATACTTGTCTACATGTGACAACTGTACTTGTGTGGGTACATCTGAGACATGCACAAGCGGGTCCTTGCCATTGGGATGGTGAGGTCTGTCCATTAATCATGACAGCTGTAACATATGTTAAATATCGGCTGCTTGAAATTTCTTCATTTCTATTTATTTATTTACATGTGGTAACTTGATTGCTTGAGTGGTATGGTTTTGAGGCCAGGTTATGTAAACCATGGAGCCAACCTTATGCACCATTCAAATGTCCTTTCAAGTGCCTGTTTGGCATGTGATTCTCCAAGCAGAGGTGCTTGTTGGGTTAGAGAAGCTCCTGCTGTAATATAACTATTTTGCGTGACTATTCCCCTACTTGTCCAAATTTCTATTCTCTCAATTTTTGAGATCGAGAAAATTAAGTTTGTGTTACTTGTGGCCATTTGTTTTTTTTTTTCCATGAAATAATTTAAAAAAAAAAAAGAAAAAAAAAAAGGCAAAAACTTAACATATGGGCAGGTTGCAGTTATGTGCTTTTGTTATGATTGGGGTGGGTGCTTTCCGTCCAAATCTAATAAGCTTCATTTCATGTCCTACCTGGAAGGAAATGGATGGCGATTTTGGCATCCAAAAATTAATTAATTAATTAATTAATTAAACCACATATATGCAATTCCAGTTGGGGCATACTTCAGATAAGTTCTACCTAATGAGGCTTTTAACCAAGCACACTTTAGTTTCACTAACTCTTCATACTTTCACACCTTAATATTTTTACTATAAAATTGATTGCAGGATTTCATTATAGATCTTGCTGATAGGTACGTCCCACTTGATTTTGTTACGGACAAAGGGTTCTTCTCCAACCCAGTCAAACATCGTCTTGATGGATCATTTGCGGCCTGCCTGGTCCAATAAGTAGACCACAAGATGAACCCTGGGTAAGCAGACCAAGAATAGTATAATTTCTATTTTCTTGAAAATTGCTTCAATTCTCAATGAGGGTAAAAATTTTTTAGAGCAACTAAAAATCAAAGCATGTTGAGCCACCACTCTAATCATATTCATCGAAATCACTTTTTTGGAGTGCAGTTAGCAAGAAAAACGTAAGCCTCTCCTCTTTAATTAGGACAAGGTAGGGCCATGATGTGATACAATTATCCAAAAAGAAACTTATCTCTTGTAACTAATGCTGTCAAAATCGTTATCATACTGCAAATCGTAATTGGAGTTGAATCATATCGAGTTACAAATCGTATCGTAAATCATAATTTTTATTTTTATTTTTATTTTTAAATATAACTAAATCATAAAAAATTAAAGACTTTAATACTATCATGACATGGTATTACTTAAAAAAGTTAGATGATTCTTGTCTTTTTTTTTTTTTTTTTTTTGGTCTTTCAAGAAATTCTTGTTACCTTTAATAATTTATGTTCTCGTTACCTTTCTTGAATGTAGAATCGTATTATAAAAGCGACATTTGATTCCGTAGACCGAATAAAAAAGATATTTTGATTTCTAACCATCATTCCACAATACATATTCTTCAGATGATCATAACCATCCATACAAACATTCCAGATAAGTCGTAAATCAATTTACTTTTTTGATCAGTTAAGTAAGAAATCATACAAAAAACAATACCATTTAACATTGAAGAAAAAATATATAATTTAATCTCTTATAAAGAATAAAATAACATAATTTACCTTTTCTGAATGATATATATATATATTAAAAGGCTTTTTTCTAAACAATTTTTAAAGCCCTCACCAATTTAAAATCATAAAACGAAAGCTTAAAATAGAAGAAAACAAGTATAATTTGAATCGTAATTCAGGATTTGAATTATAAATCATAGGGATTCAAATCATAAAATCGTAAGATTCATATAAAAAAGGATTCAAAGGTGGGATTCAAATAATTTTACTTGAGATTAAACTCAAATCCTAAATTAAAGGATTTTGACAACACTGCTTGTAACAATGTTCCTAGAGAATAGCATGTCATCATTACAAGTTAAGGAAGTACAAATGGCTTACATTTTCTTCATCAAATAAATGCACTTTGCATTTTCTAAAATTTGTGCATTGTGATTTGTGGGGTCCCCTTAAATTTTCAGTTATTTTGATGCTCCAAACCGTTGATGGCGTGGGATCCATAATGAATGTGCTATTGCCCAGAAGCCTCCCAAGTTGAATGTATACATCATGCCACAGGAAGCTAGGAGGTTTCCGGTGCATCACCCATTCATAATAGGAGGCTAATATCAAAGAATAGGGATCACCGAACAGTGGGACCACATTGGAATGTCTACATTTTCTAGATGATCGGAACGCTACATAATTCATCGTTTGTAGTGGGGATAGGTCACAACAGATTTCAGGCCGAAGTTGTACTATGACACTGAAAAAGGTGGATATGATCCTCTTACACCACGAATCTCAAATAAAGGTGTTCCTGATAGAATTAAAATAAAATAGCAAGCTTATTTTCAACCAATGCAATTGATAGTGAATGAACCACATATGAAAATTCAATACTTTCTACAGTATAGGAGATGCACTTAATCTGGACCATCTAATTACTTGGCTGCATTTTGTATGGACCATAACCAAAACCCAAATTGATTAACTAATGTAATAGTTGGATTGATGGACCTGTTGTGGACAATGTCAATAATCCAATTGGAAGCAACATCCAAGGGGTTAGCATATCAATTTAACAATCTGAAGTCACACACAAGATTCCTTTTAATGGTCCATTTGAAGGCACAAATTAGATGGTTAGGATTGTTGGATGAGTCTAATTTGAGCAATGACCTGTTTAGGATAGTGGTTACAATATTCTACACAAGACATGGTTACAAACACATGCTGTAAACAATAATCAAGCTTGATATGTGATCCAGCATGCCCGTACAACCCAAATACATAATGAGTTTAAGCCTAGTCCTCTTTGTTGATGGGGAGCTAAGCTTCCACTCAGCAGCTGAGGTTAGGCATATATGGATTAAAAATTCTAGCCCATGTTCTCATCATTACACAAGTTGAATGTGGAATCATTGATCAATCTAAACTATGCATTACATTCTTACATGCATGCTCAACTTAATGCACCACGGTACCGTTTAGCCAGCTGTTTGGTACATTCACCTGTTGTGCTTGGTGTAGTCTTTTTGTGTAGTGGCTCATTGCTTAATACATTTCACTGATTATGCTTGGTGAAATCTTTTTCTCCCCAAAAGGAGGTAATGATTTGAAGAGCCAATGAGATTCCAGGGATTTATGATAGAAGTTGTGATTTGGCTGCCAACTCGACACAAGCCTCCTTATCTAGCCTTAGGACTAGTAATGTGAATACAAACCACACCGTACAACAAGAAAAAAAGAGGAGCCCATAACGTGATAGATGGATGCTAGATATTAAAACTTTTAATGGTCTCCACCTTAATAACTTTGGCACTATTATGACTAATTTTTTCCTCATAAGAGGATAAAATAATGACTTGAATAGTCAATAGAAAAGTGAGGCCCCATAATGTGATAGATGGATGTCAAGTACATTTTCCTAGATCCTACCTAAATAGCATTCACACTAGCATGATCGACTTAAAGCAAACTTGGGCTCAATAGTGAAAAGGACATCTTAGCGACTTGAAGATTCAACAGTGGAGGGGAATATAATGGGGTTTATGAGGTGATGGATGGATCGGTATGTTAATAATTTTTCATTCTTCCATGACCATAGGGCCAAAGTAGTGACCTGAAAAGTCAATAAAAGAGCGGGGACTATAAAGTGGCTAATGAATGTAAGTACCTTTCCATGGTCCCTACTTAAATATATTTTATACTAACAGGGCCAACTTTTCATCACAAAGGGATGAAGTAGTGACTTGAAAAGTCAATAGAAAAGTGGTGCCCACACCGTGACAAATGGATGTTAGGTACCTTTCAGTAGTCCCTACATAAATAAAAATCAGACTACGACAACCGACTTAAAAGTAGCATTCACACTAGCATGACCGACTTAAAGAAGATTTGGGCTCAATAGTGAAAAGGACATCTTAGCGACTTGAAGGCTCAATAGTGGAGGGGAATATAATGGGGTTTATGAGGTAGTGGATGGATCGATATGTTAATAATTTTTCATTCTTCTATGACCATAAGGCCAAAGTAGTGACTTGAAAAATTAATAAAAGAGTGGGGCCCATAAAGTGGCTAATGAATGTAAGTACCTTTCCACGGTCCCTACTTAAATATATTTTATACTAACATGGCCAACTTTTCGTCACAAAGGGACGAAGTAGTGACTTGAGAAGTCAATAGAAAAGTGGATCCCACACCGTGACAAATACATGTTAGGTACCTTTCAGTAGTCCCTACATAAATAGAATTCAGGACAACCGACTTAAAAGTAGTGACTTGAAAACCAATAATGTAGAGAACATAATAATGACTTGAAGCTTAATTATGGAGATGAATATAGTGGGTTTTATTAGGTGGTAGATGGATCACCATCTTAATATCATTCCATGTTACCATGACCCTCTTTTTCCTCAAAAGAGGGCAAAGTAACAAGTTGAAGGGATGAGGATTAAGTATGATCCCGACTAGAACCTAGTTAGGGATGTGGATTAAGTACGATCCTTACTAGAACCTAGTTAGAGATGGACGGTCCTATTAGGGTCTTTGTGGGGCCTACTGTGATGTATATATTTTATTTGCGTCGTCCATCTATTTTGATAGATCATTTTAGGGCATGAACCTGAAAGGAAAGTAGATCCAAGTCCAAGTGGGCCACAACACATGGAGTGGGGATTAAATTCTTACCACTGAAAACTTCCTAGGACTCATGGTTAGGGCTGTACATCAAACTGAGTCGAGTCGAGGTGGGCCAAGCTTGGCTTGGCTCGTCCATGCTCTCCTCGAGTTCGAGCTCGGCCTCGTGCTCAACATTAAAGCTTGGCTTGTTTGTCAAAGTTGTCGAGTCGAGTTAGTGGTTCGAGTCGAGCTTGTTTTCCCAACCCAACCCAACCCAGCCCTCAGCCCGACCCAAACCCTAACCCGACTCAACCTAGCGCCCAACCCAACCCAACCCAACCTAATGCCCAACCCGACCCAAACCCCTACCCGACTCAACCTAGTGCCCAACCCGACCCAATTTGCCAATCATATACTGATATACATTTTAAAAAATAAAAATAAAAAAAATCTCCAATAATATACTAATAATCTGATATACATATTCAAAAAAAAACATTAATCACATTCACCTACCTTTGTTTGTGGTGGCCGAATGGGCTGAGCAGGCCTGAGAAGAGTCGCCGAGTCGGGATTGGGCGCGAGTCGCTTGGAAAATTTAGAAGAATGAGAGAGAGAGAGAGAGAGAGAGAGAGAGAGTGTGGGCTGCTGTGTTGGGTGCAGTCGTGCGACGTGCTGGCTTACGGCTGCTCGTGCTCGGTAGGGTAAGGGAAAGAAAGAGGGGAATGGGAACGGACGGTTGGTCGGGTAAGGTTTTTTACTTTTTACTTTTTAGTAAAAAAATTTAAGTTTTACTTATATATTTTTACTTAACCATTTTTTAACATTAAATATAATATATAATTAATATTATAATTTAATATATATATATATAATATAAATATAATATAAAAATATATTATTCGAGCCAAGTCGAGCTCAAGTCGAGTCGAGTTGAAATGCACCATGGTTGAACTCGGCTCGAACTCAACTCGAGCTTTAGAAAAGAAGCTTGACTCGCCCCAAGTCGGCATTTCAAGCCGAGTCAATCCGAGCTGACTCAAGCCAAGTTGAGCGAGCTTTTCGAGCTAGCTCGACTTGTGTACAGCCCTACTCATGGTGATGTTTATTTGCCATCCAAATTATTAATAAGGTCAATGAAGGAAAAGATAAATATCATCTTGATCCACAACTTTTTATGGCCTCAAAGAATTTTCAACGATAGGCTTTTAATCCCCATTGCTTCCTATGGTGTGGTTCACTTGAGACTTCAATTTGTCTCTTTTTTGGTTTCATATCCTAAAATGATCTGTCAAAATGGATGGACGGTTTGGATAAAACATACGCATCACGGTGTGCCCCATAGAGCCCCTAAGAAGGCCACTCATCTCTAGCTAGGTCCTACTGAAGGTAGTACCCAATTTGTGTCTAATTTGAAGTGTTAATAGAAATTTGAGGCCCACAGAGTGAGTAATGAATGTTACGTGCCTTTCCATGGTCCCTCCCTAGATAGTTTTCGTACTATCATGATCAACTTTTTCCTCACAAGAGGATAAATTAGCGACTGTAAGAGTTAATAATTAAGGATGAGATGGTGGAGTTAATGAGATAATGGAAGTATCGTTATCTGAATAATTTTCCATACTATTGAATTAATAGGCGACTTCCAATAATGTTTGAATTCATCCAATCTAATCATCTTCTATGGAGGTCTTATCTCTTTAAATAATTGAATAACTTCAGATATTTCCCTTTTAGTCATGTAAATGGATTGGTGTCCTAAGGGTCCAGACTAGACAACTATGACTAATGACTTAATCCAATCTGACTGCCCAAGTGCAAGGATCTAGTGTTTATGTCATCCAAGAAGATTGATTACATCTAGTTGCTCAAACATCCTGGAGTGTACTGAGGGTGGATGTGTACTAACAAGCTAACCCAAACAAAAATAAAAAATAAAAAATCCTTTGTGGTTGTTGCGGAGTCTAAATCATTTGCTTGGGTCCATGGTTATGGTGCTTAGATGGACAACCTAGATCTAACCACGTTGGTTGTCTCAATGGATGGCTAGGATCCAATAACGATAGACAAAGATTTTGTTGTTAAGATTTCTAGGTGAGATGAGCGGTCCAGATTCAATAATTCCATATGGCTTTAATTCGCACCACTGCTTTCCACATTCATTCACAAAAAGGATTGTCGGGTGTGCCAAGCACTGCAAATCTCAACTTTGTGTTACATCACCAAGTTCTTAGAGTCCCAGTATGATTTGTGTTATATCTACACCGGCTATACATTTTTCAAGATCATTTTAGGGTATGGGCCAAAAAATGAGCTGATCTAAAGCTCCAGTGAACCACACCACTAAAATAAGTTAGGATTGAAGTCCTGCCCTTGAAAACTTCTTGGGGCCACGTGAGTTTTGGATCAAGCTGATTTTTGGGTTTTCCTTCATCTAGGTCTGTACATGTGTGACCTTATGAACAGGTTGGATGTCTAATAAGCATAATGGTAGGCCCATGAAGGTTTCAATGGTGGGCTTCATTGTCCCCATTGCTTTCTTTCTGTAATATGGTCCACTTGAGCTTTGAATCTGCCTTAATCAGCTTCCATTCATAACATTGTGTACCACAGCTTCTTTACAAAAGGATTTGAAGTAGATATCATGGTTTAAAGTCTTTAGTCATGGTAGAATAGAGACACCACTATGATAGCATCCACTTGGAACATGCATGTTAGCAATCTCGTGAGATTGAGCGTTGATCAGGCAATCCTGACCATGTAGAAGCCTTGCCTTAAAGAATGAGGCCCATCATCTAACGGACGAGGTTTTCCTACCAAAGCCTTAGGTAAGAAGTTTCTGCGCAAGGATGCTGGGTGGGGCCCACTGAGATGTTTATGAGAAATCCACCCCATTCATCCACTTTGAGAGATCATTTTAGGATATGCTACAAAAAATGATGTGTATCCAAAACTTAAGTGGGTTACACGAGAGGAAACAGTGGGGATTCATTGTGAATTGTTGAAACATTCTTCGGGCCATAAAATTTTTATTTAAGGAAATTGTTTTTGCTATTTTCACTTCATCCAGTGGTAATGACCTTATAAACGGTTTGGATTGCATATAAACATCAAGGTGGAGCCTAGAAAAGTTTCAACGGTATGAAAAATTTCCTCCAATTTTCCCTCCCGTGTGACCCACTTGATTTTAGATCCACCTCTTTTTGTCGAATTTCTTAAAATAAACACTCAAAACGGATGAACGTGGTGGATTTCTCACAAACATCTCCGTGGGCCCCACCCAACATGGTTGGGAACTTTCTGAGAAAGGCTTTCCCAAGAAATCCGTGCACACCTTCAATTCTATCGTTCTTTCACTATCACTTTCACGGGACGCGGGTTAGCTACTACAGGTTGAGCAGCGAGACTTGTAGTGACGTCACCAAGTTGTGTATCACACCAAGATGTATGTTTTATATCCACACCGTCCATCCATTTGGAGAGACCATTTTAGGGCATAATCTAAAGAATGAGTAAGATCCAAAGCTCGAGTGGACTGTGGACCCCACCAAAGAAAACAGTGGAGAGAGTGACGCCCACCCATTAAAAACTTCTAAGGGCCACAAAAGTTTTTGATCAAGCAGATATTTGTTTTTTCCATTCTTTAATATCTGTTTTAAGTTATGAATAGGTTGGATCTCAAATAAACATCACAGTGGACCTTAGGAAGGTTTCAACGGCAAGTGTCACTTTCTCCACTAATTTCTTTGGTGGGTCCACTATAGCTTTGGATTTGCCTTATTCTTTGGATCATGCTCTAAAATGATATATCCAAATGGATGGACAATGTGGATACAACACATACATCATGGTGGGACCCACATAAGTTAGTGACGTCACTTCCGTGGAGAGTTTGGTTACTTAACTTGTCAGTGGCTAATCCGCATCCATTTTCACGTGAATAACACGTTAGACTGGACTTGTTGCTTGTGAGGCAAGGCATTCCAAGATGGTGACTATTTTGTTTACCTGACTTGTAATACAAGGCATCTGCAAAAATGGTAACTACTTTGATGAGTGACTCCCTTAATTTACACGTGTGACTCTTAAAGTTATGTGGGGCCATAATGTTATATATGTAACATCCACTCTGTCCATCGGGTTATGTGCTGGATTTGGATCCCCCAGAAGAAAAACCAACTAGATCAATAACTCAAGTGGACCATACCACAGGAAATAAGGGGAATTGGATACCAACCATAGGTTTGTGTGTGGAGACATCAAAGTGTATCTTTCATCAAAGCTCTTAGTCAATTATAAATCAACCAGACCAATTATCTCATTAGAGTCTTCTGCTCATTGAATGAGCAGGTGAAAACCAGGGTTGAGAAACAACCTAATCCAAAACCCAGGCACAACACATGGCTTGAATTCAAAGAAGTTTTAGAAGTATTTTTACATTGTTTACATTGGTGAGGCTTATGGGAGTTTTCCGTCCAGTTTTGTAAATACAGTTCTACATGTATATGTGTTGCGTGTGTTTGCTAACTATAATTTATGAACCTAGTAAGAAATGGAGAAATGAGGACAGTCAATAGTTAAAAATGAAAAAAAGAAAAAAAAAATAAAAAGAAAAAGAAAAAAGAAGTGTACGGACACTTTTGCACGAATAAATGGCATCACTTGCTGGACCTGGTGAGATTGTTGGGTTAGGAATTCCAAGAGCAGTTGGAAATGAAAGCATGTTGGGCCCCACATCTAATGGCGACTGCCAAAGTCATGCATGTATACGTGTCGTGTTGCGTGTTGAAGTGTTCCATTTTAAGAAAAATGGACTATTATAAGATAGAAATGGGAAATGGGACACTTGATGCTGCCTTCCTTGAATGATCACGACCAATGATACCCGTTCATGTAGTCAGTTGATTATCAGTGTTTAGAAATAGAGCAAAGTTCATCCCATCCATCTAAAAGCCTAAGACAAACTTCCACATTACATCATGGATACAAGGTGAATGGGCCCCACTCTATTGTGAAAGAAAAAAAAGATAGGGTCAGTAAACTTATTAGGTGGGGCACGGTGCATGAATCAGATGTATGATAGAAGATCATCTTTGTATTTGCATGTATGCATGACTACTCTCTTGACATGCATGACTTGTAATACAAGGCATCTGGAAAAATGGTGACTACTCTGATGAGTGGCTCCCGTAATCTACAAGATTGTATAATTTTCAATTCTTTCATGACCATCAGGCCAAAGTAGTAACTTGAAAAGTCAATAGAAAAGTTGAGCCTATAAAGTGGCTAATGGATGTAAGTACCTTTCCATGGTCCCTACTTAAATATATTTGTTATTAATATGGCCAACCTTTCGTCACAAAAGGACAAAGTGGTGACTTGATAAGTCAATAGAAAAGTGGAGCCCACGCCATGACAAATGGATGTCAGGTACCTTTCAGTAGTCCCTACATAAATAGAATTCAGACTACGACGACCGACTTAAAAGTAATGACTTGGAGACTAATAATGTAGGGACATAATAGTGACTTGAAGCTTAATTGTGGAGATGAATATTGTGGGGTACGGTTTATTAGGTGGTAGATGGATCAATGCCTAAATATCTTTTCGTGTTACTGTGACCCTCTTTTTCTTCAAAAGAGGGCAAAGTCGTAAGTTGAAGGGATATGATTAATTACTATCCCTAGCATAACCTAGCTATAGGTAGACGGTCCTATTAGGGTCTTTGTGGGGTCCACTATGATGTATATGTTTTATCCACGCCGTCCATCTATTTTGACAAATCATTTTAGGGCATGAACCTAGATGGAAAGCAGATCCAAGCTCAAGTGGGTCACAACACATGGAGTGGGGATTAAATTCCTACCAATGAGATGTTGTAAAAAGTTGTCTTGTTCAGAGTTCCCAAATTTTAGCATGTGTAGGTTACATTGGCTTACAAGTCGACACACAAAAAAAAAAAAAAAAAAAAAAGAAAAAAGAATTAGCAAAAATCTTCTCATGGATTCTTGAAACTTGAGTTTCATAAATAATTGGAGCGTTACATTAATGGTAGGTATTCAATCATTATTTCATGTGGTGTGGTCCACTTAATATTTGGATCTACTTTTTTTTTTCTTTTTAATCATCGCTAAAGTGAGCTATCATAAGATTTGGATCTATTTTTTTTTTTTTTTTAAATTAATCATGCCCTAAAGTGAGCTATCATAATGGATGGATGACCTAGATGTAAGGGACATACACTATGGTGGACCCCATAGTTGGGAATCCTTCGACGTCGATGGACACGAGAATCTATCAAAGCTGCTCCTAACAGGGAACACCAGATGGACAAATTAGAGTTGTGAAACCCTCGACCATTTTATTATTGCTATGGACCTACGAATTTATGTATATTATATATGATATAGTCTTGATAATCAACAAGTTAAGTAACACAGTCACACTAGTGTGAAAAGTTGTTTAGATGATGATTACGCAAAGATTGTTGTTGATGTCTTAAATTTGAAAATAACAAGTCTGTTAATGCCATCGACAGGTTGCTCGATGCCATCGAGCAAACTTTGATGCCATTGAAAAATTCAAAAAATCTATGTTTTCTTGCTATAATATTTTGGTGTTTTCTTGATGCCATCGAAGGAGTAAAATGCCATCAACAACTTGTTGATGCCATCGAAGTCCGATCGAAGGTGCCATCGAGCACGCGCACAGAATTGCGTAAGTGTGGGATTTATTTCTAATTTCGATTGCGATTCTCATAGATGATATATATATGGGTGTAATCAGGATTTGGGGACAAGATAAAGGTGTTTTAGGTTTTCTAAATTCATTCTTAAGGGTTTCAAGGGCATAACTTGGGCTTAAGGAAGGAGATTCAAGGCTTTTCGGATCAGTAACTGCCAATCTCTTGTAATTTTCTACTTTCATGGTGCATTATTGTTGCTTTGCGTTGTAATTTTTCCCCGCAAGAATTTTTCCACGTTAAATTCAGAGTATTTGTGAGTAGACTCGTTTGTGCGATTGGAATACTTTGCTTGATTAATCTCTGTATGTTTATGTGGTCTCCCAACAAATATAATATCCATTTATGAAATTAGGGACCTACATCTTTAATTCAATGGGGACTCTTAAAAAACTTGCAGGGCCAGGTGTCACATACATGCATAGTTGAAATCATACATGCTCTTCTACAAGGGAGAAGAAAAAAAGTACCAGGAAGAATCTGCATCCATGGTTTGCTAGAGTACATTACCATGTGTAGCAATAAGATATGTTGGGGTGCTAGCACTCGGATCACGGTCTTTTCAATGGTCTAAACCATTCATGTGATGGGTCTCATGGTCTATGGGATGCTTCAAAAATAAATCCAATCAAAATACTAGTGGACCACATTGCTTGAATTTGGAAGGTTGAGCATGCTTGCACACTGCTTCATATGGTGTTGCCCATGTGAGTTTTTTCATCAGTATGAATTTTAGTGTGTCCCATCTTCATGATGGTCCTTATTAGATTCACAGTTTGGATATACACTGTTGCGTAGCACGCCAACAATGCAGTGAGCCTAGATCCAATCTCAAGCCTCACCCACAAACGATAAACAGGAAGAAATATAAACTAGAAACAGATCAAAACAATCCAAAACAAACCACAAGATAAGATATATGTGGAAAAACCCCAATCTAGGGTAGAAAAACCATGGATACAAACTTCCACTATGAAGAACGAAGATTACAAGGCAATATACTAACCTCTCCCTTGGAAGTACAGAGAAAATCCCTTGCCCTCACCTTAGAAATATTTCCCAATATTCACCTTAACCCTAGAATAGTCCTAGGGACCCCAATTTATAGTTTTAGCAACTTCCCTTTCCACATCCCAGTTGCGAAAGGACTTGCGACAGGAAATTTGTGAAACTCCTTTCCTATAACATCCCGAAAAATCGAGGGTCGAGTAGTAACTCAACACTCGAGTTCCAGAACATCACTTATGCAACATAGATAATGATGATTAAATGTTGTCTGTGTTAGTACAAAAAAACATGAGCGAGATTCAACCAAAACAGTAATTCATACTCCAGATCCATGTATAAAACATAAGCGGAAGACTGAAAAGTGTATATAGATATATATGAAACAAAACATTCTCGATCTCCAGCGTATGAACACTAACTGAGTCACCGAATATATACATGTTGGTTCTGAATCAAAATGTCAAAATAGTACAACTAAAATTATCAACCATGTAGCCCCGTAGCACTGGACAGCCTATGCGAAGCCTCCAGCGAACTGCATGTAGGAGAACTCCTCCTGATCGTCATAGAAGTCGAGCTCAGTCTCCTGTGCTCCAGTAATACCTGCATCTGATACAGGGTTTGGTGGGTGTTTTAAAACACCATCCCGTAACGTGGGAATGAGTGGCCAACTCAGTGGAACAATAAAGCATAGGTTAACATGTTATCAACTCAGTCAAGCAGTAATGATAAAGCAGTACAATCAAACAATTCTAACTACTCTTATTAATGCAAGTATGAATGACATAATGTATGCCCTCACAACACCCTCCCTCGTGCGACACCATCTCACGTTCGCAGCATGCTTTCATCCCTCAGTGCTCCACATCTTTCAGGCACATGCAATGCATGATGAGCATGATTACCGAGTTATTATTAGTCCATTTCAAACAGCAGGATTGGGAAACTAAGGTACCTCCCTTGTATCATTCCCAAACATGATCCATTCTAGGGTCGTCAGTCCTAGTTAATCTCATACGATGGTGTGTTTTTTCTAGGTCACTGCAAAGGCTGCCAGGGCTGTTACGCACAAAGGTTACACCACTCCCCCATCACCTCTTTAACAATTCATCACTATACAGAAACAGGCCTAGTTTATGCTCTATTACTACGGGAAGGTTCATCGCCTCACCGCAGATTTTAGAGTATGCTCGAGGTCACTCCACTGACACCCTACCAACTGGCAGTCTATTTTCAAAGCCCGACCAGTCCGCTTATTGAGAATGGAACCCGGATGCAACCTGTCACGCCCCAAACTTGGAAACCGGGCTCACAAAATTCCCGATCGCCAAATCCGGCGCCGACAGCTTCCGTAGAACCCCATTTCCAGCTCTCAGCGCCCATACGCCAAGTTCCGATCCTGGGATGCTACGAGGAGGATTTTCAACATCCGTTTAATTTGTAATAAGTATAACCAGAGGCATAACCCAAAACGACAACCAAAAACTCCATCACATTTCCACTATGATCAAAAACTTTACAAGTACAATGAGCATAAAGGGAAATACAATGAGAATGGACAAAAAGCTCCAAAAGATCTGCTCTGCGCTCCTGTCTCAGCGCTGCTGTGTCCTCGCGTCACCTGCACGCAATGGTCGTGCATAAGCTTATAGAAAGCTTAGAGGGTGGTGAAAGTGTGTGCGCAAGGTAGTAATGCAGTATGCAGTATCAGAGTAATGCGGAACATGCTGGTGAATCCATGAATACCATTAGCCGTACCGAGGCTATGCGATGCAAGGTATGAATGATGTCGGCCGTACCAAGGCTATGCGATGCAAGATGCAAGTCAATCATACAATTCCTCATCTAAGTCCACATATCAGTACCGCTCAAAATCTGAGATATAACCGGGGTCTAGTACACTCTAAACCAGATTGCCGCCCCATCGCGCGCAATAAGGTAAGTGGAAGAGACCTCACTATCCGCCTGCCAATATCGGGCGCGGCTCGTCGATAGCGGACCCATTCCTCGAGCTGGTCAGACTCAGCCTAGCATTGCCCCCTCCTCTCGGGCGGGTAAGGCCGCACCCCCTTCCAACCGACCACGACACAGTGGAAAGCGCAGCCGTCTGGTAATCGGCACTCGGCGCTCCTGCACCCACTCGGTCTAGACGTTGGAGCAATCTCTTGGTACCATAAGGGTTTAGGGACTTTCACCCAGGGATATCTATAGCACCCCATGTAGAACCAGATTTTCGGTATCCAATCCTGCCAACCACGATATGCCTATGGAGGTTACGGCCCTGATGTCGCTAGGGTGTACAGTAACCATATCACACAATGCGAATGCATGAATCACACTCTCCAGTCATGCAGCAATCTTGCGCGTCTCGTGCGCTCATGTGGGGCAACACTGCCTAACCGGGAGCCCCTAAACAATCTGCCCGAAGGCATATGTTATGATCAGTCACTTCTCATACCAAGCATACATATGATGCGTATGATCATGAATCATGGGACTATGCTAAACATGCTATATGGGATAGATGTTGTTCATAAGGAGATGGGCCTAGACAGCCTACAAGTATGGGCCTAACAATGGGCCCTAGGGAGAATTAGAATGCGGACATTTAACCAACATTATCCTACAATGTGGACGTCAAACCAACATTGCTCCCAAGGCATTGCCCGTCGTAAACGTCATTACATAAACCATGTTGTGGTTACACATTGCAATGGGCCTTAGGTTCATCCCATTGGGCCTTAGATACATCAAATGGTCCATACCATATGGGCCTTTCATTCATGTGGGCCACATTAATGGGCCGCACCAATGGGCCTTATGCGTATTGCAATGGGTCATAACCCGTGAGCCTTAGATACATCAAATGGGCCTAGTCTCATGGGTCTTAAAATACATCAAATGGCCTAATGACATGGGCCCTACATCCACATCAAAGTGGGCCCCAATGATCTACCACAAATACATTAAGATGGATCTCAAAACATGCCAAGGTGGGGTCCACTTGGACTATGGATCTGGCTCATCTTTATCTCATGCCATAAAATGATCCTTCAAAATGGATAGACGGATTGGATGTAACCTATACATCATGGTGGGGGGTCCACATGAGGGTCCACCATAAAGTATATTACCTAATATAATATAATATATATAATTGTATATTTATATACAATAATATAAAACATATATACTAATGTATATATACAATAATATATATGTATATAATTATATATACAATAATATATATATATAATATACACATATATATATATATAATATACATATATATATATACACACACACACCCACACATACACTCACGCACACACACGCATGCACCCACGCACGCACCCACGTACACACACCCACACACACACCACCCACGCACACACCCACCGTCCACTGGACGATGGGAATATATGCATCACAGCGGGCTCCACCGTCCAGCGGACGGTGGAGAAAAACACAAATCACCGTGGGTCCACGTGGGGCCCACTGTAATGTTTACATGCCATCCAACCCGTTCATAAGGTCACGCAGACCTAGATGAAAGGTAATAAAAAAATTTCAGCTTGATCTGAAACTTCAGTGGGCCCAAAAAAAGGTTTCAATGGTAGACCCTCAATTCTCACTGTTTCCTTTGGTGTGGGCCGCCAGAATGGTGGATGGGCCTGATCTTTGGAGGGGGCCCACCTCAGGAGGTGGCCCACCCAATGAACGGCTGGGATGACACATATACATCATGGTGGGGCCCACGGCTAGAGGCCATGGGGCTGCTGCCGTCCGTCGTTCACAGGCGGCTGGCTCAGGCAGCGCCTGCCCTCCTCTGACAGCGGCAGCGCTGCAGCGCAGTGTTGCCTGTTTTCTTTTTTTTTTTTGATTTTCTAAAAAAAATGCATGTGGGACCCGCTACCGGAGAATCCACTCCGTCCAGTGGATTCTATGGCTTGAAATACACCAAACCAGTCTAATATTGGGTATTTTTGGTGTATAGAAACAGAAAGGTGGGCCTGAATAGCCTAGAACAGTAGAAAATATAGTTTCATATTGTATGGTCCGCCTGATTATCGGACTGACCTCATTTTTCGGTTCAACGCCTAAAATGAGCCAAAGAATAGGATGGACGGCGTGGATTGAACCCTTATATCAGGGTGGGGCCTACATAGGCAGCCCTTCCTAAAACCAAATGTATTTT
>JAJHSJ010000019.1:17551357-17637901 GCA_021015155.1 Magnolia officinalis
TTGGAGATTAGCTGATCAATTCAGCAATTCCTCCTAAGTATCTAGGAGATGACCAAAATGGCGTCGGAATGCTGCCAAAATTTCTATCAGGCTATCTTGTATTTTGATTGATTGTGCTTTATTTTCAGAATCAAGGGAATCGATGATGTAAATGAACTCAGAATAAATGTGATCAATGTTTTCTGGTTCTTTCTTTGTTATCATTGAATAAATCCCCCAAATTAAATACATTTGTTTTCTTGTCAAAACAAAATGGCGACTCTGCTAGGGAACTATTATTCGATGGTAACTTAGAAAATATTAAGAGAACACGTATCACTTTTTGGCGTCTATATAGACGCCAAAATGGCGACTCTCACTGGGAACATCCTCCCCTTCATCTCTAAAAGCAAAGTACAATTATTTAAATAAAATAACTAATATTCTCTTATAAATGACAGGTATATAGTAACGACATTTCTCCCGACTAACGTGGTGTCTACTCTCATCCAACGGATTTCCACAAAAGAAAGTATCAGAGAAGATTAAATCAGTTGTGATCAAGGACAGACAATGTCAGGGTTCAATCTGCCGAGTATGGATAATAGGTCAATCATGTGAAACGTTACGAGGCGCGGTTTTACTTCACTCACTCAGTCCATCCTCCTCGATTGCATCAACAATGCAGTTTTCACTTCCTCCTTTGATATCAGTTCATTCGAAGTGTATAGAAAAGAGAAAATTTGCCCGCAAATGTTGAAAGTCTGCATTAGATGAGCATGTTACTGAAGAAATCCCCAACTTTCCAATAGCAACCATCATGAGCAACAGTAAATCCTGAATCATACACTGCTCGCCGACAAGTAGATGAATTAATTAATGAATTAACGAATTCATTAGCCAATAGAGAATACAGGGAGCATCGCCACAACTTTCTAGAATAAAAGAGAAGAGTTAAGAGTAAATAGAAAGAGTTAGAGAAAGCAAAGTCTGCTGTGATCAAGAGCAGTGAATTTCGTATAATGGACAGAACAGTCTCTATTTCACGTGTAGCTCAAGAAGATGAGGGAGGATGGAGGATTGTTCCATCCAAAAGTCGGAAAGTTCGATCTGCTTCCGCAAGAAGCACCATCTTGCAATGTACTGGGTCAATTATGCGAAGTGCCATGAGATACAGTCCTGCTTCGGTCATACAATCATCTCATTTAAGAAAAACGGAAAGGCCCGTCACTCCAAAAGGTCTTCTGATACCGTTAACTATAACTGTAAAGACATCCTCTACAGAATCATTGCGAGTTCAGAAAAATAAAGGGAAGGCGACCGTAATCAGCGAATGTTCACTCACAACACCTCTGCAAAAGATTTTACACAAACTCATGCATTGAGAATGCTAGGATTTGAGTCAGTTAGTTCTTCGAAGTGACAGTACGCTGGTTCAAATCAGATAATAGTTCATCTTCTTCAACAACATCAGCGGCACGATGCTCGCTTCCTGCTTCAATATTAAGACAATCGAAGTATAAAGAAATAGAAAGCCCGTCGACAGATATTAATCAGCCCAATCAGTTTTTGCTAGATAAGCATGTGATTGAAGAAGTCCCAAATATTTTGACAGTGATTGCTGTGAACAACATTGAACCACAAGTAGAAAGACCACAACCGCAAACGGTTAGATTTCAAAGACCGATGCCTAATATTACTCAGAATATAATGCAAGAAGAAATTCGGCAGATGATTATCGAGTCTACTCATCTAGAGAATGAACGAAGTCAGAATAAATGGTTTCGATATCAGACGCCGTATCCCCATGAAACAGAAGATATGCCATTTCCCGCCGATTTCAAACACCCGGATTTTCAGAAATTTAACAGGAATGGATCACCAGAAGAGCATATGATGCATTTCATAGTAAAGATGGGAAATTTCTCTAGAGTTCCTCAATATTGTCTACGATTATTCGGGTCTTCTCTGACAGGAAGAGCTTTCAAATGGTATTCAGATTTAATCACAGGATCTATTCATACTTGAGAACAAATGCAGGATGCTTTTATGTCAAACTTTTTCTCTTCAGACTGAGAAGTTAGTTTGACCGAATTGGTCTCTATTCGCCAAGAAGAAAATGAATCAGTTGAAGAATTTATCAGTCGATGGAAGGACTTGGCAGCATTATGTCAACATCCTCTGCAGGAATCAGAACAAGTAGAACTATGCTTAGAAGGCATGAGACTAGAACTGGCATGCCATATGATTAGTAAAGATTGGAGAACCTTTTGTAATTTTGCTACGAAGGCTTATGCTCTTGAAAAGATGATGGGAAGAGTGTCTGCTTTTTAGTCAAAATCAGCCCACATCACTCGAAAAGAAGAAAATAAAGAAGATTATCAGGATGTTGAAAAAGGCAGTGATGAAGAAGATAGAAATGGTCGTGCGGTTATCATGACATATAAAAGGTCCAGGCAAAATAAAGATCATATGAAGTATTCGTTTGCAAGAAAAGATATACTTCCTATGCTGAATCGATTGTTGGCTATGAAGAGTATTGAATTACTTCGGCCAAGACACATCGAAGAAATCAAAAATACCGGAGGAATGGATTATTGCCATTATCACCGTAAATTTGGGCATCATACGAAAAAAATATAATTCCCTCAGGAAAAAGCTACAGACGATGATCGATAAGGGAGAAATTGCTATGGAAAGAGCACGACAAAAAGAGAAAAATGGAGAAAAAAATGACAGAAACTCGATAAAGAAAAATTTTGGGGGCATCCGCGTTAAAAGATGATAACATGCTTCGTATGGTAAATCGTCAGTAATTGACAAGATCGAGCTGTCATAGCCTAAATATTCAAAAGAAAAAAGAAGCAAGTGAGGCAAAAGATGTAAAGCCGCGATAAAAAACATATTCGTTGCAGATATGCATCGCAATACATGCCAGTTCAGGAAATGACCACTATTTTGATTTCGAAAGGTATCGGTATAATACTTCCAAAATCAAAAGGGGGCAAGATAAGTGAAGAAACTATGAAATGTGTCTCTCACCATAGAATGTATTTCTTTTGTGTATTCGAATAAAATGCAGGCTTTCAAGCATATCAAGTCATCGCCAAATGCAAAGCATTCGCATGCAATGACAATCGCCAAATGAAAAGCCAATCGCCAAAATTAGCAACTATCGCTATCGCCATCAATCGCTTATCAAAAATGTTATCATCGCCAAAAATTACATTCTCAGAGCATATCAGCAGCGGTGAAATATCAATTATTGATTCTCAGAACATTATCAACAGCGGTGAAATATCAATTATTGATTCTTAGAACATTATCAGCAGTAGTGAAATATCAGCTATGGATTCACCATTCATGACAATGGAATAACAGTGGAATAAACCTACATAGTCAACCACACAAATCTTACGACAGTTATGACAACTAATCATTTAAGGCGGCCTAGCTAAGCTTATATGGCCAACTACGCATAAGACCTATAATCATTTGAGGCAGCCTAGCCAAGCCTATATGGCCAACTATGCTTAAGACCTATCATGTAAAAAGCTTGAAATTGGCTAGCCTGAAATCGGCGGTAAACTATATTGTTCCTTGAGCCCATAGCCCAAAATCGGCGGTAAACTATATTGCTCCTTAAGCCCATAGCCCGAAATCAGCGATAAACTATAATTGCTCCTTGAGCCCTGCCCGAAATCTGTAATAAACTATAATTGCTCCTTGAGCCCATAGCCCGAAATCGGCGGTAAACTATCTTCCTCTTTGAGCCCAGTGTCAAGTCCAATTCAGTCGTCTAGTCGAGTCAAGTTCAGTCAAGTCAAGTTGTGTCTAGTCAAAGTATGGTCAGTCAAAGTACACTAGCACAATTGCTCAAAAGCATCAAATATGCTCAAAAGCATCGACTATGTGTAGCATTCAAAATGCTGCTGATGCACATTTCAATTTAGATATGCTCAAATATGCAATTGCCTGATGAAAATTTTAAATATTAAGTAAACAATATATATGCAAAAAAGCTTTTCTCTTGAATCAGGTTTAAATCACAACGACAGTAAATGCCTTCAAGATATTGGCAATTATCTATTCAAAAAGTTCAACTCTTCAAGGTCAATTAATATATTGACAAGAGCTATTTAGATATATTCTTTAGATTCGTTAAAAGGAGCAGCAAAAAATTATCCATCCTCCAAGAGTATCTGCAGGCTTTCAGAAATATTATCTTCTAAAGAAATCTTTATGTGAAGATTGACTGGGAAAGGGGGCAGGATCTATGTCTCCAAAGCAATTTATGCCTTGGTCTTTAAAAGTAATCTATGCCTTGGTCTTTAAAAGTAATCTATGCCTTGGTCTTCAAAGTAATCTATGCCTTGGTCTTTCTGATAATCTCTTATGCACGATGAAGAAATTCATATACCGAAAATTATGAAATCCAAGTACCAGATCTAATGGAGACAAAGAACAGAATCAACAAAGATCCAAGGAAAAGTCTATGAAGAAATGTTAAGGAGCACAAATTAGAAAAGACTCGATAAAAGACTTAGCAATTGAACCTTTGGAGCTGGAAATGATATCTCTAAGAGCGTGATTTAATGAGCAAAAGAATGCAATGCGAAGCACGATGACAGAGATCAAAGATGAAATGATTAAATCATTATCATATTGCAAATATTGCAATCACTTAAAAGAGAGAAGAAGTTTTCAATATAAATTTCAAAATTATCAATGCTTCATAAGGCTAAATTGAAAAAGTTGTATGTCTTAAGATACTAATTCTGATTAATTTGGTAGGAAAGCTCATCGTTTGAATGATCGGATTATGCAGATCATGAATGAAGGAAACAATTAAAAAAAGGTTGCTGCGAATTAAAGGAAAGAATCGCTGGAGTTGATCAAAGAGACCGTTGCAGCCGCAGCGATGTTGAAAGATAGCTCTCAGGTCAAGTTGCTCAAAGACAAAGTCGTCACAGCTGTTGCAGAGATGAGTTTCGACGAAAGAGAATCTCATCTTCTCTAGTGAAACATCCGCTTGACACTACTGGCTGGGGGCGTTCAAGTCTTCTATTCAAGCATAATCATCAAGTCTTCTGCTCAAGCACAATCATCAAGTCTTATGTTCAAGCATAATCATCAAGTCTTCTGTTCAAGCACAATCATCAAGTCTTTTGTTCAAGCATAATCATCAAGTCTTCTGTTCGAACGCAATCATTCAAATCTTCTGATCGAGCACAATCATCAAGTCTTTCGGTCGAGCGCGATTATCAAGTCTTCCGGTCGAGTGCAATCATTCAAGTCTTGAGCGCAATCATTTAAGTCTTCCGTTCGAGTGCAATCATCTAAGTCTTCCATTCGAGCGTGATCGTTCAAGTCTTCTGTTTGGACGTGATCATTCAAGCCTTTTATGCGAACGCGAGCATTCCAGTCTTCTGGTCAAGTATCAGCATTCAAGTCTTCTGGTCAAACGCGATCATCCAATCTTTCATGCAAGCATGATCATCTAGTCATCTTCAGTTGCAGTTCATTCAAGTTATTCGGGCGGAGGAAGATTGATCCTCCATTTGATTTTAGGAATCAATCAAAGAAGGATCGAGGGGGCATCTTTGAGGCACAAAAAATATCTCATTGTAGTGGTCAGAGAAATCCACGTCCGGGGGGTATTTTGGTAAAATCCATGTCCGAGGATATTTTGGTAAAATCCATGTCCGGGGGGTATTTTGGTAAAAATCCATGTCTGGGGTTATTTTGGTAAAAATCCATGTCCGGGGGTATGTTGGTAAAAATCCATGTCGGGGGTATTTTGGTAAAAATCCATGTCCAGGGATAGTTTAGGTATTTTGGTAAAAGTCAGTGTCCAAGGTAGTTTAGGTATTTCAGTAAAAGGGATTAGAAAAGGTATTTTGGTAATAAAGCAGGCATAGGTGTCATTTTAGTAAAGAGAGGCTGTACACCACCATTTAAGAGGGACTTTGGTGGACACCATGGTTTAAGAGAGGAAGATGTCCAAATGTGAAGGAATAAGTGGTGGTGATCACCACTTTCTAAGAGTGGTGGGGCCTATAAATACCCCTCTCTCTCATCACCGACCCGCGGAACGGAAGAAAGTGGTCGCGCGACCCGCACAATTGAAGGAAGCTGTTGTGAGATCCGCAGAACGGCAGGAAGCTGTTGTGCGACCCGCGGAACGGCAGGAAGCTGTTGTGCGACCCGTGCAACGGTTGTGCGACCTGCACAACTGAAGGAAAGTATTGTGCGACCCGCACAACGGTTGTGCGACCCCCGCAACGGTCAGAAAGTGTTGTGCGACCCACACAACTGAAGGAAAGTGTTGTGCGACCCGCACAACTGAAGGAAAGTGTTGTGCAACCCGCACAACCCCATCTCATTGCAGACTGGTTGATTAGCTCAATATTCCTCCTAAGTATCTAGGAGATGACCGAAATAGTGCTGGAGTGCTGCCGAAATTCCTATCTCATTGGAGATTAGCTGATCAATTTAGCAATTCCTCCTAAGTATCTAGGAGATGACCAAAATAGCATCGGAATGCTGCTAAAATTTCTATCAGGCTATCTTGTCTGTTTTGATTGATTGTGCTTTGTTTTCAGAATCAAGGGAATCCAAGGATGTAAATGAACTCAAAATAAATGTGATCAATGTTGTCTTGTTCTTTCTTTGTTATCATTGAATAAATCCCCCAAATCAAATACATTTGTTTTCTTGTCAAAACACCGACTATGTTTGAGATCCTAGGTGGCCCACCATGATCGTTTTCCAGACCATCCGATCCATTGAATTTCTCTGTGGGGCCCGACTTAACATAAAGGTATAGCCGTTTGAGCATTGGTAAGCGGAGGAAAGAGATGGACTGCCACCATCCAATCCGTGCCAAACACAGCCCGACCCGAGCCTGTGGAAGGAGGGAGATAGAGAACCGCCCTTCCTCGTTGGGAAGGACGAATCCCAACCGTCCGACGAAGGAGCCATCTCAGCCATCCCCTGTCTCTTCCTCCCTTTATATAAAGAACACTGTGGGAGAAAGAATGCAGGAAGGAAAGGATAGGCATAAACCGATCCTCTATTTTAACGTAAGTAGTGAAGGCGTAACATTTTTCCATTGTTCTGTTATTTTCTCTTCTCTGGTAACTGTAAGAATTACGTTCTTGGGCCAAGACGAAGCCAAGAAATGGCTAAGTCCAGGGCCAGGACTGTGTCTGGAAACATACCGATCGATGGCTGTCTTTCCATCTGAGAAGCCGACCAAAACAATGGCCGTGTCTTTTAAGTAGGTGCCAGGCCAACAGTGGCTATGTCTTGGGCTGAAACTAGGCCAAATGATGGCTGCGTTCCAGGCCCAAGCAAGGCCTAACAGTAGTTCGGTTTCGACTCAAAGCCATGCCACTCAGATGATGGCGTTCTCAGACTGAGGCCAGCTTGTCTCGAGCTGGGATCTGACCAGAGAATAACATGGTTGGGCCACAACTGGACAGTGGAATCAGGCTTCCAATGGACTTTAGATAGTTGCAAATAGACCTCCGTTTGAGCATAGGATGAAGCTCTCGAGTAGGCCCTGTTTAGAGCTGAGAACTGGCCAAGAAATAGCCATGTTACATAGCTTGATGCATGCCTCAGTCGGGTATCGTTGAGCTCTCAACAGAGCTTCAGAAATAACTCAGGAACTGAGCATGCCTGACTCCCACGCAGGCCCCCGGAACAGTTGCTGCACAAGCACCGTTAAGAGCCGGAGACAGGCCATGCGGTGGCCCTGTTCTGAAGCTGAAACCAACCGAACGATGGTCAGGTTTCAGACAGGTAACGGACCTTGAGGGAGGCCGTATGTCAGGCCAAGGTCGAGTGGTGTTAGAACTCTACTTAGTGTTGGAAACAAGCCAAGCAATGGCTGCCTTCCAAACAGAGATGACGAGTTAGACAATGGCGTTGATGATGGACTGAAAACAGCCCTCTCAGTTGTCGCTATGTTATAGTCCAAGACCAGTTTATATCAGGCCCTGCTTGGGGCCGGACCACAGTTTAAATAATCCCAGCTTAGACTGAGAAACGGCCAGGATCGGATTGTTGTTGAGCTGAAAACCGAAGCAAGGAAACAGATCCAGCAATGTGCAGCAGAAGACCCATTTTCACGACATGCCAATGGGCTGCGATGCTTATGGGCCATGCATAAATGTAGGTGGGCCCTGCAAAAATATAGATGGCCTACACGATGTTGGGCCACACGTAGAGACCGTGATGGGCTGCACCAATGTTGTGGGCCACTTGGCTGCATATACAAACCGTCCACTGGTTTTCCTGTTGGGAGAGGCCCACCTGCACCGTCCAGAAGACCAGGATGGTGGATGCTGAACTCTTCAACAATCTACATGTTTATATGAATATTATATAGTAAATCCCATATACATAACATAGGGTATACGTATGTGTACGATACGTGAGTAGATGTATACGAGGTGGGCCCCATGTGGGACCCACGTTGACATGTGTAAGTACACATGCAGGCATACCTGAACCTACCTACCTTTAAGCAATGCCAGGGCCAGCTAACCCAGACCATCCATTTGATTTGGTGATGGGCCGACGTGCCACTACAACTACATCAGTGGCTGCATCCACGTCGGCAACCCTGAGGGTCCCATCCATTGTGTGTGTTTAAATCCATACCGTCCAGAGAGTGGGCCGCACTCTGATGATTTCAAGCAGTCTGGAATTGTGGTCCCCACCGTGCATGAACTATGGGTTGTACCCTGTTTGAAGCCATGTGGGCTATACTGCATACAATGTCAGTGGGTCCCATGGGCGGTACCCTCCATCAGATTAAGTGAGCCATGGTTGGGCCATTTGGTGTGATGCATATGTACTGTATACAGTGTGTACATGTATATCACATGAGGCAGATATTATGTATGTGGTGTATACGTGCATACCATAGGATACAAATATAATGCATGCGATGTAAACATTACATGTCATGGAATACATACATAATATATATACTGTATGCATATACATACTATGTGGTGCATATATACGTATATGCTATGTGACGAACTCGTCCTAAGGATCTAAGGAGAAAAATGAGGCTGATCTAGTGATCAAATGGGCCCTAGGTAGACCCAGTCTGAGTAAAATAGGGACTCATGCTTGAGCTTGGCCACCTTTGATTTTACCCCAAGACAACCATGGTGTAGGGTTTTCCAAACCTCCACCTAACCCCAAGTATTTAACCTTGTGGCTCACTATCTATCATAAATGAAATTGTACAGGGAGATTCAGGAGCGGTATAAACTCACTACGTGCTCACAAAAACTTGCCTCGAAGAGCATTCTATGCTTGTCTGGTGATGTTTTCTTTCCCCTTAAGCTTTCCACCCTTTAACTAGACCAGAAATAGTAACTGTATTAGTGTAAATGGCTAGCTAAACTAATGATAAACTGTGCATAGAAATTAACTGTATTCGCTTGATTTATCTGTTAACACGATAATTCTCATGCTTACTATTGTTTAGATTCTTGATTTCTCTGAACTGCCTGATCAAATAATCTATTCATTTATGTCGTGTAAATTCAGTTATGGTATATTGATAGGAATACATGTGTCATTCCTTATTTTCCATTCATATTGTAATATATGTTGCTATGATACACATACTACTAAAATCTCTCTATGAAAAGTTCTAGCAAAGGAGAGTCCGTGCTTGGGGTGTACCTAGTTGGTTGTGACATAAGTATGCCCCTGACATGAAGGTTTTGGTTGTGGTGCTTGACCATGTGGTTTACCATCCATGTGTGGTTTCACCAAACTGACTTGGGATGGACTCCATAATCCTTCCAACTACCGCTATTTACTTATTTTTGAATCATTCATGTCGACATGTTTAAATCGCCACTTTTGATAATTTCAACATTTCACCCCTAGTCGGCATTGGTGGTAGCCCCTTTATGTTGAATTGATTGATCACATGTTAGTGGATGCTACACATACCCTAAGGCGATAGTCTCATGGGCCGGGGATGGTGGTAATGAGACACTATGCTCGAGTCGTCGGCCTACGCTGGGCCATGTGCTCCCCTTAGTGACCGCGAGCTTATTTAAAATGGCTGAGTGTAATTGAATTAATAATGGAATGGTTAAACATGCATACATCGCACATACCAACATCTATTGCTATCATACATGATGTACGTATCGTTTCAACTGGATGATGTGTCCCAGGTTTGATGTTCCAACTGGATGATGTTTTCGAGGTTCGAGGATTGCATAGGTGGCAGTCCATTGTCCGTATGGATGAGCATCCCCGGGGCGTGAACGCATTCTATACATCCATGCACTTAATAAGACTGCATCTACTGTATTTTGGACTATCTGTATGCTTTTATGCTATTCCTTGTTTAGGGCGGTGGTGTGTAATCTTAGTGGGAGATCACACTGAGTTCATCAATATTCAATTATTTAGAGGACACAGGGACAGAGGGAGTTGCGGAGGAGCCGGAGGCAACGAAAGTCGAGGAGGAGGCTTATAATGAGGAGTCGTACCAGAAGGCGGCTACTTATTTTGAATTGAATCAGTAGTCTATCTGCTTATTAACATTTCAGTTCATTTTGAGAATTAAGGTTTTGTATATGGGCCCCAGCTGAGTGGCCCAGGATATTATTATTGTTTGGGTTTTACCTATACTACGCTTGGTTCCGTTAATCATACTTTGATTTGGGCTTGATTATCTTTTTGCTTATCAGTTAACACCTGGGTTTTCAAGAGACGGGTGATATACTCGGGTCTCGAAAACTGGGGCGTTACACAATATCATTCTCATCTATTATAGAACGTGAGTACTCAGTCCTCTATTATTTAATCAAGTTCTTTATTATGGCAAGTTTAAACGTATAGTTTCTAATTTGCCCCGCTGAATTTCATGTTTGCCCTGCTTAATTTTCAGTTTGCGCCGCTCAAATTTCAGTTTACCCCGCTGAAGTCCATGTTTGCCCCACTCAATTTCATGTTTGCCCCGCTCAATTTTTAGTTTTCCCCGCTCAATTTCATGTTTGCCCTACTAAATTTGATGCTTGCCCTGCTCAAATTTCAGTTTGCCCCGCTGAAGTTCATGTTTGTCCCGCTCAATTTGTTTGGTGCCTGCAGTCCATCTTAGTGACCATTGATTCAAGTAAAGGTTTACAGTAATTTTGGAGTTTAGAAAATTTTCAAGTCTGTGCATTTCAGTCTGAGTTCTTTCTCTAATCACGATAGCTTTGGGAGGGTTGATCCGAGGGATGGGTTGACTGTAAAAGGGCTGATTAAAACTATACTGGGTTATCTTATTGGTCCTAAAATCATTATGTCAGTAAGATAACCCAATATAGTTTTAATCGGCCCTTTTCCAATCAACTCATCCCTCGGATTAACCCTCTCAAGGCTATCGTGATTAGAGAAAGAACTCGGACTGAAATGCACATACATGGAAATTTCTTGCACTAAAAGATTATTGTAAACCTCGTACAATTTACTTGGAAATTTTCTTCAATTGTAGGTCATCTGGTATAAAGAGCTTGTCCTTCTCTACTAACCGAACATAAAACACGAACTCAGTGACAATTTTTCAGCCTATGAATCTTGTGTATATGCAGAAAAGCAACAGAAGTGGTTAATGCTTTTAATCATTCAATGTCCAACTACTATACATTTTTCAGCCTCATCTGCTACCATATGTCAGAACTAAGGTCATTAATGGTAATTTTCACATCAATTATCTGGGACTTCCAATAACCAGAATCTCTTCTAGATATCTTTTCACCAAGGTTAGAGAATCAGAGACTGACATTGTATTCTGCGTATCGAAGATGAGCCAAGTGTCGAAACTATGCGTATCCATGGTAACTACCTTAATTCCAAACTACCAAATAATGGGATTTTCCTAAGTTTTTCCTATTAGTTGTATGGTTCAGTTGTAGAGGCAAGGAATGATATTAACCTACCATTGATTAACAACAAAATTTGAAAATTTTCATATACTAAAGTTGATTAGCTAATTTCCATCCTTTTAGACTTTTACGGACCAATATGACCACAAGTAAATGTCTAAAATCCTGTTTCAGGTTCGAATGATCTTGTTTTGAACTTCATTAATGATGCAAGAAAGTTTAGTTATCCAATGGGATATCACGTGTGGTCCTTTAGCTGGTAGATTGAAGAGCATGAGGATTTCATATTTGCCTCGCTTAATTTCATGTTTGCCCCACTGAAATTCATGTTTCCCTCGCTGAATTTCGTGTTTCCCCTGCTCAATTTCATATTTGCCCCGTTGAAATTCATGTTTCCCCCGCTGAATTTTGTGTTTACCCCGCTGAATTTCGTGTTTCCCTCGCTGAATTTTTAGGTTGCCTCGCTCAATCTCTATGTTGCCTCACTGAATTTCAAGTTTCCTCCACTAAGTTTCTAGGTTGCCCCGCTGAATTTCATGTTTGCCCCGCTGTATTTCAAGTTTGCCCCGCTCATTTCACGTTTGGCCTGCGGAATTTCATGTTTAGCTCGTTGAATTTTGTGTTTGTCCCACTACAATTCATGTTTACCCTACTGAATTTCTAGGTTGCCTCGCTCAATTTCTAGTTTGACTTGCTCAATTGCTAGGTTGCCTCGCTCAATTTGTAGTTTGCCTCGCTCAATTCCTATGTTGCTTGACTCAATTCTTTGTTTGCCTCGCTCAATTCCTAGGTTGCCTCATTGAATTTCCAGATTGCCTTGCTAAATTTGTAGTTTGCCTAGATCAATTCCTAGGTTGCCTTGCTAAATTCCTAGGTTGCCTCACTGAATTTCTAGGTTCCCCCGTTGAATTTCTAGATTGCCTCGCTCAATTTGTAGTTTGCCTCGCTCAATTCCTAGGTTGCCTTGCTCAATTTGTAGTTTGCCTCGCTCAATACCTAGGTTGCCTCGCTCAATTCCTAGGTTGCCTCACTGAATTTATAGGTTCCTTTGCTGAATTTCTAGGTTCCCTCGCTCAATTCCTAGGTTGCTTCGCTCAATTCCTAGTTTGCCCACTGAATTTCTACGTTGCCTCGCTCAATTCCTAGGTTCCCTCCCTCAATTTCTACATTGTCTCGCTTAAGTCCTTAGTTACCTCGCTCAATTCCAAAAGGCATTCTAAAGTAGAAGTAATAATCACTATTCACTATGATAGGTTTTCATCATATAGCCAAATCTTTTTGACAGACACAGTTGAGCTGGCAGAAAAAAGGATTCAGAATATTAACAAGATAACCATACATTATTTTTTTGACACTAATCCAAATGGTAACACATCAGCCATTTTCTCAAATACAAGAGGTTCTCACGAGTTGAATTCTTTTCTGTAAAAAATCAGGCAATAAAAGCCATCTTCAAATGAAAGTTAGTGCCTTAATATCTGGCGAGCCATGAAAATGAAGGTCATTCGGCTATTCTGTAAAGCCAACAACACTATCTCATCTTAAAGAACTGCATCTTTTTATTTTATTTATTATTATTTTTACCTTCTTTCCATTAGGCCATGTTTGGAAACCATGGATTCAGTGCCAAATAGTAGAAAAAGAAAATAGATTCCTTTGATGTGACTATTTGTTTTGTTTTTTTTTTTTTGTTACACCCAGATCCATAGCTCAACTGGCAGATTAAGTGGAGATACTTCGTTTCAACACTTGAGGTCTTGGCATCGATCCCTAACAGGGGTGACTAACATGGAGTGTGTGTACTGACATGGGTGTGTACTAACAAGCTAACACAAAAAAATTGTTTTGTTTGGATAGCAACGTACCTATAGCTATGGTTTTAATCCGTAGCCGGACAGGGCAACAAGTGGCGAGGGCATAGCCAGTTGGGTGAGGCCACCCTGATTCGAATCTACAGCTATGGATTATGTTATCTATGGCTACGGTTATAATTCGTAGCTATAGGTCTACTTAAAGATCGCAGGAATTTTCGTCCTCAAGTGCTCCAACTGTACATGCAAATCAAAGTTGGTAAGCAAAGATTTGTATGCTTTGTAAAAATCGCTGGATAAAAGGTAGCATCTACAGTGGTAAATTTCTCTAGGACATTCAGTCACGCCTATTTAGAATAGGGTCCACATAATATTTGATTTCTCTTTTAAATTTTTTGATAATGTCCTAAAATAATATCCAAAAATAGATGGAGAATGTGGATATATAAAACACATGTATTAAAGTGGGCCCATCGCAAGGGCTGCACCATCTTGGGTGTTCAGGCCCTCACCTAATCTGCTCCCCGAAAACTTTGCATTGCATGAGGATGTGACCGAGGGGCATATTAGGCATAAGCTTAAAATTAAGCAGATTCAAATTTCAGCACCACACCACGGAAACCATTGTGATTGAATGTACACCGTAAGCTATACCTCTTGATCAGGCTGATATTTATGTTTTCCTGTCATCCAATAGAAGGTTGGACCACAAACAAAAATCACGGTGAGCCTTGAGAACTTTTTGATGGTGGGTGTTCAATCACTATTATTTCCTATGGTGTGGTTCACACCAAAGATCTAGATCTAATTTAATTTTTTGGATCATGCCCTAGAAGTTGACATGGATATACAATATATACCAAGGCGTGCCCTACATTGTAACCGAAGTTGGTGTGTTTCCCCTAGCATGGAATCCGGAGGCACTGATAGGCCATTAATAAAGGATAAGAATACTTATCCTACAGACACGTTGTCCATCATCCAGAGGCACTCGCCAAAAGTTAGGAGATTTTACCCAGAGTAGTTGCTCGATAATTCTTTATTAGTTTTTAAAATAAAATAGTAGAGTTTAACATCACAGATGGCGGGTGCCAATGGGCAGGCCTAGTTACTCCAAATCAGAATATCAGTTTGATCCAAAAGTTGTGCCCCTAAGAAATTTTCAATAGTAGCCATTCAATCCACACTACTTTCTGCAGTGTGGTCCACTCTTACCCTGGATCTACCTCATTTCTGGACCCATGCACTAAAATGACCCCGGTGGGGACAAAACGATCAAAATTATGGAGTCCACTTGCTGACATTAACACACCATCAAGGTGTGTTAAAAAGGAAATGTTGCTAGGATGTAGAGCACACTTAGGGCCTGTTTGTTTTTACCATTCGGTGAAAATATGTAATAATTATTTCCCCCATATTTACCTCACTTTTTTCTATGTTTGATTTGAGGACATGCATTTTTTACACAAAAATTGAGAACACCACAACATATTTGTGGGTCCCACCATGATGTGTATCTCTTATCCACGCCGTTAATCTTTATGACTGATGAATTTATGCATGAGCCAAAAAATGAGGCATATCGAAAGCTCAAGTGGACCACGCCACTAGAAAAAGGGAATCGAACACTTACCATTAAAAACCTCTCAAGCTCACTATTTCTTTCTGTGTGGGCCATTTGACTGTTCAATCTGCTCATTTTTTAGCTAATGCTTTAAAATATTGTGTTAAAACGGCTGGATGGAATGCATTTATCATATACATCACCCTGGGGTCCAAAAATTTAAAATAATTCTTTTGAACCGGTTTCCAAGGTAAAAAGTACAGTGAATTTTAAAACGATTTTCAAATGGGTGAAGTGGTAATAATTACCCATTTCAAGGGTATTTACATGGTCACTGAAAAATCAAACACGAACTTAGTAAACTCTATGGGGCCCGCTATGGATGTATGCATCTTATCCATGGCTTTCATTTGTTTATAGCTTTAATACGAGCCCTAGATGACTAAAAGACTTTGAACCATGACCGAACTCTCAAAACCCTAAAAATGGAAGAGAAAAAAAAATAAAAATTACTAAAAATAGCAATAAAACTCTATTTTGACTTGAAATATGCTAAGCTGTTTAGGGGGCAACAAACTCTGGGTTGTTAGCCAGGGCGTACAACTTGTTGATAGCTTTAATACAGTTTACTATTCGTGCAAAACGGATAACTGGTTGTAAAGTTATGGCCGTCGTAAGCGAAGCTATAGTGCCTTTTAGGTCATTTCTACCCAATCAGGGCCCCTTTGGCCCAAATTTGTGCAATCCTGGCCATCCATTGAGATATCCTCTACCCATCCTACATTGAATACTATATGATATGCAATATAGTTTTATAAAAGAACTCATATCATTATAGACCCCACATATTTAGTGTTATATTATAACTAAAAAAATAAAGAGATAAATCTCTATATTGTAAATATAAATTTGCATTAACTTAATCAATAGTAAGAACAAACAACACTAATTCGGGTCGCTAAAAATAACAATCTGAGTAGCAAGTGACCCATAATCTAGAATGCTCAATCTGGAATGTAAAACATGGGGTGTTTCAGTTTTTAGGTTACATCGGTCTAGGTTGGCATGGATGTATGACATGGGTACTGTGGGTGGCACACCACAACTTAAAAAGAGGTCATGAGCTTTCACCATAGTCTTGCCCAATAAGCCATCCCAAATTTAACTCAAATTCAAAACTAAACTTACAAGATGAGTTCCACTAGGGAACCTATCACTGGCCATTCTACATAAGATGTAAGATCCACCTGCTTTGACTTCTGAGGTGACCTGATGAAGTGGGGCCATGTTTTCATATCACCATCTGATATGGGTGGGACACTGATGAGGTTTAAGAATGGCGAGTTTGACTGTTTGTTTCCAACACTAGACCAGGTGACATAATTAAAAATCAAATGAACAATGAAGTTGCATTGATAATATAGAACTGTCATTTTCTATAATGGAATTAAGAAGGAGAAACAAAGAGAAGAAAAAACTGAAACATACACACAAGACAAGGATGAATGGTTGCTGGGGCATGAAATCTGGAACCTATTTCCCCCTCATATGCAGCTTGAGGATCTCCTCGTCCAGTCTAATACCACCAATGCTCTTGTGCGCCAACTAACTTGTTTGCTGAATTGGAATAACAGTGCAAAATTAGGATCAGTGACTCCCAAATTCACATACCTTTACATGTATGAGAAAAAAAACGGTGATCAGCAGCAAGTCGGTATTTCAAAATGGTGGGGCCCACCCTCGGGTGATGGTGATGAAATCATTCTTTTGAAGAGGGAGCCATGGATGTGTGATCAACCAATAACAACCTCAATTGTACAATCCTAGTGGACTTTTTTCCATGTCAAGAGCTTTTCGCTATATCATATATTTACTATCCATTTTCAAACCAAAAAATCCAATGAACATGATTTTCTGAAGGGGAAGGGTGCTTCGTGCAGCGCAATCCATCAATTGGGGCCCATCAGAAGGATGTGATGGATCATTGTGTTGGGGGCCTTGCACAAAACCTTAGGATCTAGCCCTCCAGAACAAACCAGAATTACGGATAATAAAGCAATGAAAACAATCAATGCATCAATCACACACCACACAAGAGATGCTTATATGGAAAACCCTCAAAGAGGTAAAAACCAAGGGACCTCATTTAGATCAACAATCCACTATGAAGTAGAAAGTTACAACCTTCTTCACTCACCCAGGAGTGGATAAACAATAAGAGAAATAGAGAAAACAAAGAGATCTAACCGATTACGAGGACATAAAAGCGCTGAGATATAGATTGCACAGTAGATAACTTCCACGAGCAGAACCTCCCTTCTACAAGCTTCCTCTCTCTCTTCCTCTCTCTCTCTCTCTCTCACCTTTTGATAGCCCTAAACCCATTAGAAAATCCCTTTTAAAGCTTTAGGAAACCCTCTTGTCATCTCTTGTTATGCCTAGAAAACCCTAGGCAACCCCTTTTATAGTTTTGGGAAACTCCTTTCCGCATCCCAATTGCGAAAGGTCTTAAATCCGCAGTTTCGCGCAAAATCGCGGAACAAACTGCGTAACCTTCGACTAGTCGTAGCTTGTCCACGACCGGTCGAAGCCCACCTTCGACTGGGCCTAGAATTCCAGGACTGGTGTTAGCCTCCGAGAAAAAACAGTACGAACTCGCTGGACTTTGAGTCGTGTCAGGGCTCGAACCTACGACCGGTCGACCGCCTCCCACGACCGGTCGAGCGGGGCTCAGGACCGGTCGAAGACGGGGAAAAAAATCCATCAAATCTCCCCCTTTATGACCCAGGAGGGATCCACCTTCTTCAAACCAGCCAGGTTTCTACAAACCTCAAACTTGCCCTTGAGTAAAGCCTTGGTCATCATGTCTGACCCATTATCGTCCGTGTGAACCTTCTCAAGCTGTAACACCTTTTGTTCTAAAATATCCCTAATCCAGTGATACTGAATCTCTATGTGCTTCGACTTCGAATGCTGACTTGGATTCTTGCTCAAGTGTATAGCACTCTGACTATGGCAATAGACCACGTGCTCCTCCTGCTTTAGGCTAAGTTCCTATAGGAACCTCTTCATCCAAAGCATCTCTTTACATGCCTCTATGACTGCAATGTACTCGGCCTCTGTCGTCGACAATGCTACGACCTTCTATAGCTTGCTCTGCTAAGAAACTGCTCCCCCTGCAAACGTGAACATGAACCCCGATGTAGACTTCCTGGAGTCATGTCACCTGCCATATCTGCATCTGTGTTGCCCTCTAGCACAGGTTTACCGTCACCATAGCATAGGCTTAACCTGGATGAGCCTCTTAGATACCGTAGTATCCATTTCACCGCTGCCCAATGCTCTTTGCCAGGATTGGCAAGATACCGGCTGACAACACCAACTGCATATGCTATGTCTGGGCATAAAACTTCCTACCGCTGATGCGTAGGGTATCTTCTGCATCTCTTTCACCTCTGCCTTCGTCTTGGGACACTGCCTGTTGCTTAATCTGAAGTGACCATCTAGTGGAGTACTGACCGGCTTCGCTGCATTCATATTGAACCGCTCTAGGACTTTCTCAATATACCGCTCTTATGACAGCCAGAGGTTCCTACTGTTTCTGTCACGAGTTATCTCTATTCCTATGATCTGTCTAGCTGGGCCCAAGTCTTTCATCGCAAAAGACTTGCCCAACTCCTGTTTCAGCCTGTCAATCTTCTTGATGTCTTTTCCCATGATGAGCATGTCATCAACGTATAAGAGTAGAACTAAGAAATCACCATATGAGAACTTGCGTGTGAACACACAGTGGTTCGACTCCGTTCTGTCATACCCATGTTTCAACATAAATGAGTCAAACTTCTTGTACCAATGTCGTGGAGCTTGTTTCAGCCCATACAAGCTCTTCCTCAGCCTACACACCATATGCTCCTTGCCCTTGACTTCGAACCCCTCTGGTTGGTGCATGTAGATCTCTTCTTCCAGGTCACCATTCGTTGGAGCGTCTTCAGTTCACGGTCTCTGTGAAGGGCATAAGGCGCACAATCACTGTGGTTGAGATGGCTCGGATCATGAAGGTCCCACGTGGTGAAGTGCTTCCTAATGACAACTTCTCCAGGAGTGCGCGAGAAAGGGATCGCCGTACGGGATACCTTTGTGGTCGACGGGTCTCTTGGACGCATGGAAACTGTCTTTCGTCATCAAAGTTGACAGATGACTTCCGTTTGCTCCACCATATTTTCACATATAATATGTATCCACGGTCGGGTAATTGCATAGAGTGTACTCGGTTGATGGTAAACTGCCTATACAGGATTGGACATGGGGACAACTTATGCCTGCCCACGTTCGTCCTATATCAGATAGTCCAGGTTGTTCGATCTGTCAGGAATGACCTTTCACTCCCATTTGGCCGCCTGATATGCAAGATGACTCGTGATGTCGGCTATAGGCTTAATATGGAAAACCTTGCACTAGTCCGAGTCATAGGTGAGGCTACGCTTAACAACATGAAGATCGGCCCTCGACAATGGTAAGCCCGACTTGACGAGTCTAGAGATAAGTCAAATAGTGTTGGTGAGGAGAGTGTTGACCTCAAGGCAAGAAGTGAAGAAGGAGGCGGTGATGAGATCTACGAAGAGGAAGATGAGGCCCGGGATACAGAGGAGAGTTCACCTCCTGCGGCTCAGGAGCAGGGCACCGACCGGGCTACCATAGATGCGCGTTTAGCCCGACTCGAGGAGGGTCAGGCTGCCCTACGATAAGATATTGTCGATCTTCGGGCCTTTGTGAACAAGTTTAAGAAAGTAACTTGCACATTGAAGGCTATCCTGTGTTGTGTACAGGACAAGAATGCCCCTCCTCCATCGCCTGATTCGGATGCCTAGTCATCCAAGTTGTTGTTTGTAGTTGTTTTGGTTACCGCATTAGGCGGTTTATGTTTTCATGTTGATGGATGTAGTAGTTAGTAGTATATTTTTGTTGTAGTTGAAGGTTGGTTATATTAGCTCCCCTGCATTTTCTGTCATGATTCATGTAACTCTGTATTCCATGTATTATGACAATTTTGGTAATGAAATGCATACAACCTCTTTTGCTATGATGTGTGTGGAATGCTTAAGTGCTTGCGTTTTGTGTTGCTATGCTTTATCTCACAAGCGATGTACCCTATGTTGTATAGGGCATGCCACGAAGATCTACAAGGAGCACGACACCCTTCTTGCTCACTGACTCGATGGACCAGACTCCTTCCAGCAGGGGTGGTCCTACGGGCCTGGAGTCTGGCTCTGATCAGCCTCCTGCTGGTCCTACTGGTGGATTGCCACCTTATACACCCCCAGTTCACGAGCAACACCGAGCATCCTCATCTACACAGCAGACCCACAGGTTGCTCCACCTCCTGACAGGTCTGAGCAAATGATGATGTTGATGCATCAGCAGCATCAGTAGCTTCTTGCGGTCTTATCAGCTCAGGGTGGCAGTGCGGCTTTACCTTCACCATCTACACGACCAGAGACCGCAGAGCCTCCTGCTCAGGCTGAGGCTATACCTCCCCCTTTTCCTGTTGTACCCCCTACTGGAGATGTTGGTACTCGTGGCCTACTCGAGCGATTTCAGTGCTTGAGGCCTCTCACATTTACAGGTTCTCACAGACCCGAGGAGGCTAAGTTTTGGGTAGACCGTATCTCCAAGATGCTACGGATGCTACACTGTAGTGAGGCAGAGCAGGTCGAGTTGGCCACTTTCATGTTCGAGAGGGAGGCCAGCCTGTGGTAGGACAGTGTACTGCGGTCTGTCACAGTGGGCTACGTGTGGACTTAGCCAGCATTTGAGTTTCGGTTCCACGAGAAGTATTACCCGCAGACCTACAGACACGAGCGGGAGGATGAGTTTTTACGCCTCAGGCAGGGAGGCATGACTGTTACTGAGTAAGAGCATCGGTTTTTGGACCGCTTTGTCTTGACCATCCTTGTTGATGAGCAGATGCAGATACGCCATTTTTATAGGGGGTTTACAACCTGATATACGGTCGAAGATGTGTTGTATCAGTATACCTTCTTACACGGAGCTGGTTCACATGTCTATGATGGCCGAGCAGGATGTTGATCGGCTGACACGTTCTCGTGGTACTATGGTTACGAGACCATGACCAGAGATGCAGAGCAGGCCTTTCCTAGGCAAGAGGCCTCATGCTGACTTGCCTACCAGGATCTCAGCGCCAGTGGCTCCGATGAGGCTACCTATTGTGACCTGTACGTACCGCGGGAAACAGGGTCATCCTGTGGGGAGCTGTTTTGCGCGGATGAGGGATAACGGGTTCTCTCCACCACAGATGATTGGTCGATCACGTCCACAAGTTATATCGACTCCACCACTTCGGATGACACCTGTACATCCGTCTTTCAGATCACCTGCACCTCGTTTCCGGCCGCCTCAACAGCCCGTGGTAACTTAGCCTAACCGGCCGCAACAGGCGCGTGTTCATGCGCTTATAGCCGATGAACCAGATACCGCACCTTTTGCGCCTTTGGCCTTCGAGGTCACTGCTCACGTCCAAGGTACTCCCGTCTTCTTATTGGTGGACACTGAGTCCATTACCTTTATGATTTCATGCACGGAAGTCAAGCGTATGGGTCTAGTTACTGCTCCTACAAGAGGAGTGAGGGTTATCGCTGCTACAGGGACTTCATCTAAAGTTACTCGTATGTGTGAGGGCTACCCATTAGACTTGGGTGGCAGAGTGATACTTGTCAATCTGATCGTCATCCCCCTATTCCATTACGACATTATCTTCGGTATGGATTGGCTCACTGAGATGTGAGCCGAGATCGACTGCGAGACTAGGGTGGTGACTGCCTATGGACTTGATGGCACAGCCTTTACTTTTCCTGTTCAGGTCGGTCACGCTACTCGGTTGCGATGTTACACTTCTTCGTTAGAGGTTACTGATGTTTCGATGCTTGAGGATACGCCGGTAGTTCAGGCTTTTGCGGACGTTTTTACACCGATTCCTGGGTTACCACCTCGGCGCGAGATCGACTTCACCATTGAACTTACGCCAGGTGCGACACCCATCTCCTTACCGACGTATCGCATGCCTCCGTGTGAGATGGAGGAAATGCGGAAACAGATTGATGGGCTGGTGGAGAAAGGCTTTATACGACCTAGTGTGTCTCCCCTGGGGAGCACCTGCACTGTTTGTGAAGAAGAAGGATGACTCACTACGGTTATGTATTGATTACCGTATGTTAAACCAGGTCACCGTGAAGAACAAGTATCCTTTGCCCAGGATAGATGATTTGTTTGATCAGTTGAAGGGGGCACAGTATTTCTCAAAGATCGACTTGCAGTCAGGGTACCCCCAGTTGCGCGTTAGAGATGAAGACGTGTAGAAGACAACTTTCAAGACATGTTTTGGTCATTACGAGTTTCTGGTGATGTCGTTCGGTCTTACGAACGCACTGGCCGTGTTCATGGACTTGATGAACAGGTCTTTCGGCCATTCTTATACCGATTCCTCATTGTGTTCATTGATGACATCCTGATATATTTCACGAGTCGGGAAGAGCACAAGGTGCACTTAAGAGTGGTGTTGGATGCCTTGAGGAAGAACTAGTTGTTTGCGTAGTATAAGAAGTGTGACTTTTGGCAGGAGGAAGTCAAGTTCCTGGGACATGTGGTGTCCAAGGATGGGATAACAGTGGACCTTACTAAGGTAACCGCAGTTCAGGATTGGAAGCAGCCTGGTTCGATTACCGAGGTGAGGAGTTTTCTTGGCCTGGCAGGGTACTATCGTCACTTCATTCGGGACTTTTCAAAGATTGCTACGCCGTTGTCACAGTTGACACGTAAAGATTTGAAGCTCGTCTGGAATGAGAAGGTAGAAGCAGCTTTTCAGGAGCTGAAGGATAAGCTGACGTCCGCACCTGTGTTAGTATTGCTAGAACAAGGGGTGAAGTACACGATATACACTGACGCATCTCACGTTGGTTTGGGTTGTGTCCTTATGCAGAAGGACAGGGTGATTGCATATGCCTCGAGACAATTAACGAAGCACGAGGAGAATTACCCTACACACGACCTTGAGTTAGCAGCTGTCATCTTTGCATTGAAGCTCTGGAGACATTACCTCTACGGAGAGGAGTTCGAGCTTTTCTGCGATCACTAGAGCCTTAAGTATATATTCGCGCAGCGAAACTTGAATATGAGGCAGTGTAGATGGATGGAAACCTTGAAGGACTTCAAGTTTGAGGTCTCCTACCATTCTGGCAAGGCCAACCTTGTAGCAGATGCGTTGAGCTGCAAGAAGGCGTTACATTTGTGGCTCCACTGATGATAGCAGAGTGGGATATGTTGGAGTTCGTGCTGGATTTCGAGCAGAAACTCACTGTGGAGGAACCATTTGAGTGTGTCGCATACGTTCAGGTGCGACTACTTATTGATGATAGGATCCTCGAGGCCCAAAAGGGCGATGAGCGGTTTTCTGAGCTTCGAGAGCAAGCTAGCGACGCCGAGGACTCCGAGTGGAGAGTTGGCACAGATGGGGGTCTACGATACCATGGCCGTTTATGTGTTCCTGATAATCATGACTTATGACAGGAGCTCCTCGAGACTGCCTACAAATCGAAGCTTGCGATGCATCCTGGTAGCATGAAGATGTACAAGGACATGAGATGGTCTTATTGGTGGGATGGCATGAAGACCCACATAGTAGAGTATGTTTCTCGTTGTTTGACGTGCCAGCAGGTCAAGGCAGGACATCGCCGACCTCCTGGACTGCTTCAGCCCATGCCCATAGTTGAATGGAAGTGGGACTTCATTTCCATGGATTTCATATCGGGGCTGCCGAAGACGAGGAAGGGACACGATTCCATCTGGGTGATCTTGGATCGGTTGATCAAATCGGCCCATTTCCTCCCTATTAGAGTCACGAACTCTGCAGACCAGCTGGCTAGGCTGTACATCAGAGAGATTGTGCATCTGCATGGACTTCCCCTAAAGATCTTGTTGGACAGAGACACTCGGTTCACATCTATCTTCTGGACTCGTATCCAGGAAGCTATGGGTGTGAAGTTGAAGTTCAGTACGACGTTTCATCCTCAGACTGACGGGCAGACGGAGCGGGTGAATCAAATTCTGGAGGATATGTTACGAGCATGTGTGTTGGACTTCAAGGACAATTGGGATGACTGTCTTCCTTACGCAGAGTTAGCCTACAACAACAGCTTCTAGGTGAGTATTGGTAAGGCGTCATATGAGGCCCTGTATGGTCATCCTTGCAGAGCACCGCATTGTTGGGCTGAGGTTGACGAGCGCAGTTTGATTGGGCCGGATTTAGTACAGGCGACCTCGGAGAAGATCGACATTATCAGGCGTTGACTTCTTACAGCGCAGAGCAGGTAGAAGAGTTACGCTGATACGAGGCGGCGACCACTTGAGTTCGAGGTCGGAGATCATGTATTCCTCCGAGTTTCCCCTATGAAGGGAGTCCTTCGGTTTGGGAAGAAGGGGAAGCTCACACCGAGGTTTATCAGTCTATTTCAGATCCTTGATCGGGGGGTGTTGTGGCATATCGTCTCGCTTTGCCCACACCACCTGCAGTTGTACATAACGTATTTCATGTGTCTATGCTGAAGAAGTACGTTCCTGATCCTTCACAGAATATGTAACGCCCTGAAAATCGGGGGTCGAGCATAAACTCAACTCCCGAGTTCCAGAACATCACTTATGCAACAAAATGAATGATGATTGAATGTTGACTGTATTCGTGCATTGAACATGAGTGAGATTAAGCCAAAACAGCATATCATACTCCAGAGACAGTTAAGTTTGCAAGCGGAAGACTGTGATAGATAGATAAAATATATAACTTATGATGAGTCTCCAGAGTGTGATAACATTACCAGGTTAAATAAATACAATTGCAGTTCTAAAATTTACCAAATGTGAGGAAGTGTAATGCCTCCTATCCCATGTACCATAGCCCCGTCAATACAATATCAGGTCTTCATCGACCTGCCAGAGAGATACAGATAGGAGAATTCCTCCTATCATCATAGAAGTAGTCCGGCTCTGCTTCACAAGCATCGCCATCACCTGAAACTCAACAATCTGGTGGGTGTTCGGAACACCGTCCCGTAACGTGGGAGTGAGTGATCAACTCAGTGGAACAGTAAAGCATAAGTTAACATGTTATCAAATCAATCAAGCAGTAATGATAAAGCAGTACAAATCAAACATTTCTAACTACTCTTGTTAAGTGCGAAAATGAATGACATGATGCTGTATGCCCTTGCCAAACCACCCTCAAGCGACATCATCTTACGTTCGCGAATGCTTACTCCCTCAGTGCGCCACATCTACAAAGCACATGCGGTGCGATGATGCTCATGATTACCAAGTTTTTATTAGTCCATTTCAAACAGCAGTATTGGGAAACTAAGGTACCTCCCTTGTATCATTCCCAAACATGATCCATTCTAGGGTCGTCAATCCTAGTTATTCTCATACGATGTTATGGTTTGAGAAGCGTAGTGAAGGCATCGCAAAGGGCTCATCACCCGTCAGCGCGGATACAGATCTCACCGTATGCGGCTCAATTGCTGGCCGTCAGCTCGAGTACAGGTCTCACCGTACTCGGCTCAATCACTAGCCGTCAGCTCAAGTACAGGTCTCACCATACTCGGCTCAACTCACACTCTAGTTGCTGTGAAAGACACGCGGCTAATCACAGACCCTTGGAGTGTACTCGATGATACCACGGAGGACTCGTCGCCCGTCAGCACGAGCACAGATCTCACCGTACTCGGCTCTCGCCGAAGTATCGACAGCTCGAATACAGTGTCCCATACCACCGTATTCGGCTCACGAGATAGTTGCGCAATGGTCACTACGGGGAGGCACATGGCCCCAGCATAGGCCGACAGCTCGACCACGGTGTCCCATACCACCATGCCCGGCTCATGCGTCTTAGCGGATCTAGGTACCATGGTTAAACGGGAATCACCACTGGTAAGTTTGGTACCCTAGGTTCAAGCAGTGGCGACCAAACAGGGTGAACATGCATAAGGCAGATCGGGTTACTTGATGAGCTCGACTAGCGCGATCGCCCGTTGAGCTGCACGACATGAAGTGCATAAACAACTTCGTGTGGCCTAGCCACTGCCGACAGGCAACGCACGACTCGAGTTCGTCGAACACATCCCACGTGGCAAATGAATCTCAGCCACGAGTTCAATCTCGTTACCGATTGCCTGGACTATAATCATAGCCCCAAACACAATCAATTACAGAGATATAAAGCAGTAATGGATCAGGATTCAAATCATACAATCAGTCTGGTATTATCCGTTTAGGGCTGCCAGGGCTGTTGCACGCACTCGTTGCTCCGCTCCCCCATCACCCATGACGGATCATACATCATAAATATAAATTTAAACATATGCATTACATAGTTAAAATCATAAAACAGTTGAGCATGTTATGAATCACAACACAAGCATGAGTTTGTACATGTTCAAATCCTAATCACACAACTATCAAAGGAGATCATACACATAGTGAAAAGAGGTTGAGAATCATATCTCAACACCCTTATACTTTACAATTTGCTAACTACTACACATTCAGACATTTCATGAAACACTTAAGCAAACATACCTCAACATACATGACATATGTCGATCACATAGGCATTAGGCCAAATCCTTTCACTAGGGAGTTGCCCCAACCATAACACGCGTACACCCACGACGGATAGTCATGGCAAGCAGGAATCCGAGTTCCATATTCATTCAGTCATTTCCACAAACACTTGGGCCACTCATTTTAGCATATATAGTATATTTTGGCCGTGGCGTGACTTAGGGCAAATCCTTTCGTCAAAGGGGGTATCGCCAATATAACAATCATGAATCCATGACAATTAGTCATGGCGAGCATGAATGAGAATTCCATACTCATTCAGCCATTTCCACAAACACTTAGAATACACTATTACAACATACATGGTGTATGTTAGTAAAACATGTATTAGGGTTATCCTTTAGCCAAGCTAGTATTTTATCCATGTATAATATATTACTACAACAAATAATCATGATACATACATCTCCAAAATTTATACGTATACAGTATTTCTAGAATACACAATTTCAACATACGTAGCATTTACAAGTGAACATGTATTACGGCGATTCCTTTCGCCAAACTAGTATTTTATCCATATATAGTATAATCATACATTAAATAAACATGTTAAACACTTCTCCAAAAAAAATACGTATACGGTATTTCTACGTATATCTAGAGTATGTGAAATTCCATATTCTACAATGTTAATCGAAACAGGAAACGGAAAGCACTTTGTACATGTGCAATTGCATGCAGATCATGAATCTATCATTATCTGACATTGAAAGCGTTGAAAAACGTAACCTATATACCTAAAGTCCGCACCTTTTGTCGTAGAATCGTAACGGAGTTGATAGGTTTGCTAAGCTTCCGTATACGGCAACTAGGCGACCTATAGAACGAAATAGGTTAGCTACTTCACAACCTACAACAGTCTAAACCCCAAAACAGATTAGGGTTAGGGTTTCTTACCTAGAAACGACGCCGGAAACGCAGGAAAAGCGTCAAGAAGGATGCGGTGGAGCATGGATAGCAGCAGGGAAGGACGGCAGGGAGATTCTCCCACTTCTCCCTCACTTTCTCTCTCTTTTCCCTCTCTCAAATCCAAATTCGTATGGCTGGAATGGGAGAGGGTTTAAGGTCCTTATATAGCCTCAAAACTCACCGGAATAGACTCCTGTTCAAAGGTTACTGCTAATATAGGTATTTCGTCACTTTTCCAGCTCAAAAGAGAGGTTCTGGTGGCCCTCCTTGAGCCAAACGTCAGACTTAAGCTCACCCTCTGCGGATCTACGTGGGATTACGTTTTCGGCTCGATCGGATTCCCAGATCGCACGTGGCGGACCACTTTCAGTTCAACGGTCAGTGGGCCACGATCCGAAATTCCAAGTACATGTAAATGTTCCTGAAATTTTTCTTAATCCGAGGGTGTAATTTGGTCTGATTCTGACGGTCTGGTTGCTTAATACTGATGCACAAGCGAAAGATGCCAGATCACTATTCCAGATATTTTCATTTGGATGGGAATAGTGTTTTTCACACTCCCTCGCTCCGGAGTGAAAACAATGGCCGTGGGACATCGGAATCATCTGATTTTTGAGATGATTGTCAAGCCCAGTGGGGCGGTCCTAGTTCCTTAGATTCGTGTTAATCGGACTCCCGATGTGCGATCTAGACCTCATACGAAGTTTCGTTTCAGTCCCGAGAGCAGACGGGTAATGAGTTTGGCTCTAGACTTTAGGGTAACCTAGAGTCACATGTTTTACAAGTTTTGGGTCTTGCAGATCGTATTTAAAGCGATCCCAACGGATTTCATGGCTAATCGAGTTTGCACTTAGTTAACTTTGTTAAATTTCTAAAGGATTTAATCCTAATTGTTTTCTGGTTGAGATGGTAATTAGGCCTTTGCAGTTTGTATATAAAGTGATCCAAGTTTTACTACTTAGCTAGTTTAAGTTAGTGTCTAGGGCGAAAGTGCTTTGAAAAATTGAAAGCACAAGTTAGGAAAGGGGTGGGATTTGTGAAGGAAATGGGTTCAGAAGCGATTTTAGACTGTGGGGTTCAGTTCTGACGAAATAATAAGGTGTTAAGAGCAACCCATCGCCTAAGGACATCTAATCCCAAATTGGCAAAAATCCGGGATGTTACAGATTATCAGCTGGGAGCAAGTACAGTTGAGTAAGGATGCTACATATGAGCTGCGTCCGACGCGTATACTTGACAGGAATGAGCAGATACTGCGTAGTAAGGTCATTCCACTTGTGAAGGTACTATGGACGCATCATTCAGAAGAGGAGGCTACATGGGAGACAGAAGCCCAGGTCAGAAAGAACTACCCTCAAATTCTCTAGGAGTACGAAAAGGTACAAATTTTGAGGACGAAATTTTTGTTTAAGGGGGGTAGATTGTAACGACTCGAAAAATTTCGTACAATGGCCCGAGTACCACCTCGACCAGAAATCACTTAGGATTAAATCCTTTAGAAATTTGACAAAGTTAACTAGGTGTTAAACTAAATTAGCCATGAAATCCATTTGAATCGCTTTAAATATGATCTGTAAGACCCAAAACTTGTAGATCATTGACGCTAGATTACCATAAAATCTAGGATCAAACTCATTACCCGACTGCTCTAGGGAGCACATTGAAACCTCGTATCAGGTCTGGACCACACATCGAGAGTCCGAATAATACGAAGTTAGGAACTTAGGACCACCTCGTTGGGCTTGACAACCATCTCGGAAATCAAATCCAGACAGTGTCCCACGGCTGTTCGCTTGAGTCCGGAGCGAGGGAGTGTGAGAACACTTGTTTTCTTTACAAAATAAATATCTCAAATAGTAATCTGAGACTTGTTACTTGCGAGCATTTTGTAAACAACCAGACCGTCAGAATCTGACCCAAATACACCCTTGGATCAGGAAAAATTTCATGAACATATCCATGTACTTGGAATTTCGGATCGAGATCCGCTGACCGTTGAACTGAAACTGGTCTGCCAGACGTGATCTGAGAATCCGACTGAAACAAAAACTTAACTCCACCTGGATCCAAGGTCTATGAGCTTAAGTCTGACCTTTGACTCAAGGAGGCCCACCAGAAGTCCTCCGTTGAGCTGAAACAGAGTCGCTTTGGTTATAACCTAAGTATACCTTGTCCACAAGTCTATTTCAAAGAGTTTTTAGGCTATATAAGGACCTTAGAACCCTCTCTCTCACAGCCATATGAATTTGAGAGAAACCCTAGAGAGAGAAGTGAGAAAAGAGAGAGAAAGAGTGAGAGAAGTGGGAGAAACTCCCTGCTACTATTTCCTGCCGCTACCCAAGCTCCACCACTCCATTCTTGTCACTTTCCCGGCGAATCCGACTTCATTTATAGGTAAGAAACCCTAACCCTAATCTGTTTTGGTGTTGTAAGGGTTGTAGGTTATGAAATAGCTAACCTATTTCATTCTATAGGCTATCAAACTGCCGAATACGGAAGCTTGGCAAACCTATCGTATTCGTTACGATTCTACGGAAAAATGTGAGGACTTTAGGTGTATAGGTTACGGTTTTCAACGCTTTCAATGTCAGATAATGATAGATTCATGATCTGCATGCAATTGCACATGTACAAAGTGCTGTCTGTTTTCCGTTTCGATTAAAGATGTAGAATATGGAATTTTACATATTCTAGGTATTTGTAGAAAATACCGTATACGTATAAATTTTGGAAATGTGTTTGCCATGATTATTTGTTGTATGAATATAATATATATGGATAAAATACTTAGTTTGCGAAAGGACTCGCCATAATACATGATTTGCTAATATACACTATGTATGTATAATTAGTGTATTCTAAAAAGTACCGTATGCGTATAAATTTTGGAGATGCGTTTGCCATGATTATTTGCCGTATGAATATATTATATATGTGTAAAATACTTGCTTGGCGAAAGGACTCGCCCTAATACATGTTTTACTAACATACACTATGTATGTTGAAATAGTATATTCTAAGTGTTTGTGAAAATGCTTGTGAGAGTAAGTGTTTGGATGATGGTGCCTTAGGTAGGTGTTGAGATGGGATTCTCAACTACCTTAGAGACATGTATGATTTCCTCCATGTGATTGTTTACTTTAACCGCTTACTTATGAAATATATGTGTTTGTAATCTTGTTTATATAGTGCTTTATAACATGCTTTATAACGTGCTTTATAATATGCTTATTAACATGCTTGAATTACTTTGTTTGCTCTACATGTTCTAAATAAGGATTGATTAAGTTTGGGACTATGTTTATAGTCCGGACAATCGGTACCAGACTTGAGATCGTGGTTGAGATTCATTTCGCCACGTAGGATGTGTTTGACGAACCCTACTCGTACTTCAGTTGGCGACAGTGGTTAGGCCACACAAAGTGCTTGTGCACTTCATGTTATTCAGTTGATTGTGTGGTCGAGCTAGTCAGGCTCGTCAAGTAACCCGATATGTCTAATGTATGTTCACCATGTTTGAACATTACTGCTTGAACTTAGGGTACCAAACTTACCAGTGAAATCCCGTTAACCATGGTACCTTGATTCGTAAAGACTCATGAGTAGGGCATGGTGGTATGGGACACCATGGTCAAGTTGTCGGCCTACGCTGGGGCCACGTGCCTCCCCGTAGTGACCAGTGAGCAACTAGACTCGTGAGCCGATTATGGTGGTATGGGACACTATATTCGAGCTGTCGGCCTACACTGATTGGTGACGAGCCCTTTGTAGTGACCTCGAGCATACTCTGAATTTGCGGTGAGGTGACGAGTTTTGCCACAGTGTATAGAGTATGAACTATGCCTGTATCTGTATAGTGATGAACCGTTAAAAAGGTGATGGGGGAGTGGTGTAACCTTTGTGTGTAACAGCCCTGACAGCCTTTGCAGCGACCTAGAAAACACACCATCGTATGAGATTAACTAGGACTGACGACCCTATAATGGATAATGTTTGGGAATGATACAAGGGAGGTACCTTAGTTTCCCAATCCTGGTGTTTGAAATGGACTAATAACAACTCCGTAATCATGCTCATCATGCATTGCATGTGCCTGGAAGATGTGGAGCACTGAGGAATGCAAGCATGCCGCGAACGTAAGATGGTGTTGCACGAGGGAGTGTGTGGTGAGGGCATACATCATGACTGCATTCATACTTGCATTAATAAGAGTAGTTAGGAGTGTTTGGTTATACTGTTTTATCATTACTGCTTAACTGCATTGATAACATGTTAACCTATGCTTTATTGTTCCACTGAGTTAGCTACTCACTCCCACGTTACGGGACGGTGTTGTACACACCAACCAGACTCTGTCTTAGGTATAGATGAGATGACGACTCAGGAGGTTGAGCCGGACTACGACGAGGACCAGGATGAGTTCTCATTTATGCAGTATTCCGGTGGCTTTGACTAGACTGCCAGGATCGACAAGACTCAGGGATTCATCCTTAGTTGTACTTTTGACATTTTGTTCACAAAACAGATATATGTATATGATGACTCAAATGGGTTCATACTCTAGAGATTGAGATAGTTTTGTTTCTTTTACATACATATATATATATATATATATATATATATATAGTTTCAGTCTTCCGCTTGCCTTTATACAATTGATCTGGAGTATGAATTACTGTTGGTATAATCTCACTCATGTTTATTGCACTAACACAGACAACATTTAATCATCATTATCTATGTTGCATAAGTGAAGTTTTGGAACTCGAGAGTTGAGTTGCTACTCGACCCTCGAATTTCAGGGCGTTACAAGTTGGGATGACTGTCTTCCTTATGTTGAGTTCGCCTATAACAACAGCTTCCATGTAAAGCACCGCATTGCTGGGCAGAAGTTGACGAGAATAGATTGATTGGCCTAGAGTTAGTACAGGCGACCTGAGAGAAGATCGACATTATCAGGCGACGACTTCTTGCGGCACAGAGCAAACAATAGAGCTACGCCAATACGAGGCGGCGACAAGTAGAGTTCGAGGTTGGGGACCACGTGTTTCTGAAAGTTTCTCCCATGAATGGAGTCCTTCGGTTTGGGAAGAAGGGGAAGCTCACGCTGAGATTCATTGGCCCATTCCATATACTGGATCGAGTGGGTGTGATAGTGTAACATCCCAGATTTTTTCCAATTTGGTGATGGACGTCCTTGGACGTAGAAATGCCCTAGGACCAAATCCTTTAGAAATTAGACGAGAATTAACTAAGTGCTAAACTAGATTATCTGTGAAAGTAGCACTAATCATTTTAAATACGATCTATAAGACCCAAAATGAGTAGAACTGTTAACGCTACATTACCCTGAAACTTAGGATCCAACTCAAAACCCAGTTGCTCTCGGGAGCATCATGAAACTCTGTATCGGACTTGGACCGCATATCGAAAGTCCGATTTTCCCAAGACTATACGATGATGACTGCCTTCCTGGACTTGACAACCACCTCAGAAATCAAGTCCTGACTGTGTCCAGAAACGCACAACTTGAGCCCGGAACAAACTGTGTGAGAAACGTGAATATCTTTAGAAATAAAATTTGAATTTAAGTAAACTGAGTCGTGTCGCTTGCACGCCAATGATAAGGATTAAGACCATTAGAATTTGACCCAAATACACCCTCGGATCAGGGGAAATTTCCCATACATGGCCATGTACTTGTGGTCCTAATCGAGTGACGATGACCGTTGAACTGAAACTGGTCCGCCATAGTCGATCTATAAACCCGATCGGAATGAAAACTCAGCCTGACCTAGATCCAATGTCAGGGAGCTTAAGTCCGACCGCATGCAAAAAAGGGGGCTCCAAAAGTGCTCTGTTGGATCGAAACAACCAATCTTTGGACATAACCTAAGTATACCATGGCCCTAGGGCCATTCCCATCAGTTCTGGGCCTATATAAGGGCCTTAAACCCTCTCTCTCATATTCCAAACGAATTTTAAAACCCTAAGAAAGAGAGGGGATGAAAAGGAAATGAAAGAGAGAGAAAGAGAGAGAGAGAGAGAGAGTTGGAGATTCATCCTGGGATTTGATCCCATTGCACCACGCACTTAGCCACCCTATCTGTATCACAAATCTGGTGTTTCCGACAGCGTACTTGGGTTAGAAAGCCTAACCCTAATCTGTTTTAGGGTTTCAGATAGTGTTAGTTAAATAATAACTAACCCAATTCATGTTATAGGTTGCCAATCCACCGTTGACAAAGACTAAGTGTCTAAAACGAATTCGTTACGCGTTTACCAGCGTAAGGTGCGGACTATATATGTTTAGGTTATGGTTTTTAAGACTTCAATGTCTGTTAATGATTTATTACTGACATGGGTGCTATTTCACATGCCAAATGCGATGTTTGTTTCGCGTTTCAGATATATATGAACTATGTTGAGTTTAGTATATTCCATGTATGTGTAGAAAGGATCGTATACGTATGGAATATGAAAGTGTGTTTGTCATGATTAATTGACATGTGTTTATACTAGTTGTATGTGTAACAACTCCTTGGTGAAAGGATTTACTCCAATGCATGTTATGGCCAACATACATCATGTATGTTAAAAAGTGTAGTCTAAGTGTTCGTAAAAATGTCTGAATGAACAAGTACTTGGCATTAGGTACTTTATATGGGTGTTGACATAAAAATTCTCAACTACCTTCTCTATGTGTATAAATCTATCCATGTAACCTATACCATATTGTCTGCTTTACTTATGAAATGCGCATGTGTGAATTCCTGTGTATGTTATACTTCATAACATGCTCAAATGGTTGTAGGATTGGAATTATGTGTTTATTGCTGCTTTGACTATTTCATATGAATACTTGTTGGAATTGGATGTGTTTGGGACTACAGTATAGTTCAGGCAATCGGTAACAGATCCTGAATAGGTGGCTGATCTTGTTTCGCCACAGGGGGACGTCCCTGACGAATCCAAGCCGTACTTCGGTTCTTGACAGTGGTTAGGCCACGCAGAGTGCTCATGCACTTCATGTCAATCAGCTCGACGTGCGTTCGTGCTAATCGAGCTCGTCAAGTAACCCGATTGGCCCGATGTGTGTTCACCATGTTTAGATGTTACTGCTTGAACCTAGGATACCAAACTCACCAGTGGAAACCGCGTTAACCTTGGTACCTCGATCCGCTAAGACTCATGAGTCAGGCATGGTGGTATGGGACACCGTGGTCGAGCTATCTGCCTACGCTTGGGCGACGAGCCTCCCCGTAGTGTCCAGTGAGCAACACAACCTCGTGAGCCAAATACGGTGGTATGGTTCACTGTATTCGAGCTGTCGGCCTACACTGATAAGGTGACGAGCCCTTTATAGTGACCTTGAGCATACTCTGAGCCTGTAGAGAGGCGACGAGCCTTTCCGTAGTAACTAGGGTATAACTAGGCCTACACTACATCGAGGTGACGAGCCCTTTGCAGTGACCTAGAACCGCAACATCGTATGAGATTTACTAGGACTGACGACCCTAGAATGGATCATTATTTGGGTATTGATATAAGGGAGGTACCTTAGTTTCCCAATCTTGCTGTATGAAAAGGACTAATAAGAACTGGGTAATCATGCTCATGCACTGCATTGCATGTGTCGTTTGGCGTTGGGTAGAGCACTGAGGAAGTGACTGATACGCGTGACCGTTAGATGAAGATCGCAGAGGGAGTACAGGCGAGAGCATGCATCATTTATACATACCATTCCTGCATTAATCAGAGTACTTAGGGATGTTTGATTGTATTGTTTTATCATTACTGCTTGACTGAATTGATAACATGTTAACCTTTGCTTTATTGTTCCACTGAGTTAATCACTCACTCCCACGTTCTAGGACGGTATTTTAAACACCAACCAGACTCTGTCTTAGTTGCAGATGGAGACCTGACTGACGAGGTGGAGCCAGACTTCGCAGATGATGATGATGCTTTCTCATATATGCAGTATTCAAGCGGGTTTATATCGACCGTTCTGATCGACGGGGCTTCAGGGTTATACTTGTAGTGGACTATCACATTTTTTTGACATTTTGTATTTTGAAACAATACTTGTAATTATTGACCTGGCAACGTATACATACTTTGGGGACCTATGCTAGTTTATAAAGTTATACATATTTGTTTCAGTCTTCCGCTTGCGTATTACAATTGTCCCTAGATTATGTTTTGCTGATTTGGGTTAATCTCATTCATGTTCTATGCACTAATACAGACAACATACAATCATCATTAAATATGTTGCATAAGTGATGTGTTGAAACTCGGGAGTTGGGTTTCTACTCGACCCCCGATTTTCAGGGCGTTACAAGATGGTATCAGAGCATGATTTGGATTAAACTGAACCTGGGTTATGGCAACACGACGCACTCTGACGCACTCTAACTTAGAAAGGGGGCGATGAAATCTAGAAACCACATAGGATCCCAAGGTTTTGTTGATAGGTGAGATTGAATACTGTAATTTAGTCCACAACGTATCTTCTATCACGTGAATCAACCTAGGTCACCTCTAGGCCGTCAGTTGATGGGTTTGAGTCATTAGTTTACGAATTCCAAACCTGAAATGGATCCAAATGGCGCGAATACGGGCGCGTATTCAATCCTAAAGTCTAGACTTCCTTTTAACCCCTTTCCTTCAAAATCTCACATTTCACTACCTTATTCTTCAATTTGTTTCTAAGTACTTTCATGTTAGACACTAATCCTGAAGTTTAAATGATGAAGAACAATACTTAAAATAAAAATTACTATAAATAGTAGATTTATTAATAAAATGTGTTTTTGACCATTAAACATATGAAATATCACAAAATAAATAGGTTATTTGGATAGATCAGCTTCTCCTACCCTAAAATCATATATGGCATGTCACGTAATTCATTACGGATTGAAAGATACGCCTATTCCAAAAAAGGAGTGGCAGAACCACCACTAGGCGGGTGTGGCGCCACCGCACCCAGGTCTAGCAGACCGCGGGGGCACCGCACCAACCACGGTCGACCACGCCCAGGCTCACCCGGGCCTGTTGGGCCACACTGGGCCGGGCAGCCAGTTTTCTGCGATTTTACTACACGTTTTGTCCGACTTCGGAAAATCATATCTCCCTCGTTATAACTTCGATTTAGGTGATTCAAAAGCAAAATTAAAGCTTGATAAGTCTAGTTTCATATAAAAATGAGTAAAAATATAATAAAATTTTTAATATAGTTAAATATGGGTTGTCTTGGCAACTATCTAAAACTTATTGGTTTGGACAGCTGCTGTTTCTATAATTTTTAGAATTTTTCTACAACATGAAATTTAATGAAAATCGAGAGAGATGAAGTAGACTTGATGACGAACTACTAAAACAAATAATTAGAATAATATACTAACTAAAAGTGCCTGATAAGGGCATAGAACCACTCTAGGACCTTGGGAATGAGGATTATATAAACCACTCCTAGATTCTGATAGTATAGGAACTCACATACATTAATAACGCAAACCCTAGGACTTCCTTAGCTGGTATGAGCATATGTGTAGTGCTCGAACATAGTTAAATTCAAGTTCGGACAACTCAATTCCAATCAGACAACTTTTGACCCTAAGCGATAAAACAATTTCTGGTATTAGAAATGGTTTGAAATCATCTAGCGTATGAGCGTAGACTTTGGATTACAACTATTGGATTACCACTACTTATAAATTAAGACTAGACTACTAGTTATAATAAGGAATGTAAAAGACTGATTATGCTAAGATACTTGAAAGATAGATTTAGTTAATTGGCTTGATTAGGTTGGAGTGAGACCTCACTCCTTCGTTGGACCCCTTGATGCTTATAGGCTTCTTTAATAACTCTTAGGAAGGTTGTTTTGATTAGAAACTATTCACGCTCAGAGAAAACTTGTATATCCCTCGGATTTAACGTTTGGTCAAATCAATGCACCCCTTAGAACTGCCTTCCTAAGGACTTATTCCAATCGGGAACACAGAGTAGAGAAACTATGTATAAGCAAAGTATTAGCGGTTTGAATCGAATTCTCAATCCTGGTAGTTACCAATGAACTTAATGCTTTGATCAAGTAGAAGATCGAGATCAACTAGGATTAAGAACTGATACGACAAATTTTTTTATCTTAGCTAGGCAGAAGGTGTATGTATCCGGCTCAGACCCACTACACAACTTTCCTTCCGTGTTGGCCCGACCACTTACAACAAAAAATTTATTACTTTGCCTTGAGAAGTGTTAAGGACATATAGCTAATAGAGATATTTTTTTATAGGCCCAAGAAATTTCTCAAATGGCAACAAACAGTTTGGAATTAGGTCCCGAATCATAGACCATTCTGGCATACATATTGTGCATATGAACTTAGAAAGATATTCTACCCATTAACCTATTTTGTCCAAATTCCTTATGCACTAATAATGTATAGATTATCCTACAGTACTAAACCGGACATAATTAAAGAGGATAAGTCGGGACCATAGTAAAGGTCCTTCTTCTGTAGAATTAGGCATCTTCCCACAAACTCACACCCGTCCCTGAAATCAACCACAACATCCATCATTTTTAGCTCCTTTCTATGACCATAGGTACCAATGCCCTAGTACACATCATCGATGAAAGAAAGACTAAAGTATTGAGAGATCATTTCCCAGTTCCTGTCAAGGATAAGTCCTAAATTGCACCTTGTTCCGACATTTGGATCAGGATATAGATTCTTGAGCCTTGAAACTAGAAGTTGTTATAAGGGAGGGGGGGGGGGTAGAACATTATGAGCCCAATCTAGTTAGGACAGTCTATACATCCCTTTGATCAAAGTGGCGAAGCAGAAGCGTGGTGGGCCCCATGCCCAACTAGCCCAGGATCGAAGGTTGGGTCACTAAATAGGTGTTAGACTTTCCTTAGAATGTCAATAATGAAGTTATTGGAATGATAACAATTAGGGTTTAAGTATTAAACTAATTCATAACAATGGATATGAGCTAAATTGCAATAGTTGAGGTCAATATATCCACAAATCCACTCGTTAAATACGAACTTAATAGAAGCCTTAGCCAATTCTATACTATTAGAAAACTTTTTAGGATGACCTATTAAGATATTTATTAACTCCTACCTTGGACTTAAATTAAGACGAGGACTCTCTTAGACCATGACCTAAAGGGCAATTTTATAAATAGAAATTTTGAATCTTTCAGTGATGGTCATTCCCTAAGCTTTTAGAGTGATCGGACTATGGAGTTTCAGAAATATACAACTGCAAAGCATTCGCGGCTTGACCCAATTCTCAATCCTGGGCGACTACCAATAGACTCATTGCTTTAACCGAGCAGAAGACCAGGATCCACCAGGACTAGGAAGGGATACAATGAGCCTTCTACCCTGGTCAGGTAGATGATCGATGTATCAGGATCAAGCCCATTACAGCTGTCTCTCCGTGTTGGTCGATTCTTAAAAACATATATCTTACTCTAAATAGAGGGAAATCGCCATCCTAAATCCAAATCCTTACAAATAAATGACTAAGTAAATAAATTGCAGCAAACCATCAGGGTAAATTTTTAAGGAGAAAATTTGTTTTTAAGCAGGATAGACTAAAGTGAGCCTGATTAGCATAGAAAGTATACACCCTACCACGCGCATGTAACGCCCTGAAAATCGGGGGTCGAGCATAAACTCAACTCCCGAGTTCCAGAACATCACTTATGCAACAAAATGAATGATGATTGAATGTTGACTGTATTCGTGCATTGAACATGAGTGAGATTAAGCCAAAACAGCATATCATACTCCATAGACAGTTAAAATGCAAGCGGAAGACTGTGATAGATATATATACAATATAAAAACATTGGTGGGTCTCCAGAGTGTGATAATGTTACCAGGTTAAATAATTACAAGTACAGTTCTAAAATATACCACATGTGAGGAAGTGTGATGTCTTCTATCCTAAGTACCATAGCCCCGTCAATACAATACCAGGTCTTCATAGACCTGTCAGAGAGTTACATGTAGGAGAACTCCTCCTCAACATCATAGTAGTAGTTCGGCTCTGCTTCATAAGCATCGCCAACACCTGAAACTCAACAAATCTGGTTGGTGTTGCAAACACCGTCCCGTAACGTGGGAGTGAGTGATCAACTCAGTGGAACAATAAAGCATAGATTAACATGTTATCAATTCAGTCAAGCAGTAATGATAAAGCAGTACAATCAAACAAGTTTAGCTACTCTTATTAAATGCAAGTATGAAATGACATGATGATGTATGCCCTTGCCAAACCACCCTCATGCGACATCATCTTACGTTCGCGAATGCATTCCTCCCTCAGTGCTCCACATCTACTAGGCACATGCGGTGCGATGATGAGCATGATTACCGAGTTATTATTAGTCCATTTCAAACAGTAGTATTGGGAAACTAAGGTACCTCCCTTGTATCATTCCCAAACATGATCCATTCTAGGGTCGTCAATCCTAGTTAATCTCATACGATATTATGGTTTGAGAGGCATAGCAAAGGCATCACAAAGGGCTCGTCACCCGTCAGCACGGATACAGATCTCACCGTATGCGGTTCAATTGCTGACCATCAGCTCGAGTACAGGTCTCACCGTACTCGGCTCAATCGCTGGCCGTCAACTCGAATACAGGTCTCACCGTACTCGGCTCAATTCATACTCTAGTTGCTGTGAAGGGCTCGTCGCCAATCACAGACCTCGGAGTATACTCGAAGATACTACAGAGGACTCGTCGCCCGTCAGCACGAGTACAGGTCTCACCGTACTCGGCTCTCGCCGTAAGTATCGACAGCTCGAATACAGAGTCTCATACCACCGTATTCGGCTCACGAGTTTGGTTGCTCAATGGTCACTACGGGGAGGCACGTGGCCCCAGCGTAGGCCGACAGCTCGACCACGGTGTCCCATACCACCATGCCCGGCTCATGAGTCTTAGCGGATCGAGGTACCATGGTTAAAAGGGATTTCACTGGTAAGTTTGGTACCCTAGGTTCAAGCAGTAGCGTCCAAACATGGTGAACATACATAAGACAGATCGGGTTACTTGACGAGCTCGGCTAGCACGAGCGCACAACAAGTTGAACGACATGAAGTGCATAAGCACTTCGCGTGGCCAACCACTATCGTCAACCGAAGTACGACTCGGGTTCTCGAACACATCTCACGTGGCCAATGAATCACAGCCACGAATGCAATTCTGGTACTGATTGTCTGGACTATAATCATAGCCCCAAACACAAGCAAGTGCAGATAGATAAAGCAGTAGTGGATCAAAATTCAACTCATACAATCAAGGTCTGGTATTATCCGTTTAGGGATGTCAGGGCTGTTGCACGCACTCGTTGCTCCACTCCCCCATCACCCATGACGGATCATACAACGTAAATATAAATTTAAACATATGCATTACATAGTTAAAATCATAAAGCAGTTGAGCATGTTATGAATCACAACACAAGCATGAGTTTGTACATGTTCAATTCCTAATCACACAACTATCCAAGGAGATCATACACATAGTTAAGAGAGGTTGAGAATCATATCTCAACACCCTTATACATTACAATTTGCTAACTACTACTCGAGACATTTCAAGAAACACTTAAACAAACATACATCAACATACATGACATATGTCGATCACATAGGCATTAGGCCAAATCCTTTCACTAGGGAGTTGCCCCAATCATAATACGCGTACACCCACGGCGGATAGTCATGGCAAGAAGGAATCCAAGTTCCATATTCATTCAGTCATTTTCATAAACACTTGGGCCACACATTTTAGCATATATAGTGTATATTGGCCGTGGCGTGATTTAGGGCAAATCCTTTCGTCAAAGGGGTATCGCCAATACAACAATCATGAATCCATGACAATTAGTCATGGCGAGCACGAATGAGAATTCTATACTCATTCAGTCATTTTCACAAACACTTAGAATACACTATTACAACATACAAGGTGTATGTTAGCAAAACATGTATTAGGGCTATCCTTTAGCCAAGCGAGTATTTTATCCATTTATAATATATTACTACAACAAATAATCATGATAAATACATCTCCAAAATTTATACGTATACAGTATTTTCTAGAATACGCAATTTCAACATGCATAGTGTATATAAGTAAAACATGTATTTAGGCGAATCCTTTTGCCAAATAAGTATTTTATCCATATATCGTATATCCATATAACAAATAAACATGTCAAACACAGTTCCAAAAAATATACGTATACCGTAGTTTCTACAAATACCTAGAGTATGTAGAATTCCATATTTTTCATCTTTAATCGAAACGGAAAACAGACAACACTTTGTACATGTGCAATTACATGCAGATCATGAATCTATCATTATCTGACATTGAAAGCATTGAAAACCATAACCTATACACCTAAAGTCCGCACCTTTTGTCGTAGAATCGTAACGGAGTCGATAGGTTTGCTAAGCTTCCGTATTCGGCAGTTTGGCAACCTATAGAACGAAATAGGTTAGCTATTTCATAACCTACAACTGTCTAAACCCCAAAACAGATTAGGGTTAGGGTTTCATACCTAGAAATGACGGCGAAAATGCCGGGAAAGCGATGAGAATCAGGCGGTGGAGCCCGAATAGCGGCTGGGAAGAGTGGCAGGGAGATTCTCCCACTGCTCCCACACTTTCTCTCTCTTTTCTCTCTCTTTTCTCTCTCTCAATCTCAAATTCGTATGGCTGCCATGAGAGAGGGTTTAAGGTCCTTATATAGCCTAAAAATTCACCGAAATAGACTTATGTTCAAGGTATACTTATATTATAATCAAATCGCATTGTTTCAGTTCAAAAGAGGGTTTCTGGCGGGCCTCCTTGAGCCAAAGGTCGAACTTAAGCTCACTAACGCTGGATCTACGTTCTATTAAGTTTTCATTTCAGTGGAATTTCCAGATCACGCGTGGTGGACCAGTTTCAGTTCAACGGTCAGTGGATCTCGATCGGAGATTTCGAATACATGTAATTGTGCATGAAATTTCTCCTGATCCGAGGGTGTAATTTGGTCTGATTCTGACGGTCTGGTTGCTTAATACTGATCCGCAAGCGAGAGGTGCCAGATTACTATTCAAGATATTTTATTTTGAAATTATTTCACATTTCTCACACTCTTCACTCCGAGCTCAAGCGAATAGCACTGGGACACTATCTGGATTTGATTTCCGAGATGGTTGTCAAGCCCAGCGAGGCGGTCCTAGTTCCTTAACTTCGTGTTAATCGGATTCCGACGTGCGGTCCAGATCCGATACCGAGTTTCGAGATGCTCCTGAGAGCAATCGGGTAATGAGATTGATCCTAGATTTTAGGGTAACCTAGCGTCAATGATTCTGCAAGTTTTGGGTCTTGCAGATCGTATTTAAAGCGATTGGTGCTAATTTCACAGGTACTCTAGTTTACCACTAGCTAATTCTCACCTAATTTCTAAAGGATTTAGTCCTGTATGATTTCTGTCTGAGGTGGTACCTGGGCCTTTGTAGTTTGTATATAAAGTGATCCAAGGTATACTACTTAGCTAGTTTAAGATAGTGTCTAGGGTGAAAGTACTTTGAAAATTTTAAAGAAAAAGGTGGTGAAGGGTGGAATTTGTGAAGAAAATGTTTAAGGAACAATTTTAGACTATGGGATTTAGTTCTGACAAGTTAATAAGGTGTTAGGATCGACCCATCGCCTAAGGACGTCTAATCCCAGGTTGACAAAAATTCGGGATGTTACAGCGCAGAAACTAGAAATCGATAAAACTTAGGCAAAAGAAATAATTAAATCTTTCCTTATTACCCTTAGGCAATTTCGGGGATGAAATTATTTTTAAGGGAGGCAGATTGTAACATCCCAGATTTTTTCCAATTTAGCGATGGATGTCCTTGGACGTAGAACTGCCCCAAGACCAAATCCTTTAGAAATTAGACAAAATTAACTAAGTGTTAAACTAGATTATCTGTGAAAGTAGCACTAATCGCTTTAAATACGATCTATAAGACCTAAAATGAGTAGAACCGTTAATGCTACATTACCCTGAAACTTAGGATCCAACTCAAAACCCAGTTGCTCTCGAGAGCATCATGAAACTCCATATCGAACCTGGACCGCACGTCGAAAGTTTGATTTCCCGAAGACTATACGATGATGACCGCCTTGTTGGACTTGACAATCACCTCATAAATCAAGTCCCGACTGTGTCTAGAAATGCACAACTTGAGCCCGGAACAAAGTGTGTAAGAAACGTGAATATCTTTAAAAATAAAATCCGAATTTAAGTAAACTGAGTCGTGTCACTTGTAGGCCAAAGATAAGGATTCAGACCGTCAGAATTTGACCCAAATACACCCTCGGATCAGGGGAAATTTCCCATACATGGCAATAACTTGTGGCCCTGATCGAGTGCCGGTGACCGTTGAACTGAAACTGGTCCGCCACAGTTGATCTATAAACCCGATCGGAACGAAAACTCAGCCTGATGTAGATCCAATGTCAGGGAGCTTAAGTGATGCGAACACAAGCACATTCAAGGTGTACCAACGAAGAAAGCACAAACTACAAGTGTCGTCTTTATGGATAGGCGACTATTGAGGAGTTGAAGACCTTTCACATGTGATTGGACATATAAAAGACCCCACTCAGGGAAGACACATGTGAAGGAAGATTGGAGAAAGAAGACCGAGCGCCCGAACTTTTTTGTACTTATGTTATTTGCACATTTTTACTTAGTTAGGGGTCTTTTAGTAATTTTATGTCTTTATTTGGTTATTCTAGGGGTATTTTAGTAATTTTATGTCTTTATTTGCTTATTTAAGTGGGCTAAAGCCCTAAACTCAAATTTTTAACTATTGATTAATGAAAAGCAAACCCTTTGGTTGCCTCCTTCCTCTCTTCTATCTAATGGTGCTTCTTCTCTTCGCTTGATCTTCCTCTTCTAATTTCTTCTTGTGCCCCTCCAACTTCTTCAAGGTAATTATTTTCTTCTTTCTATTTTCCAGTTTTGGCTAATCCTTCTTCGATCAAAATCTTGAGAACCGATCTAAACCCTAAACCCCCAAATTCTTAAATCCCTAATCTGAGAAACTTCTTGGTTCTTCGGACCAGAGATCTTCATTGATCGATTGGGTGTGACCATGCAAGATCGAGAGGTCTCATCCCTCGCCGGATCCAACCTAAGTATAATTGAATGTCATACTCCATGGATGTGATGATGGTCTGCTCCATTGCATGTTTCCTTTATGATTTTCTCAGTTATGATGATTATTGCTAGAATTTTAGATCATTTATTCCTTTTATTTCCGTTGTTTAATTATGTTCATGAGCATGCATCATAATTAGGGTTTCCTGCGTCAAATTTGGTATCAGAGAATAGGCTTGCATGGTTTTTGTCTAGATCGAGTTATCAAATTAGGGTTTTGATTTTTAGGTTTAATTTAGGAAAGTTCCAGATTTAAAAAGTTTTCAATTTTTGAAACTTTCCAAATTTAGAAAGTTCCTAATCTGGAAAATTTCCAGATTTTAGTTGTTTCCTATTTTAACTTAATTGTGTCAGTTCATAGTAGTTTTACATTCATCGCATTCATCTTTAAAGTCATAACGCCTAGTAATCTAGTTGGGTAGAGTTTGGTTCAAGTCTTCATTGTATGCCCACGAGAAGAGGTAGAGGTTTCAGACTTCAACCTACCATGAATAACGAGCAGTTATTTGAGCAACTTGCTCAATTGATACAAAAGATAACCGCCTTAAAAGCTGGTCAAAGGCATGAGTTTGCCCACCTTGAGAACCAAATTAGGACTACCATGACTAAGGTCGAGCAACTAGAGGCGTCCCAAAAGGAAAACCTCGTGTAGGGGATGATGCGCACTCCCAAGTGGGAGGAATCATTGAAGAACGCGCTATCACACGTGGTGGTAGTGAGGATAAAGATCGTGGTAACGGTCATAGTGTGGTGCAAGAGGCATGAGCTACATGTGATCATCAAGACCACTATGATTCAGACGAGCGTGCGATGAAGAGTGTGAGAGTTGATGCCCCGAGTTTTGATGGGCGCTTGTATCCCAAGACATTCCTTGACTGGGTTGTTGACATTGACTACTACTTTGAGTGGTATGGCATGTCAAAAAACTGTCAAATGTGGTTTGCTAAGATGAAGCTTGTGAGTCAACCCAAGATCTTCTGGACCAACACCGAGCTTAGGATGAGAGAGTTGGTAGAACCCCTATTACACATTGGTATAAGATGAAAGAGAAGTTGAAGGAGAAGTACCTTCCTCTCTCATACCATCAGAAGCTCCTTGACTAATGGCAATCCTTACGCCAAGGGTCAATGTCTGTCGTTGACTACATCGCTAAATTTGATGAATATGTGATGCGATGTGATATCTGAGAAGACTCTCTAGTAACGCTCTCGCGTTTCAAGACGGGCCTTCGTGCGGATCTTTAGCGCGAACTTATGACTTGGCCCTTAACGGACTCGGATGAAGCATATCAAGTCGTGTAGGAGTTAGAGTAATATCTGAAGGCTCCTGTCGTTCGTCGTTTTGAGTCCCGAGACTCCAATTCTAGATCTAGTTTCCAGGGAACTAGACCTAATATTGGTAGTCAACCTAGGGCACAGGCGACCATTCCGCCTTGGCCTAGGGAGGACATGGGCAAAGGGGTTCTTGGTGTCGGTCCTAATAACATGAGCCAAGTGAGGTGCTATGAGTGTGGCAATCTTGGCCACATGTCTAATCAATGTCCTACGAAGAGTCGTGGGAGAGCCTTAGTTATAGGCGAGTCCCACGAGGGTGGAGATGACCAGGGTGATTATGAAGTTGAAGAATATCACCCTGAAGGAGGACTTACTGATGAAGAAGAAGTGGATGGAGAAGTAACGCTTGCTATAGTCAGGCGTGTGCTAGCTCAGTCTAGAAGTAGTGATGACTGGCGTCGAAGCACTATCTTCTACACTATTGCCAAGTGTGATGAAAATAATTGTAAGGTGATAGTGGATAGTGAAAGTTGTCAGAATGTGATTTCCACTAGCACCTTAGATCACTTAAAACTAAAATCCACACCTCATCCAAACCCGCATAAAGTTTTTTGGGTTGACAAGACATCCCTACCTGTCACCCAGCAATGTCTAGTCCCCATTGAGTTTGGGTTATACAAAGAGGTCCTGTGGTGTGATGTTTTACCTATGGATGTGGGACATGTTATCCTAGGTAGACCATGGCTATTCGATAATGATGTCACGATCTTTGGCCGTTCGAATGCGTGTACTTTTATGTATAATGGTAGAAAGATCAAACTTAATCCCATGCCACCTAAGAATACACTAGGGAAGAAGAAGGATGAGAAGGCAAGTGAGACTAGAGGAATAGGGAAATCCAAACCTAAGTCTCTACATATAATCAGCGCAAGAGAGTTTGAAAATGAGGCAAAGAAGGATTCTATGGTGTATGCCTGTAACGCCCTGAAAAACGAGGGTCGAACATAAACTCAACTCCCGAGTTCCAACGCATCACTTATGCAACATATATGTTGATGATTGAATGTTGTCTGTCTTAGTACATGAAACATGAATGAGATTAAGCCAAAACAGCATATCAGACTCTAGAGACGATTAGTTTAAAAAAGTGGAAGACTGTGATAGGTATATACAATATATAAACTGTGGTAAGTCTCCAGAGTGTGATAATGTTACCAGGTTAGATAATTACATGTAAATTTCTAATTTATACCAAAGGTGTAATGTCATCTAGTCAATATCCCAAAAATCTCCGTCGATCAGGACATGACTCACATGAACCCGCTTGAAAACTGCATAAAGGAGAAATCCTCCTCATCATCATAAAAGTCTGGCTCCGCTTCACAGCATCGCCATCATCTGAAACTCAAACAAGGTATGGTTGGTGTGTACAACACCGTCCCGTAACGTGGGAGCGAGTGATCAACTCAGTGGAATAATAAAGCATAAGTTAACATGTTATCGATTCAGTCAAGCAGTAATGATAAAGCAGTACAATCAAACATTCCTAAATAATCTTGTTAATGCAAATATGAAATGCAGTCATGATACATGCCCTCGCCAATGCTCCCTCATGCGACAACATCTTACATCCACGGCATGCGTTCATCCCTCAGTGCTCCATATCTTCCAAGCACATGCAATGTTATGTTATGAGCATGATTACCGAGTTATTATTAGTCCTTTTTATACAACAGTATTGGAAAACTAAGGTACCTCCCTTATATCATTCCCAAACAATGATCCATTTTAGGGTCGTCAGTCTTAGATAATCTTATATGATGATGCAGTTCCAGGTCGCTGTAAATGGCTGTCAGGGCTGTTACACGCACTCATTGCACCGCTCCCCCATCACCTTATCAATACAAGCCCAGTTTATACTCTGGTTACTACGGGAAGGCTCGTCGCCTCACCCCAGATTCATAGTATGCTCGAGGTCACTACACCGGGCACGGTTAGGGCTGCCAGGGATGTTACACACACTTGTTACACTACTCCCCCATCACCCATCAAAACAGTGTAGGCCTACAGCTCGAATACAATGTCTCATACTACTGTATTCAACTCACGAGTCTGGGTTGCTCATTGGTCACTACGGGAAGGCACATCGCCTTAGCGTTGGCCGACAGCTCGACCACGGTTTCCCATACCACCATTTCCGGCTCATGAGTCTTAGTGGATCGAGGTACCAAGGTTAACGGGGTTGCACTGGTAAGTTTGGTACCGTATGTTCAAGCAATGGCATCCAAACATGATGAACTTAAATCGGGTCAATCGGGTTACTTCACAAGCTCGACTGGTACGAGCGTATGCTGAAGTAGCCGACAAGGTACCAGTGTCGACAACATCGTACGACTCAGATTCATCAAACGAGTCTTATGTGGCGAAATGAACTTAGCCACACAATCAAGGCCTGTTACCGATTGCCTGGACTATACAATAGCCCCAATCACATTCAGTTATAGTAAAATATCCTAAAAGATAGTTACAGCAGTTATGAATCAAGATTTCAACTCATACAATCAAATATCCAATATTGTCCGCTTAGGGCTACAAGGGCTGTTACACGCACTCGTTACACCACTCCCCCATCACCCTTCACGGACCTTATGGAATACAATTTAAACATGGATTTATACAAATGCATTACATAGATAAATAGACACCGTAATATACGGTTCAGGGAGGAAAGCATACACATAGGTAAAGGAGTCAAGAATCATATCTCAACAACCTTATACATTACAATTTACTAACTACTACTCATTCAGACATTTCAACAAACACTTTAGACTACATACATCAACATACATGATGTATGTTGATCACATAGGTATTAGGCCAAATCCTTTCACTAGGGAGCTGCCCCATTTATAACACGCATGCACCCACAACGGATAGCCATGGCAAGCACGAATCCACGTTCCATAATCATTCGTTAATTTTCACAAACACTTGGGTTACACACTTTAACACACATAGCGTGCATTGACCGTGGTGGAATTTAGGGCAAATCCTTTCGTCAAAGGGGTATCGCCTATACAACAATCATATATCCATGACAATTAGTCATGACAAGCACGAATGTGAATTCAATACTCATTCGGTCATTTTCACAAACACTTAGAATACACTCTTTTAACATACATAGCGTATACTAGCAAAAACATGTATTAGGGTGAATCCTTTCACCGAGTGAGTATTATACATATATATAGCATGTTCATACAGTAATTAATCATGGCTAACATACTTTCAAAATTTGTACGTATGCGTATTTTCTACAATTATACAGAATACACAATATACAATAATTTGTATACGCAATCGAAACGCAAAACGGACATCAGTTTGTGCATGTACAATCACACTCAGATCATGAATCTATCATTATCTGACATTGAAAGCGTTAAAAACCATAACCTATACGTCTAAAGTCCGCACCTTATGTCGTAGAAGAGTAACGAACGTGATAAAATTGCTAAGTCTTCGTCCACGATAATATAACGACCTAAATCATGAGTTATGTTAGGTATTTCGCTACTTGTATCAATTGAAACCCTAAAACAGGTTAGAGTTAGGTTTTCTTACCTAAGAACGAAGATAAAATCACCGGATTAGTGATCTGGTAGCGATAGTTAAGCATGTAATACGGCAGGATAGAGCACCAGGATTCTTCTCTCACTTCTCCCACACTTTCTCTCTCTTTACTCTCTCTCTCTCACCTAGAGTTTTCTCAAATTCGTATGGGATGAGAGAGTGAGGGTTTAAGGTCCTTATATAGGCCCAGAACTCACGGAAATAGACTCAGGGCAAAGGTATACTTAGGTTATGTCCAAAGGGAGACTGTTCTGTCTCAACGGAGCACTTCTGGAAGCCCCCCTTGAACCAAAGGTCGGACTTAAGCTCGTAGACTTTGGATCTAGTTCGAGTTACGTTTTCGGTCTGATCATATTTACCGATCGCCCTTAGTGGACCAGTTTCAATTCAACGGTCACCGGAACTCGATCGGGGTTACAAGTACACGGACATGTGTATGAAATTTCTCCTGATTCGAGGGTGTATTTGGGTCAGATTCTGACGGTCTGATTACTTATATCAGGCCCGCAAGTGACAGGTCTCAGATTACTTAAATTAGGTTACATTTCTAAAGAAATCTTCATTTTCTCACACTCCTCGCTCCGGACTCAAGCGAATAGCGTGAGACATTATCTGAATTTAACTTCCGAGACGGTTGTCAAGCCCAGCAAGGCAGTCCTAATTCTATAACCTCGTATTATTCAGACTTTCGATGTGCGGTCCAGATCTGATACGGGGTTTCGTGATGCTCCCGAGAGCAGCCGGGTAATGAGATTGATCTGAGATTTTAGGGCAATGCAGCGTCGATGATTCTACAAGTTTTGGGTCTTGCAGATTGTATTTAAAGTGATTGGTGCTAATTTCACAGGTACTCTAGTTTAACACTAGGTAATTCTTGTTTATTTTCTAAAGGATTTAGTCCTGTAAGATTTCTGTCTGAGATGATACTCGAGCCTTTGGTAGTTTGTATAGTGGTTCAAGCTATTAACACTTAATTAAATTATGCCCTAATTATGGAAAAATAAGGTCCTAGGGCAGGAGAGGCTGATGTTTCTAAATAAACTATTCATCGATGATTCCATAAGGTTAATGGTCAAAAGCCCATCTTATTTATGTATGTACTATTTATAGAAACTTTTAGTTTAAGTATTGTTCTTCATCACCTAAACTTTAAGATTTGTGTCTAATATGAAAGTACTTAGAAAGATCTAAAGAACAAGGTGGTGAAAGGTTTGATTTATGAAGGAAAAGGGTTAAAAGTGATTTTAGACTTTGGGAATGAGTTTTGACAAGTTAATAAGGTGTTAGGATCGACCCATTGCCTAAGGAATTCTATCTCCAGGTTGGCAAAAATCAGGGGTGTTACAATCTACCCCTCTTAAAAATAATTTCGTCCCCGAAATTGGCTAAGGGTAATAAGTAAGGATTCTATTATTTCATTACCTAAGACTTATTGGTTTCTAATTTATATGCGTGGTCGGGTGTATCTTGTCCATGCTAGTCTGGTACATTTTTATCTCTATCTCCCTTAAAAAATATTTCTTTATCTCTTACTTATGTCTTGATGGTTTGCTACAATGAATTTCTTCATCTATTTGGAGTTTTGACGATGATTCCCAACTATTTAAAGTAAGATATTTGTTTTCAATAGTTGACCAACACGGAGAGACAGTTGTAATGGGCTTGATCCCGATACATCTATCATCTACCTGACTAGGGTAGAAGGCTCATCATATCCCTTCCTAGTCCTGGTGGCTCCTGGTCTTCTGCTCGGTCAAGCAGTGAGTCCATTCGTAGTCGCTCAGGATTGAGAATTGGGTCAAGCCGCGAATGGTTCGCAGTTTATATTTCAGTAACTCCATAGTCCGATCACTCTAAAAGCTTAGGGAATACCCATCACTGAACGGTTCAAATTTCCTATTTCTAAGGTTGGCCTTCAAGTCTTGGTCTAAGAGAGTCCTTGTCTTATTCTATGTCCGAGGTAGAGGTGAATCAATACCTTAGTAGCTCATCCTAAAACAATTTCTCATAGTAGAACTTGCTAAAGCTTCTATTATGTTCGTATGTCACAAGCAGATTTGTGGATAAACTGACCTTGGCTGTTGCAACTCAGTTCATACCCATTGGTAGGCCTCTATCGTTAATACTAATTGGTTTACTACTTAAACCCTAATTGCTTTCCTTCTAGTAACTTGTAACGCCCTGAAAATCGGGGGTCGAGTATAAACTCAACTCCCGAGTTCCAGAACATCACTTATGCAACAAAATGAATGATGATTGAATGTTGACTGTATTCGTGCATTGAACATGAGTGAGATTAAGCCAAAGCAGCATATCATACTCCAGAGACAGTTAAATTTGCAAGCGGAAGACTGTGATAGATAAATAAAATATATAAACTACGATGAGTCTCCAGAGTGTGATAAGATTACCAGGTTAAATAAATACAAGTGCAGTTTTAAAATATACCAAATGTGAGGAAGTGTAATGCCTCCTATCCCATGTACCATAGCCCCGTCAATACAATATCAGGTCTTCATTGACCTGCCAGAGAGATACAGATAGGAGAATTCCTCCTATCATCATAGAAGTAGTCCGGCTCTGCTTCACAAGCATCGCCACCACCTGAAACTCAACAAATCTGGTTGGTGTGTACAACACCGTCCCGTAACGTGGGAGTGAGTGATCAACTCAGTGGAACAGTAAAGCATAGGTTAACATGTTATCAATTCAATCAAGCAGTAATGATAAAGCAGTACAAATCAAACAATTCTAACTACTCTTATTAAATGCAAGAGTGAAATGACATGATGCTGTATGCCCTTGCCAAACCACCCTCAAGCGACATCATCTTACGTTCGCGAATGCTTACTCCCTCAGTGCGCCACATCTACAAAGCACATGCGGTGCGATGATGCTCATGATTACCAAGTTTTTATTAGTCCATTTCAAACAGCAGTATTGGGAAACTAAGGTACCTCCCTTGTATCATTCCCAAACATGATCCATTCTAGGGTCGTCAATTCTAGTTATTCTCATACGATGTTATGGTTTGAGAAGCGTAGTGAAGGCATCGCAAAGGGCTCATCACCCGTCAGCGCGGATACAGATCTCACCGTATGCGGCTCAATTGCTGGCCGTCAGCTCGAGTACAGGTCTCACCGTACTCGGCTCAATCACTAGCCGTCAGCTCAAGTACAGGTCTCACCGTACTCGGCTCAACTCACACTCTAGTTGCTGTGAAAGACTCGTGGCCAATCACAGACCCTTGGAGTGTACTCGATGATACCACGGAGGACTCGTCGCCCGTCAACACGAGCACAGATCTCACCGTACTCGGCTCCCGCCGAAGTATCGACAGCTCGAATACAGTGTCCCATACCACCATATTCGGCTCACGAGTTGATTGCGCAATGGTCACTACGGGGAGGCACATGGCCCCAGCGTAGGCCGACAGCTCGACCACGGTGTCCCATACCACCATGCCCGGCTCATGCGACTTAGCGGATCTAGGTACCATGGTTAAACGGGGATCGCCACTGGTAAGTTTGGTACCCTAGGTTCAAGCAGTAGCGACCAAACAGGGTGAACATGCATAAGGCAGATCAGGTTACTTGATGAGCTCGACTAGCACGATCGCCCGTTGAGCTGCACGACATGAAGTGCATAAACAACTTCGTGTGGCCTAGCCACTGCCGACAGGCAACGCACGACTCGAGTTCGTCGAACACATCCCACGTGGCAAATGAATCTCAGCCACGAGTTCCATCTCGTTACCGATTGCCTGGACTACAATCATAGCCCCAAACACAATCAATTACAGAGATATAAAGCAGTAATGGATCAGGATTCAAATCATACAATCAGTCTGGTATTATCCGTTTAGGGCTGCCAGGGCTGTTGCACGCACTCGTTGCTCCGCTCCCCCATCACCCATGATGGATCATACAACGTAAATATAGATTAAACATATGCATCACATAGTTAAAATCATAAAGCAGTTGAGCATGTTATGAATCACAATACAAGCATGAGTTTGTACATGTTCAATTCCTAATCACACAACTATCAAAGGAGATCATACACATAGTTTATAGAGGTTGAGAATCATGTCTCAACACCCTTATACATTACAATTTGCTAACTACTACTCACTCAGACATTTCAAGTTATACTTGAACTTACATACATCACATACATGACATATGTCGATCACATAGGCATTAGGCCAAATCCTTTCACTAGGGAGTTGCCCCAATCATAATACGCGTACACCCACGACGGATAGTCATGGCAAGTAGGAATCCAAGTTCCATATCCATTCAGTCATTTCCACAAACACTTGGGCCACACATTTTAGCATATATAGGGTATAATGGCCGTGGCGTGATTTAGGGCAAATCCTTTCGTCAAAGGGGGTATCGCCAATATAACAATCATGAATCCATGACAATTAGTCATGGCGAGCATGAATGAGAATTCCATACTCATTCAGCCATTTCCACAAACACTTAGAATACACTATTACAACATACATGGTGTATGTTAGTAAAACATGTATTAGGGTTATCCTTTAGCCAAGCTAGTATTTTATCCATGTATAATATATTACTACAGCAAATAATCATGATACATACATCTCCAAAATTTATACGTATACAGTATTTCTAGAATACACAATTTCAACATACGTAGCATTTACAAGTGAACATGTATTACGGCGATTCCTTTCGCCAAACTAGTATTTTATCCATATATAGTATAATCCTACATTAAATAAACATGTTAAACACTTCTCCAAAAAAAAATACGTATACGGTATTTCTACGTATATCTAGAGTATGTGAAATTCCATATTCTACAATGTTAATCGAAACAGGAAACGGAAAGCACTTTGTACATGTGCAATTGCATGCAGATCATGAATCTATCATTATCTGACATTGAAAGCGTTGAAAAACGTAACCTATACACCTAAAGTCCGCACCTTTTGTCGTAGAATCGTAATGGAGTTGATAGGTTTGCTAAGCTTCCGTATGCGGCAACTAGGCGACCTATAGAACGAAATAGGTTAGCTACTTCACAACCTACAACAGTCTAAACCCCAAAACAGATTAGGGTTAGGGTTTCTTACCTAGAAACGACGCCGGAAACGCCGGAAAAGCGTCAAGAAGGATGCGGTGGAGCATGGATAGCATCAGGGAAGGACGGCAGGGAGATTCTCCCACTTCTCCCTCACTTTCTCTCTCTTTTCCCTCTCTCAAATCCAAATTCGTATGGCTGCCATGAGAGAGGGTTTAAGGTCCTTATATAGCCTCAAAACTCACCGAAATAGACTCCTGTTCAAAGGTTACTGCTAATATAGGTATTTCGTCACTTTTCCAGCTCAAAAGAGAGGTTCTGGTGGCCCTCCTTGAGCCAAACGTCAGACTTAAGCTCACCACACATGGATCTATGAGGGATTACGTTTTCGACTCGAACGGATTTCCAGATCGCACGTGGTGGACCACTTTCAGTTCAACGGTCAGTGGGCCACGATCCGAAATTCCAAGTACATGTAAATGTTCCTGAAATTTTTCTTAATCCGAGGGTGTAATTTGGTCTGATTCTGACGGTCTGGTTGCTTAATACTGATGCACAAGCGAATGGTGCCAGATCACTATTCCAGATATTTATTTTGGAAAGGGAATAGTGTTTTTCACACTCCCTCGCTCCGGATCGAAATAAATGACCGTGGGACATCGGTCGGAGCTGATTTTTGAGATGATTGTCAAGCCCAGTGGGGCGGTCCTAGTTCCTTAGCTTCGAGTTAATCGGACTCCCGATGTGCGATCTAAACCTAATACGAAGTTTCGTTTCATTCCCGAGAGCAGACGGGAAATGAGTTCGGTTCTAAACTTTAGGGTAACCTAGAGTCACATGTTTTACAAGTTTTGGGTCTTGCAGATCGTATTTAAAGCGATCCCAACGGATTTCATGGCTAATCGAGTTTGCACTTAGTTAACTTTGTTAAATTTCTAAAGGATTTAATCCTAATTGTTTTCTGGTTGAGATGGTACTTAGGCCTTTGCAGTTTGTATATAAAGTGATCCAAGTTTTACTACTTAGCTAGTTTAAGTTAGTGTCTAGGGCGAAAGTGCTTTGAAAAATTGAAAGCACAAGGTAGGAAAGGGGTGGGATTTGTGAAGGAAATGGGTTCAGAAGCGATTTTAGACTGTGGGGTTCAGTTCTGACGAAATAATAAGGTGTTAGGAGCAACCCATTACCTAAGGACATCTAATCCCAGGTTGGCAAAAATCCGGGATGTTACAATCTACCCCCCTTAAAACAAAATTTCGTCCCCGAAATTGGCTAAGGGTAATAAGGGAAAATTTCTATTATTTCATTTGCCTAATGACTTATTGATTTTAAGTTTCTACGCGTGGTAGGGTATATACCAGCTGGTTCATTTTAGTCTACCCCCCTTAAAACTTAATTCTTTATCCATTTCTCATACCCTGATGGTTTGCTACCATTTATTTCCTTACCTATTTGGGTCTCGATGACAATTCCCAACAATTTAGAGCAAGATAGCTGTTTTCATTGTTTGACCAACACGGAGAGACGGTAATAGTGGGCTCGATCCCGATACATCGATCATCTACCGGGCCAGGGTAGGAAGCTCATCGTATCCCTTCCGAATCCTGGTGGATCCTGGTCGTCCGCTCGTCAGCAGAGAGTCCATCAGTAGTCGCCCAGGATTGAGAATTGGGTCAAGCCGCGAATGTTTCGCAGTTGTATATTTCAGTAACTCCGTAGTCCGATCAATCTCTAAGAGTAGGGAATGCCCATCATTGAAAGGCTCAAATTGTTTATTCTAAGGTTGCCCTTTAGGTCTTAGTCTAAGAGAGTCCTCATTATCATCTATGTCCAAGGAAATGGTAAATCAAATCTTACTAGATCATCCTAAAACGGTTTCTCATAGTAGGGCAGGCTAGGGCTTCTATAATGTTCGTATTCAACGAGCACCGTTTCGATCCTGGGCCAGTGGGGTAGGGTCCACCACGTTTCCGCTGCGCCACCCAGATCAAAGAGGCGTATTAGGTGACCTAACTAGATTGGGTTCATAATGTTCTACCCCCCCTAAAATTTTATTTTCACCCTCAAGGCTCAAGAGCTATGCCCTGATCCGTATGTCAGAACAAGGTGTAATTTAAGTCTTATCCTTGACATGAAATGAAATGCGGTCTCCCACAATATCCGTCTTGGTACCTAGGATTATAGAAAGGGAGTATCACGGTCCCGACCTACCTTATGTACTCATGTCAAGCCTAAGCGGCAGGCTATCTTTCTGCGTTCATATGCACAAAATGTATGCCGACATGGCATGTAACTTGGGATCTAATTCCTAACTATTTGTTGCCCATTTGGGCAATTCCTTAGGCCTAAAAGACAATCTCTATTGGCTATATGTTCTTAACGCTTCTCGAAGACGAAGTTATAAACTTTTAGTTGTAAGTGGTCGGGCCAACACGGAAGGAATGTTGTGTAGTGGGTCTGAGTCGGATACATGAATCTTCTGCCTCGCGAAGACAGAAAGTTGCCATATCATTTCTTAATCCTAGTCGATCCCGACCTTCTGCTTGATCGGAGCATAGGGTTCATTGGTCACTACCAGAATTGAGAATTCGATTCAGACCGCGAATACCTCGCTTATGGATAGTTTCTCCACTCCGTGTTCCCGATTGTACTAAGTCCTTGAGAAGGCAATTCTAAGGGTCGTATTGATTTGACCTAACATTAATTCTCTAATCGTGAATAGTTTCTACGTCAAACAAGCTCCCTAAGAGTTACTAAGGAAGCCTGTGTGTACTAAGGGGATTTAACAAAGGAATGGGTCCTCGCTCCAACCAACTTAAGCCGACCAAACTAGTTCTATCATTCAATTGGCTTAGCCTAATTAATTAGTCTTTTACTTTCCTTAGCCTAACCAATAGTCTAGTCTTAATGTAGGAGTAGCGGTAATCCACTGGTTGTAATCCAAAGTCTATGCTTATACACTAGATGATTTTATACCCTTTCTAATATAGGAAATTGTTTATTGCTTAGGGTCAAACGTTGTCTAAGTAGAATTGAGTTGCCTGAACTTAAATTTAACTATACTTGAGCACTACACATATGCTCATTCGAACTAAGAGGGTCCTAAGGTTCACATTACATATTTGTTGGATTTCCTACACGGTCAGGCCTGTCTAAGTCTAAGAGCACCGCTCAAGTCCAAAACTCCGAGGGTCTATTTGTCAAACAACCATTTACTCAGAAAGCTTAAGCTATCAGAGTGCGGTAGGTTAATGTATATCAAGGGACTTTATCACTTCAACACTATTTGGCAAGTGGTCTTAAGTTGTATTAAATGTGACCGCATTACTAATCCTACCTCGGGATTGGGAGTGACATGGTTGGTAGGAGGGTGGGTGGGGATCAAAATTATTGGTATAGGCTTTGGAAAATGAGCCTGATGTCGGAAAGTGTGAGATGGGATTTCCAAATCCCAGGATAATGATTTTCTAAGCGAAATTTGGAAGGACAACTCAGAGTTTACATTTAAATGCATACATCCCAAACACGGTATTAGAAAACATGGGATACAACCAATCTAGGGCCATACCATACACATACATTTATTATTACTTTTACAATTCAATCCACCTTACTCACCTAACGCAGTTGGCCGAACGGGCCCTAGAGGGAGAAAAGGGGCTGAAGTTTTTGGTTCTCCACGAACTTGGGTCTCAACAATGGTTGTAGAGGCCCAAAGAACAGGGATTTGTAAAGGGAAGTGGAGAGATGGGTTGGGTAGAGAGGTTACACGTTTTTGAGCTCCAAATGAGGGGTGTAGGAGCTCAAATGAGAGAGAATGATGAGGGTAGGAGGATAGGTAGGGCTGTAAACGATGGAGTGATGTATGGTTGGACAGGAAACAACGAAATGGGCGATTGGAGTGGAGGTTTGAGAGAGAAAATAGCAAGAATAGGAGGAAAAGAGAGATGGGAGGGGCGTTTGAGAGAGAGGGGGCTTCCAGACCTAAAAATCCCAAACTCCAGCCAAAACCGCACGTGCCAGGGGGTAGGGGAGGTCAGGCCGACCAATCCCAGCCCCGGCCCGACCCGTACGGCCAAGTTTGGCGGAGGTCCACCTCCAGAGTGGAGGTTCCACCGCCGACCAAAGTGGCCGGTGGGCTGCCGCCACGGGTGGGATGTGTTCTCCTTGGTCCCAAGGTGCCAAATGCACCCGGGTTCGACCCTGGATCTTAGTAAATTTAAGTGGGGAGGCCCCCGACTCCAGTTGAGGCATTTTCGGGGCCAATTTACAAACTAGAATGATTTTATATATCGTGTGACATATGATTTTGGGGTAGGAGGAGCTAATCTATCCAACTAACCCATTTACTTGGTTAGATTCCAAAGTTTGAATGGTCAAAAGTCCAATTTATACATATATTTACTATTTATAGTAAATTTTTGTTTAGGTGTTATTCTTCGTCATTTATACGTTAGAATTTATATCTGGTATGATAGGATTTAGAAAAATTTAAAGAATGAAGTGGTGCAAGGAAAGATTTTGAAGAAATTGGGTAAAAAAGGGTTTTAGGCTTTGGTGTTGTGGTTGACCCACAATCTAAGGACATTCGTCTCTAAGGAATGACTCAAACCCGTCGACTGATGGCCTAGAAGTGATTCGGGATTGTTTCGCTTGATCATGGGTGTGTACGGCCCAATCTCAACGGTCGATTTCGGTTGGTTTCGCCGTTCGGTGAATTTGGAAAATCCTAAGTTAGTTTCTATGTTTCGTCGCTCCCTCCTAAGTCAGAGTACGTCAGAGTGCATAGTGTGACCATAACCCAGGTCCAGTTTAATCAAAATCATGCTCTGATACCATCTTGTAACGCCCTGAAAATCGGGGGTCGAGTATAAACTCAACTCCCGAGTTCCAGAACATCACTTATGCAACAAAATGAATGATGATTGAATGTTGACTGTATTCGTGCATTGAACATGAGTGAGATTAAGCCAAAGCAGCATATCATACTCCAGAGACAGTTAAATTTGCAAGCGGAAGACTGTGATAGATAGATAAAATATATAAACTACGATGAGTCTCCAGAGTGTGATAAGATTACCAGGTTAAATAAATACAAGTGCAGTTTTAAAATATACCAAATGTGAGGAAGTGTAATGCCTCCTATCCCATGTACCATAGCCCCGTCAATACAATATCAGGTCTTCATTGACCTGCCAGAGAGATACAGATAGGAGAATTCCTCCTATCATCATAGAAGTAGTCCGGCTCTGCTTCACAAGCATCGCCACCACCTGAAACTCAACAAATCTGGTTGGTGTGTACAACACCGTCCCGTAACGTGGGAGTGAGTGATCAACTCAGTGGAACAGTAAAGCATAGGTTAACATGTTATCAATTCAATCAAGCAGTAATGATAAAGTAGTACAAATCAAACAATTCTAACTACTCTTATTAAATGCAAGAGTGAAATGACATGATGCTGTATGCCCTTGCCAAACCACCCTCAAGCGACATCATCTTACGTTCGCGAATGCTTACTCCCTCAGTGCGCCACATCTACAAAGCACATGCGGTGCGATGATGCTCATGATTACCAAGTTTTTATTAGTCCATTTCAAACAGCAGTATTGGGAAACTAAGGTACCTCCCTTGTATCATTCCCAAACATGATCCATTCTAGGGTCGTCAATTCTAGTTATTCTCATACGATGTTATGGTTTGAGAAGCGTAGTGAAGGCATCGCAAAGGGCTCATCACCCGTCAGCGCGGATACAGATCTCACCGTATGCGGCTCAATTGCTGGCCGTCAGCTCGAGTACAGGTCTCACCGTACTCGGCTCAATCACTAGCCGTCAGCTCAAGTACAGGTCTCACCGTACTCGGCTCAACTCACACTCTAGTTGCTGTGAAAGACTCGTGGCCAATCACAGACCCTTGGAGTGTACTCGATGATACCACGGAGGACTCGTCGCCCGTCAGCACGAGCACAGATCTCACCGTACTCGGCTCTCGCCGAAGTATCGACAGCTCGAATACAGTGTCCCATACCACCATATTCGGCTCACGAGTTGATTGCGCAATGGTCACTACGGGGAGGCACATGGCCCCAGCGTAGGCCGACAGCTCGACCACGGTGTCCCATACCACCATGCCCGGCTCATGCGACTTAGCGGATCTAGGTACCATGGTTAAACGGGGATCGCCACTGGTAAGTTTGGTACCCTAGGTTCAAGCAGTAGCGACCAAACAGGGTGAACATGCATAAGGCAGATCGGGTAACTTGATGAGCTCGACTAGCACGATCGCCCGTTGAGCTGCACGACATGAAGTGCATAAACAACTTCGTGTGGCCTAGCCACTGCCGACAGGCAACGCACGACTCGAGTTCGTCGAACACATCCCACGTGGCAAATGAATCTCAGCCACGAGTTCCATCTCGTTACCGATTGCCTGGACTACAATCATAGCCCCAAACACAATCAATTACAGAGATATAAAGCAGTAATGGATCAGGATTCAAATCATACAATCAGTCTGGTATTATCCGTTTAGGGCTGCCAGGGCTGTTGCACGCACTCGTTGCTCCGCTCCCCCATCACCCATGACGGATCATACAACGTAAATATAGATTAAACATATGCATCACATAGTTAAAATCATAAAGCAGTTGAGCATGTTATGAATCACAACACAAGCATGAGTTTGTACATGTTCAATTCCTAATCACACAACTATCAAAGGAGATCATACACATAGTTTATAGAGGTTGAGAATCATGTCTCAACACCCTTATACATTACAATTTGCTAACTACTACTCACTCAGACATTTCAAGTTATACTTGAACTTACATACATCACATACATGACATATGTCGATCACATAGGCATTAGGCCAAATCCTTTCACTAGGGAGTTGCCCCAATCATAATACGCGTACACCCACGACGGATAGTCATGGCAAGTAGGAATCCAAGTTCCATATCCATTCAGTCATTTCCACAAACACTTGGGCCACACATTTTAGCATATATAGGGTATAATGGCCGTGGCGTGATTTAGGGCAAATCCTTTCGTCAAAGGGGGTATCGCCAATATAACAATCATGAATCCATGACAATTAGTCATGGCGAGCATGAATGAGAATTCCATACTCATTCAGCCATTTCCACAAACACTTAGAATACACTATTACAACATACATGGTGTATGTTAGTAAAACATGTATTAGGGTTATCCTTTAGCCAAGCTAGTATTTTATCCATGTATAATATATTACTACAGCAAATAATCATGATACATACATCTCCAAAATTTATACGTATACAGTATTTCTAGAATACACAATTTCAACATACGTAGCATTTACAAGTGAACATGTATTACGGCGATTCCTTTCGCCAAACTAGTATTTTATCCATATATAGTATAATCCTACATTAAATAAACATGTTAAACACTTCTCCAAAAAAAATACGTATACGGTATTTCTACGTATATCTAGAGTATGTGAAATTCTATATTCTACAATGTTAATCGAAACAGGAAACGGAAAGCACTTTGTACATGTGCAATTGCATGCAGATCATGAATCTATCATTATCTGACATTGAAAGCGTTGAAAAACGTAACCTATACACCTAAAGTCCGCACCTTTTGTCGTAGAATCGTAATGGAGTTGATAGGTTTGCTAAGCTTCCGTATGCGGCAACTAGGCGACCTATAGAACGAAATAGGTTAGCTACTTCACAACCTAGAACAGTCTAAACCCCAAAACAGATTAGGGTTAGGGTTTCTTACCTAGAAACGACGCTGGAAACGCCGGAAAAGCGTCAAGAAGGATGCGGTGGAGCATGGATAGCAGCAGGGAAGGACGGCAGGGAGATTCTCCCACTTCTCCCTCACTTTCTCTCTCTTTTCCCTCTCTCAAATCCAAATTCGTATGGCTGCCATGAGAGAGGGTTTAAGGTCCTTATATAGCCTCAAAACTCACCGAAATAGACTCCTGTTCAAAGGTTACTGCTAATATAGGTATTTTGTCACTTTTCCAGCTCAAAAGAGAGGTTCTGGTGGCCCTCCTTGAGCCAAACGTCAGACTTAAGCTCACCACACATGGATCTATGAGGGATTACGTTTTCGACTCGATCGGATTTCCAGATCGCACGTGGCGGACCACTTTCAGTTCAACGGTCAGTGGGCCACGATCCGAAATTCCAAGTACATGTAAATGTTCCTGAAATTTTTCTTAATCCGAGGGTGTAATTTGGTCTGATTCTGACGGTCTGGTTGCTTAATACTGATGCACAAGCGAATGGTGCCAGATCACTATTCCAGATATTTATTTTGGAAAGGGAATAGTGTTTTTCACACTCCCTCGCTCCGGATCGAAATAAATGACCGTGGGACATCGGTCGGAGCTGATTTTTGAGATGATTGTCAAGCCCAGTGGGGCGGTCCTAGTTCCTTAGCTTCGAGTTAATCGGACTCCCGATGTGCGATCTAAACCTAATACGAAGTTTCGTTTCATTCCCGAGAGCAGACGGGAAATGAGTTCGGTTCTAAACTTTAGGGTAACCTAGAGTCACATGTTTTACAAGTTTTGGGTCTTGCAGATCGTATTTAAAGTGATCCCAACGGATTTCATGGCTAATCGAGTTTGCACTTAGTTAACTTTGTTAAATTTCTAAAGGATTTAATCCTAATTGTTTTCTGGTTGAGATGGTACTTAGGCCTTTGCAGTTTGTATATAAAGTGATCCAAGTTTTACTACTTAGCTAGTTTAAGTTAGTGTCTAGGGCGAAAGTGCTTTGAAAAATTGAAAGCACAAGGTAGGAAAGGGGTGGGATTTGTGAAGGAAATGGGTTCAAAAGCGATTTTAGACTGTGGGGTTCAGTTCTGACGAAATAATAAGGTGTTAGGAGCAACCCATTACCTAAGGACATCTAATCCCAGGTTGGCAAAAATCCGGGATGTTACATAACTCCATTATTGATGTGTTAAGGAAGATTCAGATCCTATTTGGTGACCTAACCTTACATATCCTGGATCAATTTCCTTCGATCCTGGGCCAGTGGGGCAAGGGTCAACCACGTTTCTGCTGCGCCACCCAGATCAAAGAGGTGTATTAGCCAACCTAATTAGATTGGGCTCATAATGTTCTACCCCCTTAAAAATAATTTTCACTCTCAAGGCTCGAGGATCAATGTCCTGATCCGGATGTCAGAACAAGGTGTAATTTAAGACCTATCTTGGACATGAATTGGGATACGATCTCCCAATACGTTGGTCTTCCTTTCATCGATGATATGTACTATGATGTTGGTACTTATAGTTATAGAAAAGAGCTAAAATGATGGGTGTGTGGTTGATCCCAGGGACGGGTGTGAGTTTGTGGTAAGATGCCTAACTATACCAGGGAAGGAACCTTGTTATGGTCCCGACTTACCTCTTTAATCATGTTTAGTTTAATACTGTAAGATAATTTATACATTATTAGTACCAAAGGGATCTGGACAAAATAGGTTAACGGGCAGACTATCTTCCTAAGTTCATATGCACAATATGGGTGTCAGAATGGTTTGTGGTTTGAGACCTAAGTCCTAACTGTCTGTTGCCCATTTGAGAAATTTCTTAGGCCTAAAAAGGAAAATCTCTATTAGCTATATATTCTTAACACCTCTCAAAGACAAAGTTATAAACTTTTGGTCATAAGTGGTAGGGCCAACATGGAAGGAAAGTTGTGTAGTGGGTCTGAGCTGGATACATAAATCCTCTGCCTCGCGAGGACATAAAATTTGTCGTATCAATTCTTAATCCTAGTTGATCTCGACCTTCTGCTTGATCAGAGCATAGAGTTCATTGGTAACAACCAGGATTGAGAATTCAACTCAAACCACGAATACCTCGCTTATATATATAGCTCCTCTACTCCGTGTTGCCGCTTATAATAAGTCTTTGGGAAGGCAATTCTAAGGGTCGTATTGATTTGACCTAACGTTCAATCAGAGGGATATATAACTTTTCCCTAAGCGTAAATAGTTTCTAAGTTAAAACAACCTTTTTAAGAGTTATTAAATAAGCCTATAAGTAGTAGGGGGATTCAACGAAGGAATGAGATCTCACTCCAACCTATTCGATCCAACTAATTCTATCTTTCAATTGTCTTAGCATAATCAGTGTTTTACATTCCTTAGTATATCCAACCCATAGTTGTAATCCAAAGTCTATGCTTATACACTAGGTGATGTCATACCCTTTCCAATACAAGAAATTGTTTATCGCTTAGGGTCAAACGTTGTATTGGAATTAAGTTGCCCAAACTTGAATTTAACCATTCTCGAGCACTCCACACATGCTCATACTAGCTAAGAAGGTCCTAGGGTTCACATTATTAATTTATTGAATTTCTTACACTGTCAAATCCTTTGAATTCTACGAGTACCAACTTTAGGTCCCAAGACTCTAAGGGACCTATTTAACCAGTGGTATCAAGTTTTATTAGATGGGTGTTAATCCCACCTCGAGATTGGGAGTGGCATGCTTGGTAGGAGGGTGGGAGGGGATTAAAATTAATTTTGTAGGCTTTGGAAAATGAGCCTTGTGTTGGAAAGTGTGAGATGGGATTTTCAAATCCCATGATGATGAATTTCTAAGTGTAATTTGAAAGGAAATCTTAGAATTTACTTTTAATTGCATACATTCTAAATATGGTGTTGGAAACCGTGAGATACACCCAATCTAGGGACAATACCTTACACCTACCTTCACTGTTACTTTGACAATTCCATCCACCGTAAGCTCACCTAATGCAGTTGGCCGAACGAGCCCTAAACGTCCTAACATTTGGAGGTTGTGAAGGTTATAGGACACAAATATGTCGGTTTTGTGCTCATATGGGTGTGAAATGGTGAGGGCAAGAGGAGTATGAGATGGGCTTAGAGGAGTAATAGTGGAGGGGTGGAAGGAGTTCATAATTGTCAAGTACAACTCCAACTTGTCAAGCAGTCTACACCTTTGATAACAAGAGGAGCTTCATGCATTTCATTTAACCCAAAATTGTCACAATACATGGGACGTAGCCTTACATGGACCATGACAGATGATGCATGTGAGCTAATACAACCAAGGTTTCAAACATCTAACATTCTACCAACTACTACACTACTAAGTCTATCAACACGAAAATACGAACACATCATAAAGCAGTAACTCAAACAACTACGAGACAACGGCATAAATGACTAGGCATCCGAGTCTGGCGAAGGAGGAGGGGCACCCTTTCTCTTTCCCATGAGAGAAAGAAAGGTGGAGATCGAAAATATGGCCGTAATGAACTCAAAGATGGCCATGGAAAATGAAGACAAAGGGGAATAGGGGCTGGAACTTTTGATTCTCCACGGATTTGAGCCTCAACAGGGATTGTAAAGGCCCAAAAGACAGGGAGTGAAGAAAGAAAATGAAGAGATGTGATGGGTTGAGACCTTACACGATTTTGAGCTTCAAATGGGGGGGTGTAAGAGCTCAAATGAGAAAGAATGAATAGGGTAGGGAGGTAGGTATTGTTGTAAATGATGGGGGTATGTATGTTTTGACATAAAATGATGAATATAGGTGAATGGAGGGAAGGTTTAAGAGAGAAAATAGAAACTTTTGGAGAAAAGGAGAGCTTAGAGGGGTAGTTTGTGAAGGAGGTATGCCTTTGGGGAGGCTTTAAGCCACGACCCATGTACCAGGGGGTCACCCTAGGCCCCAAAGGTCGTCGGCCCGACCCGCCCGCCCTAGCCAGCCCATTAACCGGCGAGGCCTCGCCGACCTGGCGAGGTCCTCGCCACTCCCTGGACTAACCGGCGATGCCTCTCCATTTGGGCGAGGTCCTCGTGACCCCCAGGCCCCAAAAATGTATGGGTCCCACGTTGTGTCCCTCTGGATGAGCGTGGGTAGGCTCTCGACCCCGTTTTGAGTCGTTTCAGGTCATTTCGGCAAGTTTCTGATAGATATATGTATTTACCAATTTCTTATGGCTGGGATGGGGTGAGTTGTGATCTAAACCCATCATTTGACGGTCTAGAAGTGTTTTGCTGTCGATTCGTGCGATCACGGTTGAGTACGAGCCCAATCTCGACAATCGATTTCAGTGAGCTTCACTGATAGGCGAAACGGGGACAACCTACGACTGTTTCTACATTTTCTCACACCCACCTAAGTCGAAATGCGTCAGCGTAGATTGTGTGACCATAACCTAGGTCCAGTTTAATCCAAATCATGCTCTGATACCATCTTGTAATGCCCTGAAAATTGGGGGTCGAGCATAAACTCAACTCCCGAGTTCCAACGCATCACTTATGCAACATATATGCTGATGATTGAATGTTGTTTGTATTAGTACATGAAACATGAATGAGATTAACACAAAACAACATATCAGACTACAGAGACGATTAGTTTAAACAAGAGGTAGACTGTGATAGATATATACAATATATAAACTGCGGAAGACTGTGATAGATATATATAATATATAAACTGTGGTAAGTCTCCAGAGTGTGATAATGTTACTAGGTTAGATAATTACATGTAAATTTTCAATTTATACCAAAGGTGTAATGTCATCTAGTCAATATCCCAGAAATCCCTGTCGATCAGGACACGACTCAGATGAACCCGCTTGAAAATTGCATAAAGCAGAAATCCTCCTCATCATCATAAAAGTCCGACTCCACTTCGCAGCATCGCCATCATCTGAAACTCAAACAAGGTATGGTTAGTGTGTACAACACCGTCTCATAACGTGGGAGTGAGTGATCAACTCAGTGTAACAATAAAGCATAAGTTAACATGTTATCAATTCAGTCAAGCAGTAATGATAAAGCAGTACAATCAAAAATTCCTAAATAATCTTGTTAATGCAAGTATGAAATGCAGTTATGATGCATGCCCTAACCAATGCTCCCTCATGCGACAACATCTTACGTCCGCGGCATGCATTCATCCCTCAGTGCTCCACATCATCCAGGCACATGCAGTGCTATGTTATGAGCATGATTATCGAGTTATTATTAGTCATTTTCATACAACAGTATTGGCAAACTAAGGTACCTCCATTATATCATTCCCAAACAATGATCCATTTAGGGTCGTCAGTCTTATATAATCTCATACGATGATGCGGTTCCACGTCGCTGTAAAGGGCTGTCAGGGCCGTTACACGTACTCGTTGCACTGCTCCCCCATCACCTTATTAATATAGGCCTAGTTTATACTCTGTTTACTATGGGAAGGCTCGTCGCCTCACCGCAGATTCAAAGTATGCTCAGGGTCACTACACCGAGCACGGTTAGGGCTGTCAGGGCTGTTACACGCACTCGTTACACCGCTCCCCCATCACTCATCAAAATAGTGTAGGCCGACAGCTCGAATACAGTGTCCCATACCACCATATTCGGCTCACGAGTCTAGGTTGCTCATTGGTCACTACGGGGAAGCACATCGCCCCAGCGTAGCCCACAACTCGACCACGGTGTCCCATACCACCATGCCCAGATCATAAGTCTTAGCGGATCGAGGTACCAAGGTTAACGAGGTTGCACTAGTAAGTTTGGTACCTTAGGTTTAAGCAATGACGTCCAAACATGGTCAACATACATCGGGTCAATCGGGTTACTTGACAAGCTCGACTAGTACGAGCGTACGCTGAAGTAGCCGACAAGGTACCGCTGTCGACAGCCATCGTACGACTCGGATTCATCGAACGAGTCTTGTGTGGTGAAATGAACTTAGCCACACAATCAAGGCCTGTTACCGATTGCCTGGACTATACAATAGCCCCAATCACATTTAGTTACAGTAAAATATCCTAAAAGATAGTTAAAGCAGTTATGAATCAAGATTTCAACTCATACAATCAAATATCCAATATTGTCCGCTCAGGGCTGCCAGGGCTGTTACACGCACTCGTTACACCACTCCCCCATCACTCTTCACAGACCTTATGGAATACAATTTAAATATGGATTTATACAAATGCATTACATAGATAAACAGACACCGTAATATACGGTTCAAGGAGGAAAGCATACACATAGGTAAAGGAGTCAAGAGTCATATCTCAACACCCTTATACATTACAATTTACTAACTACTACTCATTCAGACATTTCAACAAACACTTTAGACTACATACATCAACATACATGACGTATGTTGATCACATAGGTATTAGGCCAAATCCTTTCACTAGGGAGCTGCCCCATTTATAACACGCGTGCACCCACGACGGATAGCCATGGCAAGCACGAATCCACGTTCCATAATCATTCGTTCATTTTTACAAACACTTGGGCTACACACTTTAACACATAGTGTGCATTGGCCGTGGTGGGATTTAGTGAAATCCTTTCGTCAAAGGGGTATCGCCTATACAACAATCATATATCCGTGACAATTAGTCATGGCGAGCACGAATGTGAATTCGATACTCATTCGGTCATTTTCACAAACACTTAAAATACACTCTTTTAACATACATAGCGTATACTAGCAAAAACATGTATTAGGGCGAATCCTTTCGCCGAGTGAGTATTATACATATATATAGCATGTTCATATAGTAATTAATCATGGCTAACATACTTGCAAAATTTGTACGTATACGGTATTTTCTACAATTATACAAAATACACAATGTACCATAATTTGTATACGTAATCGAAATGCAAAGCGGACATCGGTTTGTGCATGTACAATCACACTTAGATCATGAATCTATCCTTATCTGACATTGAAAGCGTTGAAAACCATAACCTATATGTCTAAAGTCCGCACCTTATGCCGTAGAAGAGTAACGAACGTGATAGAATTGCTAAGTCTTCGTCCACGATAGTATAACAACCTAAATCACGAGTTATGTTAGGTATTTCGCTACTTGTATCAATTGAAACCCTAAAACAAGTTAGATTTAGGTTTTTCTTACCTAAGAACGAAGGGAAAATCACCGGATTAGCGATCTGATAGCGATGGTTAAGCACGTAGTATTGCAGGATAGAGCACTAGGATTCTTCTCTCACTTCTCCCACACTTTCTCTCTCTTTACTCTCTCTCACTTAGGGTTTTCTCAAATTCGTATGGGATGAAAGAGTGAGGGTTTAAGGTCCTTATATAGGCCTTAAACTCACAGAAATAGACTCAGGGCCAAGGTATACTTAGGTTATGTCCAAAGGGAGACTGTTCCGTCTCAACGGAGCACTTCTGGAAGCCCCCCTTGAACCAACGGTCGGACTTAAGCTCACAGACATTGGATCTAGTTCGAGTTACGTTTTCGGTCCGATCGGATTTACAGATAGCCCGTGATGGACCAGTTTCAGTTCAACGATCACCGGAACTCGATCGGGGTTACAAGTACACGGACATGTGTATGAAATTTCTCTTGATCTGAGTGTGTATTTGGGTCAGATTCTGACGGTCTGATTGCTTATATCAGGCCCGCAAGTGACAGGTCTCAGATTACTTAAATTAGGTTACATTTCTAAAGAAATCTTCGTTTTCTCACTCTCCTCGCTCCGGACTCAAGCGAATAGCCGTGGGACATTATCTGGATTTGACTTTCGAGATGGTTGTCAAGCCCAGCAAGGCGGTCCTAATTCTATAACCTCGTATTATTCAGACTTTTGATGTGTGGTCCAGATCTGATACGGGGTTTCGTGATGCTCCTGAGAGTAGCCGGGTAATGAGATTGATCCAAGATTTTAGGGTAATGCAGCGTCGATGATTCTACAAGTTTTGGGTCTTTCAGATTATATTTAAAGTGATTAGTTCTAATTTCACAGGTACTCTAGTTTAAGGCTAGGTAATTCTCGTCTATTTTATAAAGGTTTTAGTCCTGTAAGATTTCTGTCTGAGGTGATACTTGGGCCTTTAGTAGTTTGTATAGAAGGTGGTTCAAGCTATTAACATTTAATTAAATTACGCCCTAATCATGGCAAAATAAGGTCGTAGGGCAGGAGAGGCTGATGTTTATAACTAATCTATTCGTTGATGATTCCATAAGGTTAATGGTCAATAGCCCATCTTATTTATGTATGTACTATTTACAGAAAATTTTAGTTTAAGTATTGTTCTTCATCACCTAAACTTTAAGATTTGTGTCTAATATGAAAGTACTTAGAAAGATTTAAAGAACAAGGTGATGAAAGGTGAGATTTGTGAAGGAAAAGGGTTAAAAGCGATTTTAGACTTTGAGAATGAGTTTTGACAAGTTAATAAGGTGTTAGGATCGACCCATTGCCTAAGGACGTCTATCTCCAGGCTGGTAAAAATCTGGGGTGTTACAATGCCCTTGTGGCTAGAGATTACACTTGAGGTTCCATCAAAGTTGCCCCGTGAGGTGACCTTGGTCCTGAAGGAATACAGTGATGTATTTCCTGAAGACTTACCGAATGAGTTGCCACCTATGAGGGACATACAGCATGTCATTGATCTTGTCCCAGGTCCACTCTACCGAACCTTCCTCACTATAGGATGAATCCTGCAGAGCATGCAGAGTTGAAGAAGCAAGTTGATGAGCTTCTGCAAAAGGGTTTCATCCAAGAGAATATGAGCCCGTGTGTCGTGCCTGCATTGTTGACGCCAAAGAAAGACGGCACGTGGCGCATGTGTGTGGATAGTCGTGCCATAAATAAAATTATTGTCAAGTATACGTTCCCTATACCTAGACTTGATGATATGCTTGACATGATGACCAGGTCCACTATATTCTCTTAGATAGACCTCAAGAGTGGATATCACCAAATCCGTATACACCTAGGAGATGAGTGGAAGACGGCGTTTAAGAAGAAAGATGGGCTGTATGAATCGTTGGTCATGCCCTTCGGCTTGACTAACGCACTCAATACTTTCATGCAGGTGATGACAAAGCTTTGAGACCGTTCATGGAAAAATTCCTACTGGTGTACTTTGACGATATTCTTATTTCTAGTACCACCAAGGAATCACACCTTGAACATTTAAAGAAGGTCTGTAGTGTCCTTAGGAAGGAAAAGTTGTATGCTAATCTTAAGAAATGTATATTCATATCTAGCCAAGTTGTGTTCTTAGGATTTATAGTGTCATCTAAAGGGATGCGAGCAGACCCTGAAAAAGTAAGGGCCATAGTTAAGTAACAAGAACCAAGGAATATTTATGAGGTACGAAGCTTTCATGGCCTAGGAACTTTTTATCGTCGGTTCATTAGGGGTTTTAGCACGATCATGGCTCCCATTACCGAGTGCATGAAAAATGGAGAGTTCGTGTGGTCTAAAGCCGCAGTCAAGGCTTTTAAAGAAATTAAGGGCAAGATGGTGGAAGCTCCTGTTATGCGTCTACCTGACTTTTCTAAAATCTTTGAAGTAGCGTGTGATGCGTCTGGTGTCGGTATAGGTGGAGTGTTGGGTCAAGAAGGACACCCAGTGGCCTATTTCAATGAGAAACTAAATGAGGCAAAGCAAAAATACTCTACTTACGACAAAGAATTTTATGCAGTAATGCAATCCCTGAGACATTGGCGGCACTATCTCCCACCGTAAGAATTCGTTTTGTTTTCTAACCATGAGGCTTTGAGATATTTGCATTCTCAGAAGAAACTCAACCCAAGGCATGCCAAGTGGGAAGAATTTCTTCAAGAATATTCGTTTATTTTGAAACACAAGGCCGGGGTTGAAAACAAACCGGTGGATGCCTTTAGTAGGAGAGTGGCATTGCTCGACTCCTTTAGTGTAGAGGTAGTCAGATTTGAGCAACTGAAAGATGAATACTCCATATGTCCTGATTTTGGGGGTACTTACGCGTCGCTCGCTAGTGACCAGCATATTATGGGTGAATATGTTGTTAAAGATGGCTTCCTTTTCAAAGAAGACAGACTTCGTATTCCTCGTATGTCCCTTCGTGAATTCCTCATATAGGAGCTTCATTCAGGAGGGATAGCTGGCCATTTTGGTCGTGATAAGACCATTGCCCTCATGGAAGATCGTTTCTAATGGCCAAGTCTCAAGCGAGACGTAATCAAAGTTTTAGGGCAGTGTCGAACATGTCAGCTGGCAAAGCATAGAAAGCAAAATACCGAGCTGTATACGCCATTGCCAGTGCCACATGCTCCGTAGTAGGACATTAGTATGGACTTTGTGCTTGGGCTTCCCAAGACTATAAAAAAGCACGATTTCATTTTTGTCGTTGTTGACCGTTTTTCTAAAATGACGCATTTCCTCCCATGTTCGAAGACGTCAGATGCGTCTCATTTTGATGGTGTGGTGCGTCTTCATAGGTTACCTAAAACCATAGTGTCTGATCGTGATGTTCGGTTTACTAGCTATTTTTGGAAGACACTGTGGCACATTATGGGAACTCATTTGCAATTTTCTACTGCTTACCACTCACAAACAGATGGTTAAACTGAAGTGGTAAACCGCAGCCTTAGAAATTTTCTATGTTGTCTAGTGGGTGAACATGTTAAGACTTGGGACCTAATTTTACCAACTGTTGAACTTGCTTATAATGGGTCAGTTAATAGATCTATAGGGTTGAGTCCTTTTGAAATTGTAAGTGTTTATAAACCTAGAATGCCCATAGATCTCTTACCTATGTCTGTTACCCAAAGGTCTTCTGAGTCAGCCGATGCATTTACAAGTCATATTCATGATTTGCATACACATATTAGACATCGGTTAAATAAGAACAATGATGATTATAAAGTTTTATCCGATTCTCATCGTAGAGTGCAAGAATTTCAAGAAGGAGACTATGAAATGGTGCGAATAAGGCCAGAGCGATTCTCTCAAGGATCTGCTAAAAAATTACAAGCGCATAGTGCTGGACCATTCAAGATATTACAAAAGGTTGGGTCCAACACGTATTGGATTGACCTTCCACCTAAAATGAGCATTAATTTAACTTTTAATGTGGAAGATCTAGTCCGTGCCCATACTCCATGTAATGCCCTGAAAATCAGGGATCGAGTAGCAACATAACACCCGAGTTCCAAAACATCACTTATGCAACAAAAATGCTTATGATTGAATGTTGTCTGTGTTAGTACAATAAACATGAGTGAGATTATACCAAAACAGAAATTCATACTCCAGATCCATGTATAAAAGCAAGCAGAAGACTGAAAGATGTATATAGATGTATATAAAATAAAATAATCTCGATCTCAAGAGTATGAATACCAACTGAGTCACCATATACATGTATATGTTCCTGAATTAAAATATCAAAATGGTACAACTGTGATCATGAACCCAGTAATCCCGTAAATCTGGATAGCCTACGCAAAGTCTCTAGCAAATTACATGAAGGAAAACTCATCCTGATCTTCATAATAATCAGGGTGAGCCTCCTATGGATCGTCGGTACCTGCGTCTAAGACAGAGTTTGATGGGTGTCCAGAACACCGTCCCGTAACGTGGGAGTGAGTAGTTAACTCAGTGGAACAATAGAGCATAAGTTAGCATGTTATCAAATCAGTCAAGCAGTAATGATAAAGTAGTACAAACAACATTCCTAAGTACTATAATTAATGTAAGGATGAGATGCGATTATGATGCACGCCCTCGCCAACATACTCCCTCGTGCGGCACCATCTTACGTCCGCGGCATGTGTTCCACATCTTCCAGGCACATGCAATGCGATGATGAGTATGATTACCGAGTTGTTATTAGTCCATTCCAAACAGCCGTATTGGGAAACTAAGGTACCTTATATCATTCCCAACAATGATCCATTCTAGGGTCGTCAGTCCTAGACAATCTCAAACAATGGTGTGTTTCTAGGTCGCTGCAAGGGCTGCTAGGGCTGTTACACGGAACCGTTACACCACTCCCCCATCACCTTATCAATACAGGCTTAGTTTATACACTTGTTGCTACGGGAAGGCTAGTTGCCTCTCTGTAGCTTCAAAGTATACTCGAGGTCACTACAAAGGGCTCGTCACCAATCAGTGTAGGCCGACAGCTCGAATACATTGTCCCATACCACCGTATTCGGCTCACGAGTCAGGGTTGCTCACTGGTCACTACGGGGAGGCACATGGCCCCAGCGTAGGCCGACAGCTCGACCACGGTGTCCCATATCACCATGCCCGGCTCATGAGTCTTGGCGGATCGTGGTACCACGGTTAGCGAGATTCCACTGGTAAGGTTAGTACCTCAGGTTCAAGTAGTAGCGTCCAAACACGGTGAACATACATTAGACGGATCGGTTTACTTGACGAGCTCGGCTAGCTCGAGTGCACAACAAGTTGAACGATATGAAGCGCATAAGCACTTCGTGTGGCCAGCCACTATCGTCAACCGAAGTACAACTTGGGTTCGTCAAACACATTCTACGTGGCGAATGAATCTCAACCACGTACTCGAGTCTATTACCGATCGTCTGGACTATAATCATAGCCCCAATCACAATCAAACCTTAACCAAAAGCATATAGAGTAAAGCATAATAAACCAAGTAATTCGAGCATGTTAAGAAACATGTCATAAAGCATGTTACAAAGCACAATATGAACAAGAAATATAAACACATATTTCTTAGTAAGCGGTTAAATTAAACAACCAACATGGAGGAAATCATATACATCTATAAGGTAGTTGAGAATCCCATCTCAACACCTACCTGAAGCATGATTATCTAAGCACTTACTCTTACAAGCATTTTCACAAACACTTAGAATACACTATTTTAACATACATAGTGTATATTAGCAAAAACATGTATTAGGGCGAACCCTTTCGCCAAGTAAGTATTATACACATATATAATATGTTCATACAGTAAATAATCATGGCAAACACATTTCCAAAATTTATACGTATACGGTACTTTCTACAATTACTAGGAATACAGTATATTCAACATAATTATCGTATAACCGAAAAATAAAATGGACAACACTTTGTACATGTGCAATAATATACAGATCATGAATCTATCATTATCTGACATTGAAAGCGTTGAAAACCATAACCTATACGTCTAAACTCCGCACCTTACGCCGTAGATGCATAAAGAACTCGATAAATTTGCTAAGCTTTAGTATACGGCAGCTTGGTAACCTATAGAATGAAATAGGTTAGCTATTTCATAACCTACAACTATCAAAACCCCAAAACAGGTTAGGGTTAGGGTTTCTTACCTAGAAACGATGTCGGATTCGCCGAGAAAGCGATTAGAATGGAGTGGCTAAGCTTGTAGAGCGGCAGGGGAAAATAGCAGGGGGTTCTCCCAGTTCTCTCACACTTTCTCTCCCTTTTCTCACTTCTCACACCTAGGGTTTTTGTCAAATTCGTATTGCTGAATGAGAGAGGGTTTTAAGGTCCTTATATAGCCTAAAATTACCCCAAAATAGACCTAAGTTCAAGGTATACTTAGGTTATATCGAAAGTGGGTCAGTTTCAGCTTAACGGAGGACTTCTGATGGCTCCCCTTGAGCCAAAGGTCGGACTTAAGCTCACCAACCTTGGATCTATGTGGAGTTAAGTTTTCGTTCCAGTCGGATTCTCAGATCACGCGTGGCAGACCAGTTTCAGTTCAACGGTCATCAAATCCCGATCGGGGATTTCAAGTATACTGCCATGTATATGAAATTTTTCCTAATCCGAGGGTTTATTTTGGTCTTGCAGATCGTATTTAAAGTGATTCAAGCAGATTTCATGACTAATCTAGTTTAGTACTTAGTTAACTTTCTTTGATTTCTAAAGGATTTGATCCTAAGTGATTTCTGCCTGAGGTGTTACTCGGGCCATTGTACGAAATTTTTCGAGTCGTTACAATCTTCCCCCCCTTAATGAAAAATTTCATCCTCGAAATTAGTACCTTTTCGTACTCCTTGAGAAGCTAAGGGTAGTTCTTTCGGATCTCGGCTTCTGTCTCCCAGGTAGCTTCTTCCTCTGTATGATGCGTCCACAGTACCTTCACGAGTTGAATAACCTTACTGCACAACACCTGCTACTTCCTATCTAGGATACGCATCAGATGCAGTACATACGTAGCATTGTCGCTTAACCGCACCTGATCCCAATGGATGATGTGTGAAGGATCAGGGACATATTTCTTCAGCATACATGAAATATGTTGTGCACGCCCGCGAGTGGTGTAGGCAAAGCGAGATGATATGCCACCGCACCCACTTGATCAAGTATCTGAAACGGACCGATGAATCTCGGTGTGAGCTTCCCCTTCTTCCCAAACCAAAGGACTCCATTCATAGGGAAAACTCTGAGGAATACATGATCCCCAACCTCGAACTCAAGTGGTCGCCGCCTTGTATCGGCATAACTCTTTTGTCTGCTCTGTGTCGTCAGGAGTCGACGCCTGATAATGTCGATCTTTTTCGAGGTTGCCTGTACTAACTCTAGCCCAATGAAATTGCGCTCGCCAACCTCAGCCCAGCAGTGCGGTGCTCTGCAAGGACGACCATACAAGGCCTCATTGGAGCCATACAAATACTTCCCTGAAAGCTGTTGTTGTACGCGAACTCTGCATAAGGAAGACAGTCATCCCAACTGTCCATGAAGTCCAAAACATAAGCCCGCAACATATCTTCTAAAATCTGATTCACCCGTTCTGTCTGCCCGTCGATTTGAGGGTGAAACACAGTACTAAACTTCAGCTTCACACTCATCGCTTCCTGGATACGAGTCCAAAAGATAGATGTGAATCGCGTGTCGCGGTCCGACACGATCTCTAAAAGAACTCCATGCAGATGGACTATCTCTCTGATGTATAACCTAGTCAAGTTGTCTACAGAGTTGGTAACTCTGATAGGGAGAAAATGAGCCGATTTGGTCAACCGGTCCATGATCACCCAGATGGAATCATGTCTCTTCCTCGTCTTCGGCAGCCCGATATGAAATCCATAGAGATGAAGTCCCACTTCCATTCAGCTATGGGCATGGGCTGTAGGAGTCCAGGAGGTCGGCGATGCTCGGCCTTGACCTGCTGACACGTGAGACAACGTGAAACATACTCGGCGATATAAACCTTCATATTGTCCCACCAATACGATCACCTCATCTCCTGGTACATCTTCGTGCTACCAGGGTGCATCACAAGATTAGATTTGTGGGCAGTCTCGAGGAGCTCCTGTCACAAGTCATTAATATCAGGAACGCATAGGCGGCCATAGTATCGTAGACTTCCATCTTTGCCAACTCTCCACTCGGAGTCCTCGGCGTCGCTAGCTTGCTCTCGAAGCTCAAACAACCGCCCATCGCCCTTCTGGGCCTCGATAATCCTATCATTAATAAGTGGCCGCACCCGACTATGCGCGACACACTCAAATGGCTCCTCCACGGTGAGTTTCTGCTCGAAGTCCTGCACGAACTCCAACATATCCACTCTGTTATCATCAGTGGAGCCGCAAATGCAATAGCCTTCTTATGGCTCAATGCGTCCGCCACAAGGTTGGCCTTGCCAGGATGGTAGGAAACCTCGAACTTGAAGTCTTTCAAGGTCTCCATCCATCGGCGTTGCCTCATATTTAAGTCTCGCTGAATGAATATATACTTAAGGCTCTTGTGGTCGCAGAAAAGCTTGAACTCCTCTCCGTAAAAGTAATGTCTCCAAAGCTTCAATACAAAGATGACAACTGCTAACTCAAGGTTGTGTGTAGGGTAATTCTCCTTGTGCTTCCTTAATTGTCTCGAGGCATATGCAATCACCCTATCCTTCTGTATAAGGACGCAACCCAAGCCAACGCGAGACGCGTCAGTGTATATTATGTACTTAACCCCTTGCTCTGGCAATACTAGCACAGGGGCGGACGTCAACTTGTCCTTCAGCTCCTGAAAAGCTGCTTCTGCCTTCTCATTCCAATACTAGCACAGGGGTGGACTGTGACAACGGCCTGGTAATCTTTGAGAAGTCTCGAATGAAGCGTCAATAGTACCTTGTCAAGCTAGGAAAACTCCTCACCTCAGTAATTGAGCCAGGCTGCTTCCAATCCTGAACCGCGGCTACCTTAGCAAGGTCCACGGCTATCCCATCTTTGGACACTACATGTCCCAGGAACCTGACTTCCTCCTGGCAGAAGTCGCACTTCTTATACTGCGCGAACAACTGGTTCTTCTTAAGAGTATCCAACACCGCTCTCAAGTGCATCTCGTGCTCTTCCCGACACGTGGAATATATCAGGATGTTATCAATGAATACGATGACGAATCGGTATAAGAATGGCTGAAATACCCTATTCATCAAGTCCATAAACACGGCCGGTGTGTTCGTAAGACCGAACGACATCACCAGGAACTCGTAATGCCCAAAACAGGTCCTGAAAGCTATCTTCTGCACGTCTTCATCTCTGACGCGCAACTGGTGGTACCCTGACTGCAAGTCGATCTTCGAGAAATACTGTAACGACCTGAAAATTTCCGTACATTGGGCCGAGTACCACCTCGACCAGAAATCACATAGGGTTAAATCCTTTAGAAATTTAACAAAGTTAACTAAGTACTAAACTCGGTTAATCATGAAATCCGTTGGGATCGCTTTAAATACGATCTGCAAGACCCAAAACTTGCAGAATTGGTGACTCTAGGTTACCCTAAAGTCTAGAGCCAAACTCATTACCCGTCTGCTCTCGGGACTGAAACGAAACTTCGTATGAGGTCTAGATCGCACATCGGGAGTCCGATTAACACGAAGCTAAGGAACCAAGACCGCCCCACTGGGCTTGACAATTATCTCAAAAATCAGATGATTCCGATGTCCCACGGCCATTGTTTTCACTCCGGAGCGAGGGAGTGTGAAAAACACTATTTCCATCCAAATGAAAATATCTGGAATAGTGATCTGGCACCTTTCGGTTGCGCGTCAGTATTAAGCAACCTGACCGTCGGAATCAGACCAAATTACACCCTCGGATTAAGAAAAATTTCAGGAACATTTACATGTACTCAGAAATTCTGATCGTGACCCACGGACCGTTGAACTGAAAGTGGTCCGCCACGTGCGATCTGGGAATCCGATCGAGCCAAAAACGTAATCCCACGTAGATCCGCAGAGGATGAGCTTAAGTCTGACGTTTGGCTCAAAGAGGGCTACCAGAACACCCCTTTTGAGCTTGGAAAGTGGCGAACTGCCTATATATGCAGCCACCCTTGAACCTGAGTCTATTTTGGATATGTTCTAGGCTATAAAAGGGGCTTAGAACAGCCCCTCTCACAGCCATACGAATTTAGGTCCAAACCCTAAGAGAGAAAGAGAGAAAAGAGAGAGAAACTTGTGGAGATCGAGGCCGATCTTCCTCCTGCTGCTTCCACTTCTCCCACTGCCTACACCGCTCTATTCCAGGGGATTTCCCGGCGGTTTCCACCCCATTTGAAGGTAAGAAACCCTAACCATAGGTCTGATTTGAGCTTGATTAGTGATAGGTTAAGGAAAGACTAATTGAATGCGCTCTTTAGGCTAGGAAACTCCCGTATACGGAAGCACCAACCCTCTTGCTGATTCATTGGAATTCCAAGGGCTGAGGTGAGGACTTTAAGCGTATAAATTACGGTTTTCAACGCTTTCAATGTCAGATAATGATAGATTCATGATCTGCATGCAAATGCACATGTACAAAGTGCTTTCCGTTTCCTGTTTCGATTAGCGATAAAGAATATGGAATTTTACATACTCTTGATATACGTAGAAATACCGTATACGTATTTTTGTTGAGAAAGTGTTTAACATGTTTATTTAATGTTTGATTATATCATGTGTGGATAAAATGCTAGTTTGGCGAAAGGGATCGCAAAAATACATGTTCATGTGTAAATGTCATATATTTGGAAATTGTGTATTCCAGAAATTCCGCATACGTGCGGATTTTGGAAATATAATTGTGATGATTATTTGCCGTATGATTATGATATACACGGGAAAAATACTCTCGAGGCTTAGGGACAGCCCAATCACGAACTTGCCTAACATACGTCATGTATGTTGGAAAAGTGTATTCTAAGTGTTTGTATAAGTGCATGTATGTGTACATGTGTATGTACTAGTGCCTTAGATAGGTGCTGATATGGGTTTTCTAACTCCCTTAGAGACATGTAGGATCCCCTCCATGCGGTGGTTCACCGCAACCACTTAATTGTATTGCACACACAATTGTATCCCTATGGGGATAGTGCTTTATTACATGCATTACAACATGCTTTGCAACATGCTTGACTTCATGTTTTACTTTATGCTTTATAACATGCCTACTAACATGCTTGTATTGCTTGTTTATCATGCTTTATTTCACATGCTAACGATGAAAATTGTTTGAGTTTGGGACTATGAATATAGTCCAAACACTCGGTACCAGACTTGTGATTGTGGCTGAGATTCATGTCGCCACAAAGGACGGGTCCGGCGAACCCGAGTCGTACTTCGGTTGGCGATAGTGGTTGGCCACGCGGAGTGCTTTTGCGCTCCATATCGCTCAACTTGTGGTGCGCTCGAGCTAGTCAGGCTCGCCAATGAAACCGAAGTGTAGTTGTGTGTTCATCCTGTTTGGTCACTACTGCTTGAACCTAGGGTACCAAACTTACCAGTGGTGATTCCTGTTTAACCATGGTACCTAGATCCGCTAAGACGCATGAGCCGGGCATGGTGGTATGGGACACCGTGGTCGAGCTGTCGGCCTATGCTGGGGCCATGTGCCTCCCCGTAGTGACCATTGCGCAACTATCTCGTGAGCCGAATACGGTGGTATGGGACACTGTATTCGAGCTGTCGATACTTCGGCGAGAGCCGAGTACGGTGAGATCTGTGCTCGTGCTGACGGGCGACGAGTCCTCCGTGGTATCATCGAGTACACTCCAAGGGTCTGTGATTGGCCGCGTGTCTTTCACAGCAACTAGAGTGTGAGTTGAGCCGAGTATGGTGAGACCTGTACTTGAGCTGACGGCTAGTGATTGAGCCGAGTACGGTGAGACCTGTACTCAAGCTGACGGCCAGCAATTGAGCCGCATACGGTGAGATCTGTATCCGCGCTGACGGGTGACGAGCCCTTTGCGATGCCATCACTAAGCTTCTCAAACCATAACATCGTATGAGAATAACTAGGATTGACGACCCTAGAATGGATCATGTTGGGAATGATACAAGGGAGGTACCTTAGTTTCCCAATACTGCTGATTGAAATGGACTAATAAAAACTTGGAAAACATGAGCATCATCGCACCGCATGTGCTTTGTAGATGTGGCGCACTGAGGGAGTAAGCATTCGCGAACGTAAGATGATGTCGCTTGAGGGTGGTTTGGCAAGGGCATACAACATCATGTCATATCATTTTTGCATTTAACAAGAGTAGTTAGAAATGTTTGATTTGTACTACTTTATCATTACTGCTTGGTTGATTTGATAACATGTTAACTTATGCATTATTGTTCCACTGAGTTAGCTACTCACTCCCACGTTACGGGACGGTGTTGTACACACCAACCAGACTCTGTCGCAGGTTTAGAGGGCGCCTTGGTTCAGGAGCCAGAGCCCGACGTTGATGAGGACCAGGAGGAGTTCTCTTTCATGCAGTACTCTGACGGCTACGCTTAGGCCGGCTGCATCGCGGGATTCTCGGGGCCTCTTTTGAGGATGTATTTTGGGTTTTTGACTTACAAACATTACATGTATATTGGTGCTCAGCTAGTACTCATACTCTGGAGTTCAGAAAATTTTGTTACTTTACATACTTGAATATAAAATTTCAGTCTTCCGCTGTTTTTAAATGCAATTGAACTGGAGTATGAATTACTGTTTTGGTTTAATCTCATTCATGTTTATTGCGCTAACTCAGACAACATTTAACCGGCATTGTGTATGTTGCGTAAGTGATGCGTTGGAACTCGGGAGTTGGGTTCATACTCGACCCCCGAATTTCAGGGTGTTACAAATACCTTGCCCCCTTCAACTGATCAAACCGATCATCTATCCTGGGCAAAGGATACTTGTACTTCATGGTGACTTGGTTCAACCTACAGTAATCAATACACAACCGTAGTGAGCCATCTTTCTTCTTCACAAACAGTGTAGGTGGTCCCCAAGGAGACACACTAGGTTATATAAAGCCCTTCTCTACTAGCCCGTCAATCTGTTTTCGCAGTTCCTCCATCTCACACGGAGGCATACGATAAGTCGGCAGAGAGATGGGTGTCGCACCGGGCACAAGATTAATGGTGAAGTCGATCTCTCGCCGAGGAGGCAACCCAAGAATCAGTTCAAACACGTCCGCAAAAGCCTGGACTACAGGCATATCCACAAGCGTTGGAACATCAATAGCCTCTAATAAAGAAGCGTAACATCGTAACCGAGTAGCGTGACTGACCTGAATAGGAAAAGTAAAGGCCTTGCCATCAAGTCTATAGGCTGTCACCACCCTAGTCTCGCAGTCGATCTCTGTTCGTATCTTAGTGAGCCAATCCATACCAAAGATAACGTCGTAATGGAACAGGGGGACGGCGATCAGGTCAACTAGTATCATCCTGCCACCCAAGTATATCGGGCAGCCCTCACACATATGAGTAAGTTCAGAGGAAGTCCCTGTGGCAGTGATGACCCTCACTCCTCTCGTAGGAGCAGTAACTAAACCCAGTCGCTTGATTGTCGTGCATGAAATCATAGAGGTAGTGGACCGAGTGTCCACCAATAAGAAGACGGGAGTGCCTTGGACGTGTGCAGTGACCTCGAAGGCCATAGGCGTTGAAGGTGCTGTCTCCTGTTCCTTTGCCATAAGCGCATGAACACGCGCTTGCTGAGATCAGTTGGGCTAAGGTACCATGGGCCGTTGAGGCGGCCTGAAGCGTGGTGTAGGAGGTCTAAAGGATGGGTGCGCAGGTGCAATCCGTAGTGGTGGACCCGATAAGGCCTGAGGGTGTGGGTGATCAATCTTCTGCGGCGGAGAGAACCCGCTATCCCTCATCCGCGTAAAACAGCTCTCGACAGGGTGACTCGGTTTCCCGCAGTATGTACAGGTCACACTTGGACGCCTCATCGGAGCCACTGGTGCCGCAATCCTAGGAGGTGAATCGGTACGAGACCTCTTACCGAGGAAAGGCCTGCTCAGCATATCCGGTCGTGGCCTAGGTACCATAGGGCAACGAGAGAGTGTCACACGGTCTACATCCCGCTTCGCCTGAATGGACGCATGAATCAACTCCGCATAAGATGATATACGGATACAGCACATCTTCGATCGGATGTCAGGTCGCAAGCCCTCAGAAAAATGCCTAATCCACATTGGCTCATCAGTAAGGATAGTCAGAATAAAGCTGCCCAACTCAGTAAAGCGATGCTCATACCCAATAACTGTCATGCCTCCCTGTCTGAGGCGTAGGAACTAGTTCTCCCTCTCGTGTCGGTAGGCCTGAGGATAGTATTTCTTATGGAACCGAAACTCAAAGGCAGCCCACGTCCATACATAACCTACGTCGACAGTTCATAGTATATTATCCCACCATAAGCTAGCGTCCTTCTCGAACATAAAAGAGGCTAACTTGACCTACTTAGCCTCAGTACAATGCAGCATCTTCAGTATCTTGGAGATGCGGTCTAACCAGTATTCAGTCTCCTCGGGTCTGTGAGAACCCGTAAAAGTGGGAGGCCTCAAGCGCTAGAATCGCTCAAGAAGACCGCGAGTACCCACGTCTCCCGCAGTGTAGGCAGTAGGCGAAGGTGGAGGTACATCCTCAGCCTGAGCAGGAGGCTCGGCAGTCTCGGTAGGGCATGTAGATGGCGGAGGTGGAGTCGCACTCCCACCCTGAGATAAGACCACCAAGAGCTGCTGGTGCTGCTGCTACATCAGCATCATCGCCTGCTCAAACCTATCAGCAGGTGGAGCAGCTTGTGGCTCATACTGTGTCGAAGAGGATGCCCGATTCTTCTTGCGAACCGGTGGTGTAAAAGGTGGTAGTCCACCAGTAGGACCAGTAGAAGGCTGATCTGAGCCAGAACCCGGGTCCGTAGGACCACCTCTGCGAGGAGGAGTTTGGTCCATCGAGTCAGTGAGCAAGAGGGGTGTCGTGCTTCTCGTACACCTCTGTGACATGCCCTAAACAGGATAGGGTACAACACATGTAAGACGAAGCATAGCAACACAATACATAATCACTTAAGCATTCCACAAACTTCATAACAAAAGAGGTTGTATGCATTTCATTACTAAAATTGTCATAACACATGGAATACAGAGTTACATGAATCATGACAAAAGATTAACGTGAGCTAATTACAACCAAGCTTCAATTACTAAAACATGCTACTACTATATCCATCAACATTAAAAAACATAAACCGCCTAAAGCGGTAAGCAAAACACAAACTACAAACAACAACTTGGATGACTAGGCATCCGAGTCAAACGATGGAGGAGGGGCGCCCTTATCCTGCAGACAACACAGGATAGTCTTCAAGGTGCGAGTCACTTTCTTAAACTTGTGCTTCACAAGGCCTCGAAGGTCCATAACATCCTGCTGCAGGACGACCTGACCCTGTCGTAGCTCAGCATGATCTTCCTCCAGCCGAGCAATACGAGTATCCCAAGCAGCCCGATCAGTGCCTTGCACTGGTGCCACAGGAGGGGAGCTCTCCTCAGTATCCTGGGCCTCAAGTTCCTCTTCTTGTTCCTCGTCTATCTCATCACCACTTCTTTCCTCACTCTCCTCCTCTAGATCAACACTTTCCTCCCCCTCACTATCAGGCTCATCCTCATACTCGTCGGATCGGGCTTGGCGTTGTCGAGGACCGATCCCCATGTTGTTAAGCGTAGCATTGCTTATGATCCGAATTGGCACATTATCATCCATACTAAGTCTATAGCCGACCTCTCGAGCAAGCTTACATATCAATCGGCCGAACGGGAGTGAAATATCATTCCTGACAGACTGAGCGGTCTGGACTATCTGGAATAGGGTAAACATGGGTAGGCACAACTTATCCCCGTGTCCAACCCTGTACAGTAAGTCAACCATCAATCGGGTACATTCAATGTGGTTGCCCCACCGTGGATACACATTATACGTGAAAATATAATGAAGCTGGCAAAAATCGTCTGTTAACTTCGTCGATGGGAGGAAGTTGCCTCTAGTCTAGGGAACCAGTCGGCCACATAAATATCGGGTATGACAGTCTCTTTCTCACACACTCTTGAAATAACCCTCATCAGCATGTACTTCACCACGTGGAATTCCCATGACCCGGGACACTAAGTCCATGTTGATAGTGTAATTATGCTCCCTAATAGAAATGGTGAACTGGAGGGGATCTAGTGATGGGTCTTGGATGTGAGCGTAGAAAGCACGAACCGTGTTCTCACATGTGGGAGTCTTACCATCGAACATAGGACCCCCACTAACGTCCACCAAGTGGTCCGTGATCGGGTGTAGTCCAAAAACCTCTCTCATCCACGTGAGCTTCAAATACAACCCTGCGGCCACCAAACCGACCATGCTCAAAGCCTATCGGTAG
>JAJHSJ010000019.1:17638001-17723179 GCA_021015155.1 Magnolia officinalis
CGAGCATCGGCGCTTGTCTTCATGCGACAGCCCATCCGCTTCTGAAAGGAAGGCAGGGGTATTTTGGTCCTCAAATGCTCGTTCGTACGTCCAACTATCTAAGTGGGGAAGGTAAGTTTTTGAAGCGGATTGCGTACCGAGTAACTCAGTATCCTTAGCATACTGAGTAAACTCCGTGGGGTCCTGACACAGGGGAGGACGTGAGGTCGAGCACTGTCTTCCTCAAGAGGATAAATATTCTAAATCCACAGAACTTCTCTGGACTCCTCATAGAGACTTCTCGAATCCACGAGGAAAGAAAAAAGAAAATAGAAATAAATTCTAATAAATTCAAAATTGATTAATTAATGAAATAAAACGAGTTCACAACCCTTTAAATAGGGGAACCAAGCAATGGGAAAGAAATTAGAATCAAACTACAACTAAAACTCCTAGAATCCATGACTTACTATAAATAGTAAACTTACAATTTATAAACGGTCATGATGTCTACTAGTGTGCAAGGTTTTCGGCTAAAAATACTAAGTGTCCTATTTGGCTTCACCAAACTGTTCTCCTAATTATTCTAAAATCTTTTCACGTTGGGCGCAACTCCTAAAGCCCGACGGATGAAGAGTTATAATCAAACTAAAACTTACTATTTATAGTAAAAATGAAATTAAAGCAGGGAAACGACGGTCGATCCAGGGGTTTTTCATAATTTTGGGCATCCCAACCTGGCGTAGTGGGGTTGGTTGGCTAAAGTAGCTCGTTCTACCCCAAAATCATATATTTTACGTCAGGTAACTCATTCTGGATTGCGAGATACGCCCGATCTAAGGTCTAACGGTCCGGATCACTTCTGTCGTCGACCGGGCCTTTTCTGAGAATCTCGCACTCATTCGGACTCATTCGATAATGAGGACGATTAGGTAAACTGGACCCAGGGATAAAGTCGATATGGTGTTGGATATCCCATATGGGAGTAACCCATCGGGAAGGTCCTCAGGCCAGATTTCTTTGAATTCATGTAGTAGGGGCCTTAGTCTTTTAGGGATGATAGTAGGCTCAAGTTCTTCCCCTTTTACAATTACTGCATAAGTCTGTCCTATTTCTTTGGATTCTTCTATAAAGTCCCGTATGGTTAAGAGAAAATGACCCTCCACTTTAGAAGTTTCAAGTGGTCCCTCGGGATCTATAGGGGCCAATATGGTCTTCCGGCCGTCCTTGACGAAGATGTATATGTTATCTCGCCCTTTTTGAGTGGCGTCACGGTCAGATTGCCAGGGTCGACCGAGTAATATGTGACATACTTCCTTGTCAACCACGTCGCAAACTACTTCATCCTTATAATGTTTGCCAATTGAAAAGGATATGTTTCACCGTTCAGTTACCTTTATTTCACTGACCTTCTTGATCCAACCGATTGTATATGGAGAGAGATGACGCTCTATTTTCAATTGTAATTTTTTCCACCATGACCTTGGAGACGATGTTCTCACTGCTCCCACTGTCAATGATCACATCACGAACCTTTCAATTCACTGTACACCTAGTGCGGAAGATGTTATGTCGTTGTGGATGCACTTCTTTTCTTGACGCATATAATAGTTGACTCACGACGAGTAAATCGCCGTGATCTTATTGAACCCAACCTGAATCTGCCTCATCCTCGGTGGTATGCTCCTGTTCTTCAATATCTGGATCTTCGTAAGCGTTATCAGTACTACCATTATTGATGGCAAGGTTTGCCACTTTTCGCTGGGGACAAGTATTTGATAGGTGGCCAGGTTAGCCACAACGATAGCAGTTGTCGGGTTTTGGCTGAGCATAGGGGTTCGGGATTCTACTTGACCAGCAGCAGTCGATACGTCCCTTTGGGGTCTAGCTTGCCCGCTTCCTTTATCTCGGTTCTCAGACGTAGGAGGTTGAGTGCGTGCTCCTACGGGCTCCTTCCCCTTGGGCTGTCCAGTTCCCTGGAACGGACCTGCCACAGGGATCCTTGCAGTAGGATAGATCCGTGTGTTAGGAGGTTCAAGTTGCACTTCTGCCCAAGTAGCTAACTTGATCACATCATTCATCGTCTAGACGGATTGCATCTGGACCCGACCCTGGATAGTCATACGGATTCCACCATTGAATCGGGCAACTTGTTGTGATTCAGTCTCGACCAAATCGTTACGCGCCGCCAGGCGGTAAAATTCTTCTGTATATTCTCTCACCGACCGACTACCCTGTCGACAATTTTGATATTGTTGGAATAATACCTAATCGTAATCGCTAGGGAAGAATCGGGCACGTAGTAGCTGCTTTATCCGCTGCCAGGTGCAGATTGGTGCTTTCGTCTGCCTGGTTCGTGCGAGTTGCAGTTGTTCCCACCAAGCTGAAGCTCCTCCTTTCAGTTTGGAGGCCATAAGCTTGAACTTCTTTGCTTCAGGGATGTCTATATAGTCAAAAAATCGTTCAACTTTAGAAAGCCAATCAAGGAAATCCTCAATGTGTAGTTAGACATTGAAGCTAGGAATATCAACCCGCATCTTGAATTATCGATATGTTCAATCTACTCGATCGCCGCCATGTCTGGGCTGTTGGAAGATTATGTGGTCGATTTCTTTCTCACTGGAGCCCCCTTCCTCAGGAATGACCCTTGGATGCACTGCCGGTACTATCCTGTGATCAGGGCGATTACGAGTTTCAGCAATTGGCGGTGGAGGATTACCACTAGGAACACGGAGTTGCCTTAGGTTTTCCGCCAAGAGATCCGCTATGCGGTCGATGAAAGCCTGCAGCCCTTGCATGGCTTGCCGATTCTCTTATTGCGCTACTTCGAAAGCTGCCGCCGTTAAAGGTAAATTCCCTAGAGCACCGCCCATGGGATTGTTGCCCGACCCGTCGTTAGAAGCCATCAATCCAAGGAGAAACCTCGCTCTGATACCAAACTGATGCAGGGGAGGACGTGAGGTCGAGCACTGTCTTCCTCAAGAGGATAAATATTTCGAATCTACAGAACTTATCTAGACTCCTCACAGAGACTTCTCGAATCCACGAGGAAAGAAAACAGAAAATAGAAATAAATTGTAATAAATTCAAAATTGATTAATTAATGAAATAAAATGAGTTCACAACCCTTTAAATATGGGAACCAAGCATTGGGAAAGAAATTAGAATCAAACTACAACTAAACCTTCTAGAATCTGTGACTTACTATAAATAGTAAACTTACTATTTATAGACGGTCGTGATGTCTACTAGTGCGCAAGGTTTTCGGCCAAAAATAGTAAGTGTCCTATTTGGCTTCACTAAACCGTTCTCCTAATTATTCTAAGATCTTTTCACGTTGGGCGCAACTCCTAATGCCCGACGGATGAAGAGTTATAATCAAACTAAAACTTACTATTTATAGTAAAAACAAAATTAAAGCAGGGAAACGACCGTCGATCCAGAGGTTTTTTGCAATTCTGAACATCACAACCCGGTATAGTAGGGTTGGTTGGCTAAAGTGTCTTATTCTACCTCAAAATCATATATTTTACGTCAGGTAACTCATTCCGGATTGCGAGATACGCCCGATCTAAGGTCTGACGGTCCGGATCACTTCTGTCGTCGACTGGGCCTTTTTTGATCCATCTTGGCCATGAAACTGTCCGCGACCCGCTCTACATCAGGTCCACTATTATTTATTTATTTTATCCACTCCATTTATTCATGTTAATAGATAATTTTAGAGCATGAGCCTAAAATGGAAGCATATCCAAAGCTTAAGTGGACCACACCACAGGAAAAAGTGTGATTGAACCTCTACCATTGAAAATTTCTTGGAGGTCACAGAAGTTTTGCATCATGGTGATGTTTGTGATTTCTCTTAATCCACGTCTTTATGATCTTATGAATAGGTTGGATGATAAATAAACATTACTATAGACCCTAAAAAGGTTTCAATGGTGAAAATCATTATTCCACATTGTTTCCTGTGGCATAGTCCACTTAAGCTTTGGATTTACTTCAATTTTCGTATCAACCACTAAAATTAACAAGAAAAATGGATGGACGGTGTGGGTAAACCACATACATTCACAATGGGCCTAACTGACTTTACTTGTTACGGTAATAGTTAAACCACATACATTCACAATGGGCCTAACCGAGTTTACTCAGTATGGTCAATTTCTCTTTTTATGGAAACAATAATGGTTTGGCGAGCTTACACCCCCTTTCAAATTTTGAAATGGCCCACCGTGATGTGTTCAATAGATCTACTCCAATCATTAGATGTGTAATGCCATGTTGGGTTAAAAACCAAAAAATAATCAAGCTAATCAATGATTTAAGTGGGTCATACCAATTGAAACAGTTGGAAGAGACATCCAACCTTAATTTTTAGAAGGCCCACCATGATGAGAATGTAAAATCTACTCTAACCATTAGCTGCCACACCAAATGTTAGGCATCTTACTCAAAAACCAGTCTCACAAATAATTCAAGTGGGCCACATCAAAAGAAAGAGTTTGGAAGGTAAGCTTTCAATTTACACTTGTTCCAATCGTATGGTTCACGTAAACCAGGGATAGGGCTGGTCTTTTGGCACCGGTTGTAAGTTGTAACATGCAGTGACTCACCTAATGATTGGGTGGATTTCACATTAATGCTACAATGGGCCCACCCAAACAAACAACTTCTTTCCATTAAGTACATGGAAAGATTTATTAACATTAACTTTTCATTAAATGACACGGCTAGTTGGACCAATTTGAATTGTCCAACTAGTTGTGTGTGAGCATCTCTCTCTCTCTCTCTCTCTCTCTCTCTCTCTCTCTCTCTATATATATATATATATATATATATATATATATATATATATATATATGAAATGGTATTATGAGGTCGACCTCATGGAACTTCTCATGAGGTCGAGCTATGTGGGCCCCACCATGGCGTGTGTCGAACATCTACCCCATCAGTCAAATGCACCACTAGAAGGTTGGCCACAAGTTTAAAAATCAAGTCAATTCATTACTATTGTGAACCACACCACATGCAGCAGTTGACAAGGGTTATTCTCCCATTAAAACATTCATAATCATTTATTGTGTTCACCCAAATGTGGTTCACAAATCTAGCCCATCTATTGTATGTGTCCCACTTGGATGAGGGGTTAGACCAAGTGTCAGCCGCATTCAAAACTCAGATTGGCCCCACAAAGAGCTTTTATATGTTTTAAGCATGTCTTCACATGGTTTTATATGATATGGCCTACCTAATTATGTATACGGCTGTTTTTTAATATATCTCATAACCTAAAGGGGACCCATCAAATGGTATTGATATCAGGCACACAAACTAGATTGGAAGACACGTGGGTACATTATGGGTATCCAAACTCGATGACACTGGGTTTATGTCTCCATTATGTTGATATCTCTACTGGTAAATTTTATAAATTTCCCTCTAATTCCCCCCTTGACAAAACTAACCCTGGTTTATGACTTTTTGAAGTTACTTTAGATTTCCACATAACATGTAAAAAGAAATGTCACTGCTGTTGTAGTACATTTCTCAACCAACACCATAAAGAAAAAGATAACTAAGCATCATAGTGGAAATTGCAAAAAAAAAAAATAAATAAATAAATAAATAAATAACCAGCAACAGACTAAGCCCTAGATTCTATGTGAAAACTAGAAATAAAGCAAACAAGTAACTTTATAGTAAGAGCTTTGCTTAGCCCACATGTGTACAAAAGTTAGATAATGAACATGCCACCACATATGTTAGTGCAGTGGACAGGTGCAATATCGAATCCATCCATCCATCTGAAGGGTACCACTATGTAGATTCCATTTAATTGGTCCAATTATTAGGTGGGGCACAATGAACTAAAACATGTATGCCCCCATGTACCAAGCAAGCCATTTTGTCATGGATATTTTTATGTCTGGATGTGTTTTTTATTTTTTATGTGCGCCAGTGCAATTTGGTTTAAAGTACTTGGAAGGTTTTAACTAATTACTATGATTTCCCCCCTTGGGACCCTAGACCAAAAAATCAGGCTGGTCCACACGTTTGGTGGACCACGTGTATGATACAGATGGATAAGGAAAAAAAAAAGAGTTCCATTGTTTGCATTAGCCAGGAGGGAATGATTGACATGGATGAGCGGCCCATATCTTCCACATGTTTGCAGCTTGCATATTTCCATAAATCAGTCTTCGTGTAAGTGGCATTAGCTTTGAATTTTCAAAAAAGAAAGTGGGCCACACCAAGAAACAGTTGGTAGAGAGACATCCACCTTTGACTTTTACAGGGTTCACTACCATGATTGTATGAAATCCTCTCCATCCATCAGAAATTACACCAAAATTTAGGTTTACATCCCAAATATCAGGCCCATCCATGATTCAGGTGGACCATAACGAGGTAAACAACTAGGAGGGTAAGGGTTTTCCTATACATTGTTTCTGATTGTGGTCCACTTAAATCGTGAATGAGGGTGATGGTTGTCCCGACCCCTTTGCTACCAAGCATTACAATTGGTCCCACCATGAGGATCAACTAGTGTAAACATCATCCTATCCACTCATTAAGTGACCCACACTATAGAAAACAAACATATAGCAAATTGATAAATAGCAAGATAAAATTTTGGCTACTTGATAAGTGGATAGGGATAATTTTCACAACAAATGTTTCTCACTATGGGTTCAATCTATTGAATGGCTTGGAGGTCAAGCTCACTATGGTTCAGTCTATTGAATGGCTTGTAGGTCCCATTCACTAAATAAATTAGAAGTTACCGTTACTGTGGTCCAACTGGTTGGACTTACACCTTTAAAAATGAATTTGATCATGATAACATTGATTTTGATGGGGCCCATGGTAATGTATATGTGAGATCCACTCAAACCATTAGATGTGTTGTCTCACGTTAATCATAGAGCCAAAAAGACTAGGCTGACTTGTAATTAAGCTGGGGGCACACCAACAGAAAGAGTTGGAAGGGATGTCCACCCTTAATTTTTATCGAACTCACCATGATGATTATATAAAATCCACTCCAGCCATAAGAAGTCAGACCAAAACTTAACTGAGACCCAAAATTCTTGCAAATATATAATTTAGGTGGGCCACGTCAAAAGAAACAGTTTGTAAGGTGAAGGTTGCCTTGTATGAAATAATTGTGGTCTACCTAAATAATGGATGGAGTTGATTTAAATTCTTGGACTTAAAATAGGACCATGCATCTAATGGTAGGGGTGGATTTAACATAAATACAAATTTAGAGCCCACCGACACCTTTCTTGTATCACAGGAATGCCCTTCTAATGGTCATAGGTGGGCCAGGTTACATTAAGGGCTAGGTTGTACACAGTCATGCCCAACCTAATTGAAAAAGGACCTGCACATTAAGTCTAAGCCCGACCCTTGGGCCTAATACCTGTAACATCCCGGATTTTTGCCAACGTGGAATTAGACATCTTTAGGTGATGGGACAATCCTAACTCCTGTTTAACTTCTAAACACTCAATTCAAGGGTCTTAAATCCCTTCTTCAAACCATTCTCTTGAAAACCTCACCTTTCCTTCACAAATCTCACCTTTCACTACCTTATCCTTCAAAAGTACCTAAGTGCTAGACTAGATTAGCTACGAAATCCGATTGATCCACTTTAGATATGATCTGTAAGACCCAAAACTTGTAGAATCATTGACGCTAGGTTACCCTAAAATCTAGGATCAATCTCATTACTCGGCTACTCTTGGGAGCATCTCGAAACTCCACATCAGATCTGGACCGCACGTCGGAAGTTCGATTAACATGAAGTTAAGGAATTAGGACCGCCTTCCTAGGCTTGACAACTATCTCGGAAATCAAATCCAGATAGTGTCCCAGCGCTATTCGCTTGAGCTCGGAGTGGGGAGTGTGAGATATGTGAAAATAATTTTAAATTAAATTCAAAATAAATAAATTTAATACGTTTCGCTTGCGGGTCAGTATTAAGCAACAAGACCGTCAGAATCAGGCCAAATTACACCCTCGGATCAGGGATATTTCCCCAAACATATCTATGTACTCGAAATATCTGATCATGATCCACTGACTGTTGAATTAAAACTGGTCCGCCACGCGTGATCTGAGAATCCGATTGGAACGAAAACTTAACTAAACCTAGATCCAGTGTTTGTGAGCTTAAGTCCAACCTTTGGCTCAAGGAGGGCCAGTCCTTCGTTGAGCTGAAACTGGCCCACTTTGGTTATAACCTAAGTATACTTTGACCTTAGGTCTATTTCGATGTAGTTTTAGGCTATATAAGGACCTTTAAACCCTCTCTCATTCAGCCATACGAATTTGAGAAAAACCCTAGGTGTGAGAGAGAGAGTGTGTGAGAGTTGTGGGAGCGTCTCCCTGCCACCTGATCCTGCCGCTCTGTAAGCTTAACCACTCCATTCTAATCATTTTCCCGGCGATTCTGACATCATTTCTAGGTAAGAAATCCCAACCCTAACCTGTTGTGGGGTTTTGATAGTTGTACGTGATGAAATAGGTAATCTATTTCATTCTATAGGTTACCAAACCGCCGTATGCTAAAGCTTAGCGAATCTATCGACTCTGTTACGATTCTACGACAAAAGGTGTATAGGTTATGATTTTCAATGCTTTCAATGTCAGATAATGATAGATTCATGATCTGCAAGCAACTGCACATGTACAAAGTGCTGTCTATTTTTCATTTCGATTAAATACGAAGAATATGGAAATTTTGTATATTTTAGGTATTTATAGAAAGTATCATATACGTATAAATTTTGGAAATGTGTTTGCCATGACTATTTGCTGTATGAACATATTATATATGCGTATAACACTTACTTGGCAAGAGGGTTCGCCCTAATACATGTTTTTGCTAATATACACCATGTATGTTAAAATAGTGTATTCTAAGTGTTTGTGAAAATCCTTGTAAGAGTAAGTTCTTAGATAATCATGCTTCATGTAGGAGTTGAGATGGGATTCTCAACTACCTTAGAAACGTATATGATTTTTTCCATGATGGTTGTTCAATTTAATCGCTTACTATGAAATATATGTGTTTGTATTCCTTGTTTACATTGTGCTTTGTAACATGCTTTGTAACATGTTTGTTAACATGCTTGAATTACTTTGTTTATTATGCTTTACTCCACATGCTCTAAATAAGGATTGATTGCATTTGGGACTATGATTATAGTCCAGACAATCGGTACCAGACTTGAGCAACCAGACTCGTGGGCCGATTATGGTAGTATGGGACCCCATATTCGACTTGTCGGCCTACACTGATTGGTGACGAGCCCTTTGTAGTGACCACGAGCATACTCCGAATTTGCGGTGAGGCGACGAGTTTTGCCACGGTGAATGGAGTATGAACTAGGCCTGTATCAATTTAGTGATGAACCGTTAAAAAGGTGATGGGGGAGTGATGTAACGATTGCGTGTAACAGCCTTGGCAGCCTTTGCAGCGCCCTAAAACCACACTATCGTATGAGATTATCTAGGTTTGACGACCCTAGAATGAATCATGTTAGGGAATGATATAAGGGAGGTACCTTAGTTTCCCAATCCTACTGTTTGAAATGGACTAATAACAACTCGGTAATCATGCTCATCATCGTACTGCATGTGTTTGGAAGATGTGGAGCACTGAGGAATGAAAGCATGCCGCGAACATAAGATGGTGTCGCATGAGGGAGTATGTCGGTGAGGGCATGCATCATGACTGCATTCATACTTGCATTAATAAGAGTAGTTAGGAGTGTTTAATTGTACTGCTTTATCATTACTGCTTGATTGAATTGATAACATGTTAACCTATGCTTTATTGTTCCACTAAGTTGATCACTCACTCCCACGTTACGGGACGGTGCTTGCAACACCAACCGGACTATCTTAGCTGCAGGTGATGGTGATGCTTGTGAGGTGGAGCCGGACCTTTGCATTGACTATGATGCTTGCTCGTATTGGCTATTTTCTAGCGGCTTCATGTGAGCCGTGTCTTGATTGACGGGGTTACAGGGATGTCGACTAGATGACCTTACACATTTTGGTACATTTTGGAATTGTACTTGTAATTATTTAACCTGGTAATGTTATCACACTCTGGAGACTCACCACCGTTTATATATTTTATATATCTATCACAGTCTTCTGCTTGCAATTTAACTATCTCTGAAGTATGATATGTTGTTTTGGTATAATCCCATTCATGTTTCAATGCTCTCATCATAATCATCATTATCTATGTTGCATAAGTGATGCGTTGGAACTCGGGTGCCGAGCTTTGCTTGACCCCCGATTTTCAGGGCGTTACAAGATGGTATCAGAGCATGATTTGGATTAAACTGGACCTGGGTTATGGTCACACGATGCACTCCGATGCACTCTGACTTAGGAGGGAGCGACGGAACGTAGAAACCGAATTAGGATTTTCCAAATCCGTCGAAAGGCGAAGTTCACCGAAATCGACCATTTTGATTAAGTTTGTACTCGACCGTGATCGCACGAGTCAACCCCAAAACACTACTAGACCGTCAAACGACGGGTTTAGATCACAAATCACCCCATCCCAGCCTTTTGGAATGTACAGATACAGTTGTGCATCAGAAATCACTCGAAAGGTCCCGAAACGACTCAAAATGGAGTTGGGGGCCTAACCAAACACTTCGGGGGGACCCACGGTGGACCCGGGGCACCATTGGCACCTTGGGAGGGTGGTGAACACTGCCCTACCACGGAGGCACTGCGGCTGGTCCGGTGTACCACGGCGGAACCGCGGTCAGGTTGGACCGGTGTAACACCCCGTACTTTCCAGTACTCGAGTGTTACCGTTTAATTTAATTCAATATGAATACAAAAAGATAACACAAGATAAATATGTGTATTATGAAATGTTATTTATATATTTTATAAACATTTAAAGTGTCATATTAAAATGATATGTATATAATTACCGTATACAAAATATTATGAAAATAATTAGTAATAATCTTATAATGTAGGAGTGAATTATAAATACTGATGTAGTACTACATATCTTATATTATACAAAATTTATTAGACATTTTAATAGGAGTTTATATGTCTTAACGATATTAAGGAATACAAAGATGATTTTAATTAAATATATATTGATATTATATATTGTGAATTATATACTGATAAACATGTGATCCATAGCACGTATACGATAGTATATTAATATTAAATTTATATATTATTTAATAAAAACATACGTTGGTGTGCTTAGACACATAAGTGATCCCTTAAGATATTTAAACCATTGATAGTAAAAAATAATAATAATCACAATCGATGATAAACAACTTAGAAAAATGATAATAAATATAATAATAATAATAATAATAATAATAATAATAATAATAATAATAATAATATTAAAGATATTAAAAGTATTGAAAATAAATAGCTCATTCTATAAGTATGTATTAGGCCATATGATTCATAGACCGACCACTAAATTCTAACTTAAATGGTCCCTAGGACTCTTTTAGCCGTTGACGTCCAAATTCAAGATAATCTGACTAATGGATCAGCAAGGATTCGCACCTAAGGCCGAGAATCACTTGGTACGGCCCACCTGGGCCTTGGTCGCGCCCCAAACTGGGTTGGGGCCTTTATGACTGGTCCCAAGACTATTGATCGGAGCAGATCAACCACCAAGTCCGTGATGTGCCTCAAAAGTCCGATGCACGTGCACCCCAAATACTAGTGCATGATGTGCACTGAACAATTGATTGAACTCAAATTCTCAAAAATTGCTCCCGCCAACCCCTGTTTGAAAACGATGAACTTTGAGCCTCTGGGTGGCCCACCCTGGCCACTTTCCGAACCATCCGGACCATCCATTATGTCGATGGGACCCACTTTAACAAAACAGTATAAGGATGGGCCCCCTCGAAAACAAACAAAGGAAACCAATACCGACCATCCATTTTAACATAGAAAGCAAGATCCGTATAGGACGAACGGACTGCTGGCGTGAAGGGCAAGGCAGCCTCGGTTTACCCAAATGACCACCGACGTGCACCGCCAACCAAAAAAGAGTTCTCCCTCTCAAGCCACAAACTCCCAGACACGGATGAAATGCGGGAACAGAGCTTTCCACTTCTTGAAAGTGTCGTCTGGCACCGACGGCCGTCGCTTGGGGATGGGCAGAACCAATCCCAGACTTTGGATCTCCATCCCCTTGCCTATAAAAAGGGGACATTGGTGCCCTCAGAATCTACAAGGAAGAAAGAAAGAGAGGAGAGAAAACTGAGAGAGGAAGGAAGCAGAAAGGGAAAATGAGCATTAGGTGTGCTCGGCTTGCACTGTCCCCACTCAGTCCGTGAGAACGGACCGAGCTGAGTCAGTGTAAGTCTGCAGCCACACCACTCCTGTGGAAAGTGAGAGAAAAGAGAGAAGAAGAAGAAGGTGGGAGTGTGCGTATCAACCTAAGTGTGGGTCGGAACCTACTGTGGAAGGTAAAACCTCTCCCTCCATGGTTATTTTTAAGAAACATTAAAAATAAACTCATGCTAAGCTCCATCATACCTCACCACACATGTGCAAAAACACCCATCAATAGCAACTACACTTAGAGCAAAGGACAGACTCTATTTTGAAGTTAAAAGAAACCTGCGTTCAAGCACTATTTCGGGGCCGAAACCGGCCGAGTGTGGCCCCGTCTCTGGGCCAGACAGTGACGCATAAATGGCCTCAGGAAATAGTTAAGACTGAGTTATAAGGCAACCTAAAAATCAGGCCCTGTTGGGCTGCTGCATGCCTAGAAATCGGGCTGAGTAAAGACCGATTTTCGGCATGTGAACGACCTTGTTTTGGGATGTTCTTTGACGTGAAAAAAAATGGTCGCCACCACGCCACCATATGGGCGTCGACATGAGCTAAAAAAAGGCCAGAGACGAGTCGTGGCTGAGCTAAAAAGCAGGGCCAAGAACGGTCTCTTAAATGGTTGAAGCAGGGACTGTTCATGTTGCAAGATGAGGAAGAAACGCTGGTGGGCTTTACCAAATCCAAGTGGGCGCTTCACAAACGCAGGTGGGCCTCTCCCAAACCGGGTTGCTGCCCTATATTGACGAAGGGCGGGCTGCACCCTACATCCGCAGGAGGGCCCCACCTGACAATGGTGGTGGGTCACGTAAGTGGACCCCACCTCAGTGATGTGAAACGCCTGGGCCGTCCAGCAAGAGTCAGGCCTGGACGTCAGCTCCTGCACCCTTTCAAAACAAAGAAAAAAACAATAATAATAATAGAAAAATGCATGCACATGCATCTGTGCGTGGGAATACATTACAAGAAGCCTTAGATGCATGAAGCATGACTGCATCTAGGACTGTCCATTTCAAAATTGTATCTAGGCCATCCATTTCAAAACTGCATCTAGGACCGTCCATCCATTTCAAAACAGCACTGGACGTTTTCCTCTATTGTGCCATGGATCTTCATGATTCATCCAAGCCGCCCATCACATGGCCCACCTTGATGACATTTGTAACCCACGTCAATATAATATTCAAACCTATATCAGGTACATATGAGGTATAACGTTTAGACAGACATGATACATGTAACGTTATATGATATTGCTGGAATATATGTCAGGTGCATGTAATATATGTAGTGCATGTAGCATTCAAATATATATAGTGCATGTAATATATGTAGTGCATGTGACATTCAAATATATGTCAGATGCATGTAATATATGTAGTGCATGTGGCATTAATATGATAATTATATATATATATATATGTGTGTGTGTGTGTGTGTGTGTGTGTGTGTGTGTGTGTAATATAATATATATAGAAGTAAAGGTATATGCATGTATGCATGTACACCTGTACATGCATGCAAACCTTAACAAGGAACCTCTGGTACATGAGATTCATCAAAACAATGTGAGGTGCATGGATTACATCCTGGCCATCCATCATGGCCTCCAATGCTGGGCCTTTTACAACATGTGCACGTGGTGAAACCCTAAAACCTTAGGTTAAAACCCTAACCCTAAGTAGTATATAAGCTTGGACCTAACTGTATAACTTTACAATTCATGATAGGGTCTAAGAAAATGCACACTCTCTAGCAACACTGGTAGATGATTCAAAGTAGAAGGTGATGATTTTTCCCCTTGAGCTTTCCATCTTTCCATTAGCTTAAGTTATAGTTTTTGTTTAAATTTATAATTGTTATCTTTCTCTTGTAATCACATGTGCTAGCTAGTGGAAATTGAATTTCTATATTGCTTGTTAAATGTTTATCATGCCTATTTATTAATGCTTGTGAATTATTTGTGGATTGCTTATGGAACTTAAACTGGTACACCAGTGGGAAACCCCCACCTATCTGTGTACACCCATACTTGGGATGTAACCCGGCTGGTTGTGATAGTAATGGACCTTCGGCTTAGTGGTTATTGAATGGTTGTTCAAATTAACAAGTAATGTGGACCTACCATCCATGGGTTGTTGTGTCCAACGGTTTTCAAGGATGGTCCTTTATCGTATCATTTTGATACTCGCCCCATGTGGCTTATTTTGACATTTGCCTTATGTGTCTTTCTTATGTGCCTCTATCTTGGTATTTTCCCTATATGGGTTCAGTGTTTTATCATGCAACCATGCGATGGTAAGCCCCATATACTGTAATATGATTGGCCACTAGTCGATGAGTTTCCATTAAACATCCGAAGATGCTAGTCTCATGAGCCGGGGATGGTGGTATGGGACACTATGCCTGAGCTGTCGGCCTACTTTGGGCTCTGAGTTCCCCGTAGTGATCTTGAGCTTACCTAAATTGGCTGATTGTAACTAGACTAATAACGTGTAACGCCCTGAAAATCGGGGGTTGAGCATAAACTCAACTCCCGAGTTCCAATGCATCACTTATGCAACAAAATGAATGATGATTGAGTGTTGTCTGTATTAGGTTAGTGAACATGAGTGAGATTAAGCAAAAACAGTATATCAACTCCAAAGACAAGTGAGATAGCAAGCGAAAGACTGTGATAGATAAATAAAATATATAAACTGTGGTGAGTCTCCAGAGTGTGATAACATTACCAGGTTAAATAATTACAAGTACAATTCTAAAATATACCAAATGTGTAAGGTCCTCTAGTCAATATCCAGAAAGCCCCGTCGATCAGGACACGGCTCACAGGAACCCGACTGAAACTGCATAAAGAAGGAATCCTCCTCATCCTCATAAAAGTCCGGCTCCGCTTCGCAGCATCCACATCATCTGAAACTCAAACAAGTCTGGTTGGTGTGTACAACACCGTCCCGTAACGTGGGAGTGAGTGATGAACTCAGTGGAACAATAAAGCATAGGTTAACATTTTATCAAAACAGTCAAGCAGTAATGATAAAACAGTATAATCAACAATCCTAAGTAGTCTTGTTAATGCAAGTTTGAAATGCTGTCATGATGCATGCCCTCACCACATACTCCCTCATGCGACACCATCTTACATTCGCGGCATGCTTTCATTCTTCAGTGCTCCACATCTTCCAAGCACATGCAGTGCAATGATGAGCATGATTACCGAGTTGTTATTAGTCCATTTCAAACAGCAGGATTGGAAAACTAAGGTACCTCCCTTGTATCATTCCCAAACATGATCCATTCTAGGGTCGTCAAACCTAGATAATCTCATACGATAGTGTGGTTCTAGGGCGCTGCAAAGGCCGTCAGGGCTGTTACACGTAATCGTTACACTACTCTCCCATCACCTTTTTAACGGTTCATCACTAAATTGATACAGGCCTAGTTCATACTCTATACACCGCAACAAAACTCGTCGCCTCACCACAAATTCAGAGTATGCTCGAGGTCACTACAAAGGGCTCGTCACCAATCAGTGTAGGTCGACAGCTCGAATATAGTGTCCCGTACCACCATAATCGGCTCACGAGTCTGGTTGCTCAGTGGACACTACGGGGAGGCACATGGCCACAACGTAGGTCGACAGCTCGACCACGGTGTCCCATACCACCATGCCCAGCTCATGAGTCTTAGCGGATCGAGGTACCATGGTTAACGGGATTTCACTGGTAAGTTTAGTACCCTAGGTTCAAGCAGTAGCATCCAAACATAGTGACCATACATTAGACAGATCGGGTTACTTGACGAGTTCAGCTAGCTCGAGCGCACAACAAGTTGAATGATATGAAGCGCATAAGCACTTCGTGTGGCCAGCCATTATCGCCAACTGAAGTACGACTCGGGTTCGTCGAACACATCTCATGTGGCAATGAATCACAGCCACGAATTTAATCCCATTACTGATTGCCTGGACTATAATCATAGCCCCAAACACAATCAAGTACAGAGAATCAAAGTAGTAATGGATCAAGATTTCACTCATACAGTCAAATATCCAATATTGTCCGCTTAGGGCTGTCAGGGCTGTTGTACGGAATCGTTGCACCACTCCCCCATCACCCTTCATAGATTTTATGGAATACAACTTAAACATGTGAAGTAATCAGAGCAGAATTAAATAAACAAGTAATTCAAACATATTAACAAGCATGTTATAAAACACCATGCAAACAGGAAATCCAATCACATACATTTCCTAAACCGGTAAGTGATTAAACTAACCAACTTACATGAAGGAAATCATACACATCACTAAGGTAGTTGAGAATCATATCTCAACAGCCATATACATTACAATTTACTAACTACTACTCAATCAGACATTTCAACAAACACTTTAGACTACATACATTAACATACATGACGTATGTTGATCACATAGGTATTAGGCCAAATCCTTTCACTAGGGAGCTACCCCATGGATAACACACGTGCACCCACGACGGATAATCATGGCAAGCATGAATCCAAGTTCCATATATTTTGGAACATTTTCACAAACACTTGGGCTACACAATTTATCATATATAGTGTATATTGGTCGTGGCGTGATTTAGGGCAAATCCTTTCGTTAAAGGGGTATCGCCTATACAACAATTATAAATCCATGACAATTAGCCATGGCGAGCACGAATGCGAATTCTTTACTCATTCGGTCATTTTCACAAACACTTAGAATACATTATTTTAACATACATAGTGTATATTAGCAAAAACAGGTATTAGGGTGAACCCTCTCGCCAAGTAAGTGTTATACACATATATAATATGTTCATACAACAAATAATCATGGCAAATACATTTCTAAAATTTATACGTATACGGTACTTTCTACAAATATCTAGAATACACAAAATTTCATATTCTTCGTATTTAATTGAAACGAAAAACAGACAACACTTTGTACATGTGCAATTGTATGCAGATCATGAATCTATCATTATCTGACATTGAAAGGGTTGAAAACCATAACCTATACACCTAAAGTCTGCACCTTTTGTCGTAGAATCGTAACGAATCCGATAGGTTTGCTAAGCTTTCGTATACAGCGATGTGGTAACCTATAACATGCCTGAAGTTAGTTATTTCATAACTTACAACTATCAAAACCCCAAAACAGGTTAGGGTTAGGGTTTCTTACCTAGAAATGACACTGGAATCGTCGGGAAAGCAATAAGATTGGTGTGGTTGAGCTTGTAGAATGGCAAGGGAAAAAAGGTGGGAAGAATCCTCCCACAACTCTCTCACTTTCTCTCACTTTTCTAGGGTTTTTTTCTCAAATTCGTATGGTTGAATGAGAGAGGGTTTTAAGGTCCTTATATAAGCTAAAAAGTCACCAAAATAGACCTAAGGCCAACGTATACTTAGGTTATAACTAAAGTGGGTCAGTTTCAGCTCAACGGAGGACTTCTGGCGGCCCCCCTTGAGCCAAAGGTCGGACTTAAGCTCATAGACATTGGATCTAGGTTTAGTTAATTTTTCGTTTCGGTCGGCTTCTCAGATCACGCGTGGCGGACCAGTTTCAATTCAACGGTCAGTGGATCTCGATCGGAGATTCCGAGTACATGGATATGTTTGGGGAAATATCCCTGATCCAAGGGTGTTATTTGACCTGATTCTGACGGTCAGGTTGCTTAATACTGACATGCAAGCGAAACGTCTCAGATTTATTTATTTTGAATTTAATTTAGAATTATTTTCACATTTCTCACACTCCCCGCTCCGAGCTCAAGCAAATAGCGCTGGGACACAATTTGGATTTGATTTCCGAGGTGGTTGTCAAGCCCAGCAAGGCTATCCTAATTCCTTAACTTCGTGTTAATCGGACTTCCGACATGCGGTCCAGATCTGATAAGGAGTTTTGAGATGCTCCCGAGAGCAGCTGGGTGATGAGATTGATCCTAGATTTTAGGGTAATGTAGCGTCAATGATTCTACAAGTTTTGGGTATTGCAGATCGTATTTAAAGCGATTGGTGCTAATTTCACAGGTATTCTAGTTTAACACTAGCTAATTCTCACCTAATTTCTAAAGGATTTAGTCTTGAGTAATTTCTGTCTGAGATGGTACCTGGGCCTTTGTAGTTTGTATATAAAGTGATCCAAGTTATAATACTTAGCTAGTTTAAGATAGTGCCTAGGGTGAAAGTACTTAGAAAAATTGAAAGAACAAGGTGGTGAAGGGTGAGATTTGTGAAGGAAAAGGGTTAACAAGCAATTTTAGATTATGGGATTGGGTTCTGACAAGTTAATAAGGTGTTAGGAGTGACCCATTGCCTAAGGACGTCTAATTCCAGGTTGGCAAAAATCTCGGATGTTACATAACGGTTTGGCTAATCATGCATCCATAGCATGTTGGCGATAACGAGTGGCTAATTTTGGATGTTGTAGCACGTGCCCTTAGGATCTTCGGGGTATTGTTTCGCCAGCTCTCAGACCACCGATTATCGACCCTTGTCCGACTGGATGATTTTCCCAGGTCGATGATTGCATGGGCGACGAGCCCAAGTCCGGCTGGATGTGCATCCCCAGGCCGATGTGCATTCGTGCATCCATGCATTTAAAAAGACTGCATCATGTATTGTTTTGATTGCCTTGTGGTTTATAACTATGCTTACCTAATGCGGCGGTGTGTAATCTTGAGGGGAATTCACACTGAGCTGACCACTCATCCATCAAATATATAACCGTACAGGTAGAACAGGTGGCTCAGATAATATATATACTTGATAAGGAGTTGTGCAGGTGTCGTGGATGCACGGCCGTATTGCTAAGAGGAGCTGCGTGGTTATGCGGCTTACATTTATATGCTTTCTGTTATTTCTTATGTATGCAAATCTTGTAATCGTTAATGTTGAGACGTTGGTTTGTATAAGTCATTATGGGCAACCACTTGTATATTTTAAATGAAAGGAAAATTTCCTTTATGTTTATTTGTTCATTCTACGCTCATCTTCTTACTCTGATAAATGAAAAAAATAATAATACACTCGAATTTGACCATCCTTTAAGGTTAACACTCGGGTTTTGGGAAACGGGTCGTGTACTGGGGTCCTGAAAACACGGGGCGTTACAGCTGGGATGGTCGGGCCGATGCTGCTTAGGGTCAGCCCGACCCCTAGTTACGTGTGGTGCCCACCAAATTTTGTGGGGACCTCTGTTTTTGCTCCGTTTTTGCCCCTTCCCTCTCAAAACACCTCCAAGCTCTCATTTCTCTTTGAACTTGCTGTCTTCTCTCTCAAATCTGCCTTCCAATCACCAAATCTGCCATTTTCGGCCACAACCTATACCCCTCCATCTGTTATAGCAATCCCTACCTCCCTACCCTCTCTGTTGTCTCACATTTGAGCTCTTACACTCCAATTTGTGGCTCAAGATCGTACACACCTCTTAACCCAACCCATCTCTCCATTTTCCTTCTCAAATCACTGTCATTTGGGCCTCCACAATATCTGTTGAGGCTCCAATCCGTGGGAAACCAAACCTCCAGCCTTTTCTCTCTCTCTCTCTCTATCACTTTTTCTTCACTTTTCCATGGCTCTGTCCGAGCTTAGTACGGCCGCTTTCTTAGATGTCTATTTATCCATACTGTTGTCTTGTAATTTGCATGGCTTACCGTCTTTGAATGTTTTTGTTTTCATGTTGATGGGTGTAGTAGTTGGTAGAATGTTTTAGATGTTTGAGAACATTTAGGGCCCGTTCGGCCAAATTACATTAGGTGAGTTTAAGGTGGATAAAATTGTAAAGGTAACAATAAATGTATGTGTAAGGTATGGTCCCTAGATTGGGTGTATCCCCTGGTTTCCGATACTATGTTTGGAATGTATGCAGTTAAACGTAAACCCCGTATTTTCCTTTCAAATTACACTTAAAAATTCATTATCCTGGGATTTAGAAATCCCATCTCACACTTTTCCAACAGCTCATTTTTCAAAGCATACAAAATTAATTTTTATCCCACCCACCCTCCTACCAAACACGTCATTCTCAATCCCGAAGTGAGATTAGCAATGTAGTCTCATTGAAGACAATAGGCCCTAGAGTTTTGGACCTAGAGCGGTGCTCCTAGATTTCGACAGGCCTGACCGTCTTGGAAATCCAACAAATTTATAATGTGAACCTTAGGACCCTCTTAGTTGGAATGAGCATATGTGAAATGCTCGAGCGTCAAGTACAGACAACTCAGTTCCAATTAGACAACTTTGACCCTAAGTGATAAAACCCTTCCTGTATTAGAAATGATGTGAAATCATCTAGTGTATGAGCATAGACTTTAGACTACACGTATGGATTTCCACTACTCCTAAATTAAGACTAGACTACTAGTTACATTAGAGAATGCCAGATACAGATATATGTAGCTAGGTCAACTCAATACGCCTCTTTGATCTGGGTGGCGCAGCGAAAGCGTGGTGGACCCTTGCCCCACTGGCCCGGGATCGAATGGAGTTGATCCAGACTATACGTAAAGACAGGTCACTAAATAGGATGAGCTACCCTATCTCGGACATAGAATGAGACGAGAATTTTCTTAGACTAAGACCTAAAGGGCAACCCAAGAAATAGGACATTTGAACCTTTCTGTGATTGGCATTCCCTAAGTTTTTAGAGTGATCGGTCTACGGAGTTACTGAAATATACAACTACGAAGCATTCGCTGCTTGACTCAATTCTCAATCCTGGGCGACTACCAATGGACTCACTGCTTGGCCGAGTAGAAGACCAGGATCCACCAGGATTCGGAAGGGATACCATGAGTTTCTACCTTGGCCCGGTAGATGATCGATGTATCGGGATCAAGCCCACTATAACCGTCTCTCCGTGTTGGTCAAACATTGAAAACAACTATCTTACTCTAACATGTTGGGAATTGTCGTCAAGACTCCAAATAGGTAAAGAAATAAATTGTAGAAAACCATCAGGATATGACAAATGGATAAAGAAATAAGTTTTAAGGGGGTAGACTAAAATGAACCAGGCTAGTATATACCCTACGCAATAAATCTTAGGCAAAGAAATAATTAAATCTTTCCTTATTACCCTTAGGCAATTTCGGGGACGAAATTTTGTTTTAAGGGGGGTAGATTGTAACATCTCGAATTTTTGCTAACCTGGAATTAGACGTCTTTAGGCGATGGGACAATCCTAACTCCTGTTTAACTTCTCAAACATTTAATTCAAGGGTCTTAAATCCCTTCTTCAAACCATTCTCTTGAAAACCTCACCTTTCCTTCACAAATCTCACCTTTCACTACCTTATCCTTCAAAAGTACCTAAGTGCTAAAATAGATTAGCTACGAAATTCGATTGATCCACTTTAAATACGATCTGCAAGACCCAAAACTTGTAGAATCATTGATGCTAGGTTACTGAAATGGCCAAGCTAAATGTCCTAGAGGGGGGGTGAATAGGACAATGCCAAATAAAAACTTATAATAGCGGAATTAACGAAATATGATAGCCAATGAACTAATTAAATAAATTGTAATGCAGAAATGAAATACAACCTCAAACAATTGAAATTGAGTGGTTGATACAAATGTTGTTCTAAGGACAACCTTTCACCAAAAACTCAGTGTTTATGGTAGGACAACCTTATGTCTAGAAATGTCTTTGTATCAAATACACAAATCAAAGAGGAATAAAGAAACAAATACAAACTGCACTGAATAAATTGAATTTACAAATGTCTTGTTCTAGGGACAACCATACACCATAAAAATGGCAGGGCAACCTTGCTGGAACAATTTGGAATTTAAAGCTTGAATCAATAAAAAGAATTGCTGGAAATAAATTGTAGAAATAAATCACTAAATTATTACAACATTCCCACACTTGCTTGTAATTTCAAACTGTTACAACATTCACATCCACAAGGAAAATAGAACTGAATGATAAAAGAAAACATTCAATCCACAAGACAAGAAGTTATAGTGGTTCGCCTGTGTGTTCACCAACTGTTCTCAAACAGCCACACAGAATGCTACTCCACTCCTAATATCCTCACACAGGGGATATTAGCGTTCTCTAATAAAACTGGTTTTCACAGGTTTACCAAAAACCTTCACAATTGTGTCTTTGTCACTTGGGCTTACACAATTAAAAAAAAACCCTCAATCTGAGTTTTCTGGCTCTCCTCAGATAACCATACACATAGAGATTTTTCTGGCAAATCTCAAAAAAAACCAAAACAGAAATTACAGGAATTGTAAAATACCTGGATCTTATCCTTTTGCAGTAGCCCGGAAGAACCGATCAGAGTAGAGATGATAGTTCAATGTCCAATACTCAAATTATTGAGGTTCTAAGTTCTAATTGATTTTAAATGAAATCTCAAAGGGCTAGCTCTATTTGATTTTAATTCCAAGAAGAAGGAATACACGATTTCCCCTTTTCAAATAGGATTGGAATTTAGAATAAAATCAAATATAAAAAGCTAACAAAAGGAATTAGAATGAAGCGCAAATTAGCTTAAATTTAAACACGACTTATCTCAGAGTGGAACCTTGCTTTTATAGAATTTTCAATGAATAAACTCTGAAATTCGTGTGCTATTTATAGTTACAGAAATTCGTCTTCGACTGGTCTAGAAGTTCCCACGACTGGTCTTAGAAGAAACAGATTTTTGAATTTCTGCGCAGATTCAGGAAAACCGATGTACGACTGGTCGTAGGCAGTCCACGACTGGTCGAAGGTCCTCCACGACCGGTCGAGACCCCTTCTCGACTGGTCGAGCAACAGTGAATTTAGTCGCTGGAGTTTGAGCCGAGGCTCCACGACTGGTCGAGCTTCGAGTCGAGGCCGTTCCACGACCGGTCGTGCAGACTTCAAGACTGGTCGTGAGCGAACCAGGAAATCCGATAAATTTGAACAATTCCAAGACTGGTCTAGGAAATTCTTAGACAGGTCGAGCCAGTACTAGGACTGGTCGAACCAGAACCAGGACTAGTCTAAGAGCAGCTCAAACACATGTTTAAATACATTTGGATAATGTATCCAAAGTGACCTACCCTAAGGTCAGTGACTATGGTCTATCAAACCTGAATAATGAAGTATGGACATTGAACTCTACTTCATTCAACGAATGATAAATCTTTTAGTACTTAAAGCCTGAAGTACGAGTCGTCCAACCACTTGAACCTGAAGTCAGAGTCGTCCAAACACTTGACACCAACATTTATCTTGAACTTGAATAACCAATAAAGAATGCCGTGACTTCTTTGTATCTTCTTCTTTATATCTTCTTCTTTATATCTTGAAGCCGCTTGAAGAGTCCATGGTTGTCTTAAACATAGAACACACACATAGAACATACCAAGGTTTTGACACACAAAATTTGACAATCAAAGAGGTATCATATAATAGCACTAACAATCTCCCCCTTTGGCAAATTTGTGACAAAACATATATATAAAAACACAATAGAGGAATCATGAATCATGAATTAGATGTGTCAACACATGACAACCATATACAATATGAGAGATGTTGAATTACTCCCCCTCAATAAGACTCCCCATTTAAGGAATTAAGGATTGATGCAAACACCATCAACAACATAAATACCACAGAATATATGTACCATTCTCCCCCTTTTTGTCAAAAATATGACAAAGGAAGATCATATAAGCTCAGGAAGACAAATGAGTGCATAAAAGATTTAGGAGAAGATATTACATACCAAAGTCACAGTTATAAGTTAAACAGTTCCAAGAAAAATCCAAAGTGAAATCAGTTCAAACTACATTTAATAAACATTTAATCAGACCCTGAAGAAGGAGCAGGAATGGTAGGATCAATATGATGAAGGCCTTTTTGTAAGCGCCTCAAATACTTATGCATTTTCTTAAATTGTGCATTATGGCCAACATGCATATTTTCCACCTTTTCTTCTAATGCACTTAGACGTGCATCGAAATCAGAAGGAACAAAATCTGGATCATCTTCAGATGCAGACTCAATATCATCAAAAAGATCATCCATGTTGATATCCTCATTAGGAAGATCATCTCCTTCATTCGCATCTCCAACTCCAGCAGCTCCACCACCCTCGTCATTATCAACTTGACCAGCGGCCAATCTCAACTTCATTTTGTTTATGTTGGTGTTGTTGAAAATAAGGTGATGGATAGGAGCTTCACCAACAGGCATAGTGACCAACATGTGAGTAGCTAAGACATTTAACAAATATCCAAATGGAATGTCACCATGACCTGGCTGAGACCGAAACTGAATAATAGAATAACAGATCAATGAAGGTAAGCAAACATTGGCACCACTAACGATTGAGTACAGGATACGAACCATCAGAAGAGTCAATTCAGTTTTGTTACCAGCCCTAGGATACACATTAGATGTAAAAATACGATGAAGAACTCTATATCTGGGCAACAGCCACCTGGTCTTGAGAACAGTACCATTGACAGACCAAGGTGCATCCATATTACAAAGGGCTCTAGTCAATAAACGTTTCTCAGATTCAGTAACTTTATCACCCAATGTGGAAGGATGGATTCCATCATCATTTACTGGAATATCCATTAACCCAGAAATCAAATGACGATCCACAGTAAAAGGCCCTTCTCTTGTAGTAATAATAAAAGTTAATTCCTCAAGAGAAAAGTCTATAATACATGCAACCATGGCCTGAGCAATTGACTGATATGCCGGCCCTCCCCAATTCAAAATGTTAACCCAACCAACAGATTGAAGGAGAGGAACTAGATTAAATTGAGCAATATGATTGATACAAACTGCTTTCTCAACAATAACTTTCTTAAATCGAAAATCACGAACTTGTGGAGGGTCATCATTAGGATCTCTAAGATGACGGTGAGATACAACATTGGACCTAGATGAAGAAGCACCTCTACTAGTTCGCTTTTTACCTCTAACATCCATATTCTTGAAAAGATTGAAGGAATTTCAAGAAAAACAAGATGGGTTTCAACCAAATCAGAAAATGAGGAAGACAACCCCAAACCCTTGAAGGAAATAAGAAATAATCAACACTAACAAGGAAGACAAGAAGTAATGTTCAAGATTCTTCAATAAAATCAAGAGAAATACTCAAACCTGGAGAAATCCCATAGATGGGTACGACCGGTCGAAGCTATGCCCGTTGGAGAAGAAGAGGGAAATGAAGAAAAAGTGATTTTTTCCCCAAATAAAGGAACCAGCGCGATACACGACCGGTCTTGAGTATTCCTCGACCGGTCTAACCACGACTGGTCGAGACTATCCTCGACTGGTCGTGTAAGACCAATTTTTATTTATCTTTATTTTTATTTTTTATTATTTTATTTTTATTAAAATGCATAATCAATCATCTTATATTACACATACCGAGATCAAATTTCAATTTATTGAACTTGCATTTATCGAGTGGTTTGGTGAAAATGTCAGCAAGTTGTTTCTCGGTAGGAATATATTCTAAACAAATTATTTTTTCTTCAACAAGTTCACGAATATAGTGAAATCTAATGTCAATATGCTTAGTTCGTGAATGCTGGATTGGATTTTTGGAAATATTAATTGCACTTGAATTATCACAATATAAAACTATTGAGTCTTGTGCAATACCATAATCACTTAACATGCGTTTCATCCAGACTAACTGAGTACATGCATTTCCTGCAGCAATGTATTCAGCCTCAGCAGTTGAGAGTGAAATGGAACTCTGTTTCTTGCTGAACCAAGAAACTATGCAATTTCCAATGTAAAAGCAACCACCACTGGTTGACTTTCTGTCATCCATATTACCAGCCCAATCAGCATCCGAGAACCCAGCCAATTGCACACTAGTATCAAAGGGATACCAAAGACCCAGATTAACTGAACTTGCAACATAACGAATAATGCGTTTAACAGCAGTCAAATGAGATTCTTTAGGATTAGACTGATATCTAGCACAAATTCCAACACTAAAAGCAATATCAGGTCTACTTGCTGTTAAATACAGTAAACTACCAATCATGCTTCGATATAGTTTAGGATCTATATCTTTACCTGTAGAGTCTTTTGAGAGCTTTAGAGAAGTACTCATAGGAGTATCAAAATTCTTACCATTTTCAAATCCGAACTTCTTAACTAAATTTAGAGCATATTTAGTTTGAGAAATAAAAATTCCATCAGATTGCTGTTTAACTTGCAATCCTAGAAAATAGTTTAATTCTCCGACCATACTCATCTCAAATTCAGATTTCATTAGATCTGCAAACTCAACAGTCATGTCAGTACAAGTTGATCCATAAATTATATCATCAACATAGATTTGAACCATTAAAATATCATTGTTCTGCTTTTTAACAAAGAGTGTTTTATCAACACTACCCATTTGAAAATTGTGACCCAGTAAAAACTTAGTCAATTTTTCATACCATGCCCTGGGAGCTTGTTTCAACCCATAGAGAGCTTTCTTAAGGCGATAAACATGATTAGTAAACTTAGGATCTTCAAACCCTGTAGGTTGTTCAACATAAACCTCTTCATGTAAATCACCATTAAGAAAACACTCTTTACATCCATTTGATAAATCTTAAACTTTCTAAAACATGCAATGGATATAAATAATCTGATTGATTCAAGGCGTGCAACTGGAGCGAAAGTTTCCTCAAAATCGATACCTTCAATTTGAGTGTATCCTTGCACAACCAGTCTTGCCTTGTTTCGAATAATATTTCCCAATTCATCAGACTTATTTTTGAAAATCCATTTAGTTCCAATAATATGTTTATCTTTTGGTCTTGGAACAAGATACCAGACATCGTTACGAACAAATTGATTAAGTTCTTCCTGCATCGCAACTATCCAGTTTTCATCAGAAAGAGCTTCCTTTACATTAACCGGTTCTATCTGAGAGGTGAAACACACGTAATTACAAAAATCTTCTAATTGTCTACGAGTGCGTACACCTGTGAGAGGATTTCCAAGGATTTGTGTAGTTGGATGATCTTTGACAGTCCTCACATCATGATTAGATTCACTTGATGAAGTTTCTGGTTTTTCAATTATAAGAACTTCATCATTATCTGAACTAGGGGCTGAAGTATTTAAGTGATCATCTATGACCACATTGATTGACTCTTGAATAACTCCAGTTCTTTTGTTCAGTACACGATATGCACGACTGTTTAATGAATATCCTAAGAATAATCCTTCATCACTTTTTGTATCAAATTTTCCCAAGTTTTCCCGGTCACGTAAAATATAACACTTACTGCCAAAAACGCGAAAATATTTGACTGTAGGTTTTTTGTCAAACCACATTTCGTAGGGCGTTTTATTATTTGATTTGCAAGTATAAACACGATTAATAATATAGCAAGCAGTATTAATCGCCTCAGCCCATAAATTCTTAGAAACCTTCATGCTATTTAGCATAACAGTTCCCATTTCTTGAAGAACTCTATTTTTTCTTTCCACAATGCCATTTTGTTGTGGAGTTTTAGGTGCAGAGAATTCATGTGATATTCCATGATCATTACAGAATTTCTCAAAACAGCTATTTTCAAATTCGGATCCATGATCACTTCGGATCTTACTCACATGAGAACATTTTTCAGTTTGGATCCGTTTGATTATCTTTTTTACTTCATCAAGGGTTTCTGATTTGTCCTTTAAAAATGAAACCCAAGTGAATCTGGTGTAATCGTCTACAATAACCAGAATATATTTTTTACCTCCTCGACTTTCCGTTCTAGTTGGTCCTATTAGATCCATGTGGAGAAGTTCGAGTGGTCTTGATGTGGTATTTGAGTTCACCTTTTTGTGAGATCTCCTAGTTTGTTTACCATACTGGCATTCACCACATATTTTATCTATTTTTTGAATCTTTGGTAGACCTCTTATTAGTTCTTCTTTGCTCAATCTATATAAGTTCCGGTAGTGTACATGTCCAAGACGTTTATGCCATAATTCAGTTTCATTGGTATGGACCATGTAACACATTTGGTTAGATGAGCTGTCATTTCTCACTATATAGCAGTTTTCAGAAGTTCTGAGACCAGTTAATATCACAGATCCCTTTTTGTCTATAATCTCACAACCTTGATTGGAAAACTCCACACTATGATTGTTATCGCATATTTGAGATATGCTTAACAAGTTGTGTTTTAAACCTTCAACATATAAAACATTCTTAAATAAGGGTAGATTATGGAGTTGAACCGTACCTTGGCCAATAATTTTGCAATTGCTACCATCACCAAATGTGACTGACCCATCAGTCATATCTTGTAGATCGGTGAAGAGAGCTTTGTCACCAGTCATATGCCTGGAGCAACCACTGTCTAGGTACCACTTTGAAAGGCTAGTTGCTTTGAAAGCAGTGTGAGCAACCAAGCAGTCAACTTTAGGAACCCATTTCATAACAGTTTTAGGTTTAGGAACATAGTTGGTCTTCTTTTGTTTATATTTGAAAGAATGACTTACAGAGTTAGATTTTAAAAGTTCCTTGAGTAAATCAACTATTTTTTCAGCTAAAGGATTTTTCATTTGACTTTTGAAGTTGACATAGCTGTTTTTAGGTTTTTGAAAATTTTTTGTTGTTTTGACAAAACCTTGTGAAGTGTTTTTCTTTTTTGAATTAGAGGATTCTCCTTTCACAAATTTAGGTGGAGAATTCTTCTGTTTATGAGGTATTGTTTTATCATACCCCAACCCGGATCTATCACCACATTTTTTTGAACCGGATAGAAGTTTTTCTAATTTAGAATCACCTTGGGTATACCTCCAAGTTTCCTTTGAATTCAGAAGAGAAGACACTTCATTTTTTAGTCTCTCAATTTCAGATTTTAAATCAACAATCAGAGAGTTTTTGAATTCTAAATCGCTTTTTGATTTTTCAAAATAATCTGATATTTGAGATTTTTCTAAAACAAGCAAGTCAAAACAATCTCTAAGTTTAGAAAATTTTTCTCTTTGAAGTTTAAGCTTCACAGCAATTTTACAACTCTCTTTGTATAAGGCATTGTAAGCATCTTGAAGATCTTCTTCATTCTCATGGTCATTATCCAAATTTTCTTCACTAGTAGAATCATCGTGATCAGAGAAGGTAAACTTAGCTAGAGTCATAAGGGCTTTTACTTCATTGCCCGACTCGGTTTCGGAATCTTCTGATTCAGAAGAAGCTTCAGAGTCAGATGATTCATCCCATGTAGCCAACATACCTTTCTTTTTGGATTTTTCCTTATTAGGACATTTGTTTGCTAGATGCCCATACTCATGACAGTTGTAACATTGACTGTCTTTCAAAGATTTTCGAGTTTTAGATCTAAACTTCTTTTTATCATTTGATTTTTGAAAATCAACTCTTTTCTTACTTTTAAAAATTTTGTAAAATCTTTTTGCAATAAGAGCTAAGTCATCTTCAGAATCGGATTTATCTTCTACCGTATTTTTGGAAGATTTCAAAGCAATTGATTTTCCTTTAGGAACTTTAAAATTTAATTCATAAGTTTGTAGAGACCCAACTAGTTCTTCCACCTTCATTTTGTCCGTGTCACGAAGTTCTTGGATTGCGGTTACTTTAGAATTGAACCGTTCAGGAAGAGAGCGTAGAATTTTTGCACACACTTTATTTTCTGGAATTTTATCACCAAGACCCCACATTGAGTTTACAATGTCATTTAATCTAGTATAGAAGTCCATAAACATTTCATTTTCCTCCATGTGAATTTCTTCAAATTTAGTTGTGAGGAGTTGGACTTTAGATTTTTTGACAATCGATGTACCCTCATGTGTCATTTCTAAAATATCCCAAGCTTGCTTTGCAGTATCACAGGATATGATTCTTTTGAACTCATCCGGTGATAGTGCGCAAGTAATTGCATTAAGTGCTTTAGCATTAGCACTACTCTCACTTTTCTGAAGAGTGGTCCATTGATGGTATGGTGTAATTTTCATAGATTTAGAACCATCAATTCCAGTAACTTCCATGGCAGGAGGCTTCCATTCAATCACTGTGGCTTGCCACACACTCTCATCCATTGATTTGAGGAAGATCCTCATTCTGGCTTTCCAATAAGCATAGTTGGAGCCATCAAATGGTGGAGGCCTAGTGACTGAGAGGCTATCAAAATTTGACATTATTAAATATAGCTTAGATCGTTAGCTCAGGAAATAAATCCAAATACAAAGAATTAAAAGCGAGCTATTAGGCTCTGATACCACTTGAAATGGCCAAGCTAAATGTCCTAGAGGGGGGGTGAATAGGACAATGCCAAATAAAAACTTATAATAGCGGAATTAACGAAATATGATAGCCAATGAACTAATTAAATAAATTGTAATGCAGAAATGAAATACAACCTCAAACAATTGAAATTGAGTGGTTGATACAAATGTTGTTCTAAGGACAACCTTTCACCAAAAACTCAGTGTTTATGGTAGGACAACCTTATGTCTAGAAATGTCTTTGTATCAAATACACAAATCAAAGAGGAATAAAGAAACAAATACAAACTGCACTGAATAAATTGAATTTACAAATGTCTTGTTCTAGGGACAACCATACACCATAAAAATGGCAGGGCAACCTTGCTGGAACAATTTGGAATTTAAAGCTTGAATCAATAAAAAGAATTGCTGGAAATAAATTGTAGAAATAAATCACTAAATTATTACAACATTCCCACACTTGCTTGTAATTTCAAACTGTTACAACATTCACATCCACAAGGAAAATAGAACTGAATGATAAAAGAAAACATTCAATCCACAAGACAAGAAGTTATAGTGGTTCGCCTGTGTGTTCACCAACTGTTCTCAAACAGCCACACAGAATGCTACTCCACTCCTAATATCCTCACACAGGGGATATTAGCGTTCTCTAATAAAACTGGTTTTCACAGGTTTACCAAAAACCTTCACAATTGTGTCTTTGTCACTTGGGCTTACACAATTAAAAAAAACCCTCAATCTGAGTTTTCTGGCTCTCCTCAGATAACCATACACATAGAGATTTTTCTGGCAAATCTCAAAAAAAACCAAAACAGAAATTACAGGAATTGTAAAATACCTGGATCTTATCCTTTTGCAGTAGCCCGGAAGAACCGATCAGAGTAGAGATGATAGTTCAATGTCCAATACTCAAATTATTGAGGTTCTAAGTTCTAATTGATTTTAAATGAAATCTCAAAGGGCTAGCTCTATTTGATTTTAATTCCAAGAAGAAGGAATACACGATTTCCCCTTTTCAAATAGGATTGGAATTTAGAATAAAATCAAATATAAAAAGCTAACAAAAGGAATTAGAATGAAGCGCAAATTAGCTTAAATTTAAACACGACTTATCTCAGAGTGGAACCTTGCTTTTATAGAATTTTCAATGAATAAACTCTGAAATTCGTGTGCTATTTATAGTTACAGAAATTCGTCTTCGACTGGTCTAGAAGTTCCCACGACTGGTCTTAGAAGAAACAGATTTTTGAATTTCTGCGCGGATTCAGGAAAACCGATGTACGACTGGTCGTAGGCAGTCCACGACTGGTCGAAGGTCCTCCACGACCGGTCGAGACCCCTTCTCGACTGGTCGAGCAACAGTGAATTTAGTCGCTGGAGTTTGAGCCGAGGCTCCACGACTGGTCGAGCTTCGAGTCGAGGCCGTTCCACGACCGGTCGTGCAGACTTCAAGACTAGTCGTGAGCGAACCAGGAAATCCGATAAATTTGAACAATTCCAAGACTGGTCTAGGAAATTCTTAGACAGGTCGAGCCAGTGCTAGGACTGGTCGAACCAGAACCAGGACTAGTCTAAGAGCAGCTCAAACACATGTTTAAATACATTTGGATAATGTATCCAAAGTGACCTACCCTAAGGTCAGTGACTATGGTCTATCAAACCTGAATAATGAAGTATGGACATTGAACTCTACTTCATTCAACGAATGATAAATCTTTTAGTACTTAAAGCCTGAAGTACGAGTCGTCCAACCACTTGAACCTGAAGTCAGAGTCGTCCAAACACTTGACACCAACATTTATCTTGAACTTGAATAACCAATAAAGAATGCCGTGACTTCTTTGTATCTTCTTCTTTATATCTTCTTCTTTATATCTTGAAGCCGCTTGAAGAGTCCATGGTTGTCTTAAACATAGAACACACACATAGAACATACCAAGGTTTTGACACACAAAATTTGACAATCAAAGAGGTATCATATAATAGCACTAACAGTTACCCTAAAATCTAGGATCAATCTCATTACCCGACTGCTCTCGGGAGCATCTCAAAACTCCGTATCAGATCTGGACAGCACGTCGGAAGTCCGATTAACACGAAGTTAACGAATTAGGACCGCCTTGCTGCGCTTGACAACTATCTCGGAAACCAAATCCAAATAGTGTCCCAGTGCTATTCGCTTGAGCTTAGAGCGGGAAGTGTGAGAAATGTGAAAATAATTCTGAATTAAATTCAAAATAAATAAATTTGAGACGTTTGCTTGCAGGTCAGTATTAAGCAACTAGACCATCAGAATCAGGCCAAATTACACCCTCGGATCAGGGATATTTCCCCAAACATATCTATGTACTCAAAATCTCCGATCGTGATCCACTAACCGTTGAATTGAAACTGGTCCGCCACGCGTGATCTGAGAATTCGATTGGAACGAAAACTTAACAAAACCTAGATCCGGTGTTTGTGAGCTTAAGTCTGACCTTTGGCTCAAGGGGGGCAGCCAGAAGTCCACCCTTGAGCTGAAACTGACCCACTTTGGTTTTAACCTAAGTATACTTTGACCTTAGGCCTATTTCGGTGTAATTTTAGGCTATATAAGGACCTTTAAACCCTCTCTCATTCAGCTATACGAATTTGAGAAAAACCCTAGGTGAGAGAGAGAGAGAGAGTGTGTGTGTGTGTGAGAGTTGTGGGAGCATCTCCCTGCCACCTGATCCTGCCGCTCTGTAAGCTTAACCACTCCATTCTAATCGTTTTCCCGACGATTCGGACATCATTTCTAGGTAAGAAACCCTAACCCTAACCTGTTGTGGGGTTTTGATAGTTGTACGTGATGAAATAGCTAATCTATTTCATTCTATAGGTTACCAAACCGCCGTATGCTAAAGCTTAGTGAATCTATCAACTCCGTTACGATTCTACGACAAAAGGTGCAGACTTTAGGTGTATAGGTTATGGTTTTCAACGCTTTCAATGTCAGATAATGTTAGATTCATGATCTGCATGCAATTGCACATGTACAAAGTGTTGTCTGTTTTCCGTTTCGATTGATATAGAAATTTTGTGTATTTTAGGTATTTGTAGAAAGTACCATATACGTATAAATTTTGGAAATGTGTTTTCCATGATTATTTGTTGTATGAACATATTATATATGCGTATAACACTTACTTGGTGAGAGGGTTCGCCCTAATACATGTTTTTGCTAATATACACCATGTATGTTAAAATAGTGTATTCTAAGTGTATGTGAAAATGCTTGTAAGAGTAAGTGCTTAGATAATCATGCTTCAGGTAGGAGTTGAGATGAGATTCTTAACTACCTTAGAAACGTATATGATTTTCTCCATGATGGTTATTCAAGTTAATCGCTTACTATGAAATATATGTGTTTGTATTCCTTGTTTACATTGTGCTTTGTAACATGCTTTATGACTTGTTTGTTAACATACTTGAATTACTTTGTTTATTATGCTTTACTCCACATGCTCTGAATAAGGATTGATTGCGATTGGGACTATGATTATAGTCCAGACAATCGGTACCAGACTTGAGTTCGTTGTTGAGATTCATTTCGCCACGTATGATGTGTTTAACGAACCCGAGTCATACTTCCGTTGACGACAGTGGTTAAGCCATGCGAAGTGCTTATGCAATTCATGTCTAATATATGTTGACCATGTTTGGACGTTACTGCTTGAGCCTGGTACTAACCTTACCAGTGAAATCCCGTTAACCATGGTATCTCGATCCGCTAAGACTCATGAGCCGGGCATGGTGGTATGGGACACCGTGGTTGAGTTGTCGGCCTACGCTGGGGTCACGTGCCTCCTCGTAGTGTCCATTGAGCAACCAGACTCGTGAGCCGATTATGGTAGTATGGGACACTATATTCGACCTGTCGGCCTACACTAATTGGTGACGAGCCCTTTGTAGTGACCTCGAGCATACTCCGAATTTGCGGTGAGGCGACGAGTTTTGCAGCGGTAAATGGAGTATGAACTAGGCCTGTATCAATTTAGTGATGAACCATTAAAAAGGTAATGGGGGAGTGGTGTAACGATTACGTGTAACAGCCCTGGAACCACACTATCGTAGGAGATCATCTAGGTTTGACGACCCTAGAATGGATCATGTTTGGGAATGATACAAGGGAGGTACCTTAGTTTCCCAATCCTGCTGTTTGGAATGGACTAATAACAACTCGGTAATCATGCTCATTATCGCACTGCATGTGCCTGGAAGATGTGGAGCACTGAGGAATGGAAGCATGCCACGAACGTAAGATGGTGTCGCATGAGGGAGTATGCCGGTGAGGGCATGCATCATGACTGCATTCATACTTGCATTAATAAGAGTAGTTAGGAGTGTTTGATTGTACTACTTTATCATTACTGCTTGACTGAATTGATAACATGTTAACCTATGCTTTATTGTTCCATTGAGTTGATCACTCACTCCCATGTTACGGGACGGTGCTTGCAACACCAACCAGACTGTCTTAGCTGTAGGTGATGGCAATGCTTGTGAGGAAGAGCCGGACCTTTGCATTGACTATGATGCTTGCTCGTATTGGCTGTTTTCTGGCGGCTTCTTGTGAGCCATGTCTTGATTGACGGGGTTACAGGGATGTCGACTAGATGACCTTACACATTTTGGTACATTTTGGAATTGTACTTGTAATTATTTAACCTGGTAATGTTATCACACTCTGGAGACTCACCACAGTTTATATATTTTATATATCTATCACAATCTTCTGCTTGCAATTTAACTGTCTCTGGAGTATGATATGTTGTTTTGGTATAATCCCATTCATGTTTCAATGCTCTTATCATAATCATCATTATCTATGTTGCATAAGTGATGCGTTGGAACTCGGGAGCCGATCTTTGCTCGACCATCGATTTTCAGGGCGTTACAATACCATAGTCCAAGTATGGCCAAAGGTGAGCCAGGACAGGCCAGCCCCATATTATATACCGCACAAGCTTGAAAGAGAATTTTACATGATACCTTATTACTACTGTATTTACGGGTACCTTTTTTAAGAAGTTTTTTGATAAACAGCCCTAGCCCATTAATTAATTTAAGTAATTATCATTGGAGGCTAGGGCTCACAGTCAAAATCCATCTCGACTACCAGGTGCATTACCCCATGTTAGGACCAGGGCTCAAAACTCAGCCCCATCTATGATTCAAGTAGACCACATGATTGGAAACATTGTCCACATCCACTCTTCAAATCATTACCCTTGGTGTGGCCCATTTGAATCACATATAGATTTTTGGGCCCTAGCACTAAATTTTGGCGTAGAATCTAATGTTTGGACTAGGATTTATATAATCACCATGGTGGGCCCTATAAAAATCAAGGGTGGATATCTTGTTTTCTTTGGTGTGGCCCACCTGAATCACATGTAAAACTAATTTTTTATCCCTGGCCCTAACGTGAGATTATATGTCAAATGGTGGGAGTGGTCTAAGTGGATCTTGCATACACCTAAGTAGACCGCTTAAAAAATCAAGGTGGGAGTCTAAATAAAGCTCCCCCTTTTTTCTTCTTTTAAATATATGTAACATCCCGGATTTTTGCCAACCTGTGATTAGATGTCCTTAGGCAATGGGTCGCTCCTGACACCTTAGTAACTTGTCAGAACTCAATTCCACAGTCTAAAATCGCTTCTTAACCCATTTCTTTCACAAATCCCACCCTTCACCACCTTGATCTTTCAAGTTTTCTAAGTACTTTCATCCTAGACACTATTTTAAACTAGCTAAGTAGTATAACTTGGGTCACTTTATATACAAACTACAAAGGACTAAGTACCACCTCAGACAAAAATCTTATAGGACTAAATCCTTTAGAAATGAGACAAAGTAGCTAAGTGCTAAACTAGATTAGCTACGAAATCTGCTTGATCCACTTTAAATACGATCTGCAAGACCCAAAACTTGTAGAATCATTGACGCTAGGTTACCCTAAAATCTAGGATCAATCTCATCACCCGGCTGCTCTCGGGAGCATCCTAAAACTCCGTATCAGATCTGGACCACACGTCGGAAGTCCGAATAAGTCGAAGTTAAGGAATTAAGACTGCCTCGCTGGGCTTGACAACCATCTCGGAAATCAAATCCAGACAGTATCTCACGGCTGTTCGCTTGAGTTCAGAGCGAAGAGTGTGAAAACACTTGTTTTCTTTCCAAAATAAATATCTTGAATAGTAATCTGGGCCTTGTTACTTGCGGTCATTTTGTAAGCAACCAGACCGTCAGAATCTGACCCAAATACACCCTCGGATCAGGAAAATTTTCATAAACATATCCATGTACTTAGGATCTCCGATCGAGATCCACTGACTGTTGAACTGAAACTAGTTCGCCACGTGTGATCTGGGAATCCGAATGAAACGAAAACTTAACTCCACTTAGATCCAAGGTTGGTGAGCTTAAGTCTGACCTTTGGCTCAAGGAGGTCCGCCAGAAGTCCTCCATTAAGCTAAAACCAGCTCACTTTTGTTATAACCTAAGTATACCTTGTCCACAAGTCTATTTCGGTGAGTTTTTAGGACTATATAAGGACCTTAAACCCTCTCTCATTTCAGCCATCCGAATTTGAGAAAAACCCTAGGGAAAGAGAGAGAAAGTGTTGGAGATGTGGGAGAGTCTCCCTGCCCTTCTTCCCTGCTGCTATCCATGCTCCACCACTCCATTCTAATCGCTTTCCTGGCGATTCCAGCTCCATTTTTAGGTAAGAAACCCTAACCCTAATATATTTTGGGGTTGTTAAGGTTGTAGGTTATGAATTAGCTAACCTATTTCATTCTATAGGTTACCAAATTGTTGTATACAGAAGCTTAGCAATTCTATCAACTCTGTTTCGATTCTACGACAAAAGGTACGGATTTTAGTTGTATAGGTTACGGTTTTCAATGCTTTCAATGTCAGATAATGATAGATTCATGATCTGCATGCAATTGCACATGTATAAAGTGCTTTCTGTTTTCTGTTTTGATTAAAGATGTAGATTATGGAATTTTACATATTCTAGGTATTTGTAGAAAATACCGTATATGTATAAATTTTGGAAATGTGTTTGACATGATTATTTGTTGTATAAATATATAATATATGGATAAAATACTTATTTGGCGAAAGGATTCGCCCAAATACATGTTTTACTAATATAAATTATGTATGTAGAAATACTATATTGTAGAAAGTACCGTATACATATATATTTTAGAGATGTGTTTGCCATGATTATTTGTTGTATAAATATATTATATATGCATAAAATACTTGCTTGGCTAAAGGACTCGCCCTAATACATGTTCGCTAACATACACTAAGTATGTTGAAATAGTGTATGTAAAGTGTTTGTGAAAATGCTTGTGTGAGTAAGTGTTTGGATGTTGATGCCTTAGGTGGGTGTTGAGATGGGATTCTCAACTACCTTAGAGACATGTATGATTTCCTCCATGAGTTTGTTTACTTAAACCGCTTACTTGTGCAATATTTGTGTTTGTATTCCTATTTACGTAGTGCTTTATAACATGCTTTATAACATGCTTTATGACATGCTTACTAACATGCTTGAATTACTTTGTTTATTATGCTTTACTCCACATGTTATGAATAAGGATTGATTGAGTTTGGGACTATATCTATAGTCCAGACAATCGGTACCAGACTTAAGATCGTGGTTGAGATTCATGTCGCCACGTAAGATGTGTTTGACGATCCCGAGTCGTACATAAGTTGGCGACCGTGGTTAGGCCACGTTAAGTGCTTATGCACTTCATGTCGTCCAATTGATTGTGCGCTCGAGCTAGTCAAGCTCGTCAAGTAACCCGATACGTCTAATGTATGTTCACCATGTTTGGTTGCTACTGCTTGAACCTAGGGTACCAAACTTACTAGTGGAATCCTGTTAACCATGGTACCTCATCCGCTAAGACTCATGAGCCGGGCATGGTGGTATGGGACACCGTGGTCGAGCTGTCGGCCTACACTGGGGCCACGTGCCTCCCCGTAGTGACCAGTGAGCAACCAGACTCGTGAGCCGATTATGGTGGTATGGGACACTATATTCGTGCTGTCGGCCTACATTGATAAGGTGATGGGGGAGTGGTGCAACGATTCCGTGTAACAGCCCTGACAGCCCTTTGTAGTGACCTCGAGCATACTTTGAATTTGCGATGAGGCGACGAGTTTTGTCGCAGTGTATAGAGTATGAGCTAGGCCTGTATCTGTGTAGTGATGAATCGTTAAAGAGGTGATGGGGGAGTGGTGCAACGATTCCGTGTAAAAGCCCTGGCAGCCTCTGCAGCGACCTAGAAACACATTATCGTATGGGATTAACTAGGACTGACAACCCTAGAATGGATCATGTTTGGGAATGATAAAAGGGAGGTACCTTAGTTTCCCAATACTGCTATTTGAAATGGACTAATAACTACTCGGTAATCATGCTCATCATCACACTGCATGTGCCTGGTAGATGTGGAGCACTGAGGGATGAACGCATTCGCGAACGTAAGATGGTGTCGCCTGAGGGTGGTTTGGCAAGGGCATTCATCATGTCATTTCATACTTGCATTAAATAAGAGTAATTAGAATTGTTTAATTGTACTGCTTTATCATTACTGCTTGACTGAATTGATAACATGTTAACCTATACTTTATTGTTCCACTGAGTTAGCTGCTCACTCCCATGTTACGGGACGGTGTTTTAAAACACCCACCAGACCCTGTATCAGGTGCAGGTATCACTGGAGAACAAGAGACTGAGCTCGACTTCTATGACGATCAGGAGGAGTTCTCCTACATGCAGTTCGCTGGAGGATTCGCATAGGCTGTCCAGTGCTATGGGGCTATAGGGCTGATAATTTCATTTGTACTATTTTGACATTTTGTTTCAGAACCAACATATATATATACGGTGACTCAGTTAGTGTTCATACTCTGGAGATCGAGAATGTTTTATTTTATATATATCTATATACACCTTTTAGTCTTCCGCTTACATTTTATACATGGATCTGGAGTATGAATTACTGTTTTAGTAGAATCTCACTCATGTTTATTGTACTAACACAGACAACATTTAATCATCATTATCTATGTTGCATAAGTGATGTTCTGGAACTCGACAGTTGAGTTACTACTCGACCCTCGATTTTTCGGGATGTTACAATAAATCTAGGGAATTTTTGGCCTAGTTGGGAGATCAGCCTGATTTTTTTAGCTCGAGTCTAACATGGATTTACACTTCTAATGGGAGTGGATTTCACAAATACATTGCAATGTGCCACACCAAAGAAAACAGTTAAGAGATGTTGCTTTCGTATAGGCCCAGCCATTAGATCCACACCAGCCTTTAGGCCTAATCTATATGAAATAGTTGAGAGGATGATGTTGCCTTGTACTATGTGACCTGAATCATGGATGTGGCTAAGTTTTAGGCCCCGGGCTTAACATAGGGTGATTAACCTGATAATGGAGGTGAATTTCATATAAACATCACAGTGAAGCCCACCCAAGCTGCCCACTCCTTGCACTTCCTAACCCCAACTTCCATTAACAAATCTAATGTTATTGAAAATAGGACATATATAAATACCAAACACGAGGAAGTACTTAGGTAAAATTCCTAAAAGGAAACATTATTCCTTCTTTGGACGATCAGGTGACATTGCCCACATGGGGCTACCTCGATGTATGTGTTATATATTCTTTTTGGCAAACAAATAGATTCAAGAGATTGATAAAAAATTTTACCATTGCCAAGGTCAGGTGACTTGGTACCAATGACAACTTTTCTGTTTTCAAATGAACTTAAACTAGATGGTGCTGAAAGTTTGATGATCCCTGCAAGTTCCTGAAGCAGATGTAGTTTCCGTTGTTAAGAAATAGATGCAACATTTTTTACAGAAAAAAAATAAATAAATTGCAATGTCCATTAAAATATAAGAATGCAGTAATAAACAATAAATTTCACATGAGAGGAATTACTTGAATACATACATTGTTAAAACACCCACACATTTGTAGAATAATATGATTTTCAATGACTACGCTCCACTATATATTATTCAAAACTGCAAAGTGATTAAAGTCAAAAGGATTTAACCAAACATGGCAGAAAATAGTATTTGTGAGGCAACCCAAAATATAACTGAAACCCATTTATAGTGAATGTCGGAAAACCTCTAAAGAACAAACAAAAAAAAAAATGTTTAGAAGTACCGTGATAGCATCGGCAACAGTTGTTGCCATGTTGTATGTAATTTCTTTAAACATCTCATCCAAGAAAAACACTATGGTCGTGAGCTTTCTACCAGTCAACAGAGCTTCAATCTCCTCATGTGCAAGAATTGTTTGCCTAGGTCCATCCTTCGTAGGAGGCTTCAAAGCAACTCATGTATTCAATGCAAGGGTTTGGATTTCAGGATCAGCATTCACCTCATGGGTTACACAATGAACATGCTCAGATAAGTATCCCCAATATCCGTACTACGAAACATGGAAGATGTGCACAAATACATTAATTCCTATGCCTTTATCAACCATTGCCTATAGAAATAAACAAACCAACAATAGAAATTGAAACAAGGAAAGCTATGATAAAGAAAGAGCATGCACAAGAAGGGAATCTGCTAGCATTGATGACGAGAACCCAATGGATAACAAAGAGCATACCTATCAGGATTATTGCGGGTTTGCTTTGAAATCTGCACAAAATGTTCATCAAGTAGCTTCGGGTGCTTCGTAGTTTGCATATAAACTTTTCTAGCATGCCCAATCCTTTCTAACTCAAAGGAGCCACTCTATCCAATGAATCGCTTCCCGTATACGTCAAGATAATCTGGAATAATTTGATTGAATGACTTAACATATCATTGTTTATCTTAAATAAAGAAGTTGGGATGGGATCCTGTCAAAATTTTAGCATATATTTTGTGTAAGCTATGCATCGAATATAACAATAATCATGAACATGACTATAAAGACCTTTAAGAACAAAACCCTTTTTTCCCTTGAAAGTTCAAAAATCTAAAAGCCCTATGGCAATGTAAGCCACCTTTATCCAGGTATTCTCAAATTAATGACTACAGTGAAATCAAATGGAGCAAGCACCCTTTGGAAAGACTGCATGTCCTCCAATGTAAACTTTTCTTTAACTTGAGGGTCGACGGATCATTTAGAAAACAATCCTCGTCTTCCAGCAAATTGAATCTGCTTTTACATGGATCTCAAAAATCCCTCTACCTAGAGAAGAGCAAGGTGGTAGAAAGAACCAAAACCTAAGTACTTAGTTTAAGGATGCACAAATGGTAAAAGAATAGGTAAATAAACAAATATGCCTGGAAACAATTCAAGAATACAACACTCAGAAACATGGGTGTAAAATTTATGACCGGACTTTTGTATTAGCACCAGTGTTTTAAATAGCGAATGAATAGCGTATAGCATAGCATTCACGCCAATGTCAACTTATGGGATTTTATGAAGAAATCAGTAGCATGATAGTAACCAAACATAATGGTTTGTTTAGAGTATCCTGGTTGCTTTATCATTTCAGAAAACACACGATATCTACTTGTGAGAAAATATCCCATCTTTCCAGAAAATATCAAGGGTACTTTGTTATTTTCATCATCATATTATGAAATACTTTTTCCTTATTTATTTTAGTGTAATTTTGTGAAACATCAATGGTACTTTTTCTCGTCTTTTTTTTTTCTTTCTAAAAAGCACATGATAATTGAAGTAATCATAATTGCTTCATCTGTTCATGTATTCACCTTCTGGAAAAGTCCGACCACTCCAATGCAGTCTACTAAATGTGATGTTTTCCCAAAGAAAGAGCGAACACCAGTGGCAATCTGTAACGCCCTGAAAATCGGGGGTCGAGTAGCAACTCAACTCCCGAGTTCTAAAACATCACTTATGCAACATATATATTTATGATTAAATGTTGTCTGTGTTAGTGCATTAATCATGAGTGGGATTATACCAAAACAGTAATTAATACTCCAGATCAGTTGTAAAACGTAAGCGGAAGACTGAAAGATATAATTAAACGTATATAAGTCAAAGATCACGATCGGTCTCCAGAGTATGAATACATCACTAAGTTACTATATACATGTAATAGTCTCAAAAATCAAAATGTCAAACAGTACAACTACAGTGATAATCCTTGTAACCCCGTCAATCCAGATATCTTAAGCGAAGCCATCGGAGAACTGCATGTAAGAGTACTCGTCTTGATCATCATAGTACTCGGGCTCCGCCTCAGGGGTCACATCATCATCTGAAATCAAGACGGAGTCTGGTTGGTGTGTAAAACATCGTCTTGTAACATGGGAGTGAGTGATCAACTCAGTGGAATAATAAAGCAAAGGTTAGCATGTTATCAATTCAATCAAGCAGTAATGATATAGCAGTAAATCACACATCCCTAAGTACTCTTGTTAATGCAAGAATGGTATAAATGTATGATGCATGCCCTCACCTACGCTCCCTCAGCGACTTCATCTCATGTTCGTGCATGAACAATACTGCCTCAGTGCTTGACCTGCTACACTTGAACGCACGCGTAATGCGGTGCATGCATATGATTACCAAGTTCTTATTATCCTTTTCATACAGTAGGATTGGGAAACTAAGGTACCTTGCTTATATCATTTCCCAAACAATGATCCTTTCTAGGGTCGTCAGTCCTAGTCAATCTCATACAATATTACGGTTCTAGGTCGCTGCAAAGGGCTCGTCGCCAAATCAGTACATGCCTAGTTCATACTCTTGTTGCTACGAAAGGGTCGTCGCCTCCACGTAGACTCAGAGTACACTCGAGGTCACTACAAAGGTCACGTCTAGGGCTGTCAAGGCTGTTGCACAAAATCGTTACACCACTCCCCCATCACCCATCATGGCTTAGTCACCAAAACATTGTAGGCCGAGAGCTTGAATACAATGTCCCATACCACCGTATTTGGCTCATGAGTCTGGGTTGCTCACTGGTCACTACGGGGAGGCTCGTCACCCCAGCGTAGGCCGACAGCTCGACCACGGTGTCCCATACCACCATGTCCGTCTCATGAGTCTTAGCGGATCAAGGTACCATGGATAAACAGATTTCACTGGTGAGTTTGGTACCCTAGGTTTAAGCAGTAGTGTCCAAACATGGTTAACATACATCTACCCAATATGGTTACTTGACGGTCTCAAGTAGCACGAGCGCACCTAAAGTTGATCGACATGAAGTGTATAAGCTCTCCGTGTGGCCTAACCACTGCTGACAACCTTAATACGACTCGAGTTCGTCAAACACGTCTTACGTGGCGAATGAAGCTCAGCCACGACTTCAAGCCTATTACCGATTGCCTGGACTATAACATAGCCTCAATCACATTTAATCCTTAACCAGAAAAACATGTGGAGTAGTCAAAGTAGAATTAACAAAGTAATTCAAACATGTTAACAAGCATGTTATAAAGCACAATGTAAGCAAGAAATACAAACACATACATTCGTAAGTAAGCGATTAAATTAAACAACTTGCATGGAGGAAATTATACACGTCTGTAAGGTAGTTGAGAATCCTATCTCAACACCTACCCTAAGCACTATCATCTAAGTACTTACTCATACAAGCATTTTCACAAACACTTAGAATACATTAGTTAACATCATAACGCATATTGGCCAAAACATGTATTAGGACGAATTCTTTCGCCGAGTAAGTATTACACATATACCTAGCATATACATACAGTAATTAATCATGGCAAACACACTTTCATAATTTATACGTATACAGTATTTTCACACTATACTGAATACGCTAAACACCACAATTTGCATGCATAACTGAATCACAAAACGAACATTGCATTGTACATGTAAAATAACACCCAGATCATGAATATATCATTATCTGACATTGAAAGCTTTGAAAACCATAACCTATACATCTATAGTTCGCACCTTACGCCATAGAAGCATAACGAATTCAGTTCGTTCACCCTTGCTTCGTCTAAGGCACAACGGCAACCTATTTCATGAAATAGGTTAGTTGATTCACCCTTTCAACTATCAGAAACCCTAGAACGGATTAGGGTTAGGTTTTCTTACCTGAACACGAAATCAAAATCGCTGGAAAATCGATACGGTAGAGATGATCAGGAACGTGGAATGGTAGGAATAGAGCAACAGGAATTTCCTCTCACTTCTCTCACACTTTCTCTCTCTTTACCCTCTTCTCTCCTAGGGTTTTCTCAAATTCGTATGGAGGGAATGAGAGAGGGTTTAAGGTCCTTATATAGGCCTAAAATTGATGGAAATGGCCCCAGGGCCAAGGTATACTTACGTTATGTCCAAAGGGAGACTGTTCCGTCTCAACAGAGCACTTCCGGAGCCCCCCTTGAGCCAAAGGTCGGACTTAAGCTCACTGTCCTTGGATCTAGGTTGAGTTAAGTTTTCATTCCAGTTGGGTTCCCAGATCACATGTGGCAGACCAGTTTCAGTTTAACGGTCACCGAAACTCGATCAGGGTTACAAGTACTGCCATGCATGAGAAATTTCTCCAGATTCGAGGGTGTATTTGGGTCAGATTCTGACGGTCTGATTGCTTATATTCAGCCCGTAAGTGATGAGTCTCAGATTACTTAAATTTAGATTCATTTCTAAAGAAAACCACGTTTTCTCACACTCTTCGCTCCGGGCTCAAGCGAATTACTTCGGGACACTATCTGGACTTGATTTCCGAGATGGTTGTCAAGCCTAGCAAGGTGGTCTTAATTATATAATTTTGTAGTAATTGGACTTTTGACGTGCGGTCTAGATCCGATACGGAGTTTCATTGTGATACCGAGAGCAACTGGGTAATGAGATTGATTCCAGGATTTAGGGTAACTTAGCGTCAATGATTCTACAAGTTTTGGGTCTTGCATATCGTATTTAAAGTGGATCAAGCGGATTTCTTAGCTAATCTAGTTTAACACTTAGTTAAACTCGTCTAATTTCTAAAGGATTTGGTCCTGAGTGATTTCTGCCTGAGGTGGTACTTGGGTCTTTGTATGGAATTTTCCGAGTCGTTACACAAGCACAACAGCTTCAACCTCTCCATGCTTATATGTCAAACCGGAAAATACTTCATCTCCTGTCCTGTTTGTGACCGGAAGAAATTCTCTAGTAAAAGCAGACTGCATCAAGGATGCCAAAATCTCATAAGAGTTCAATTTGATGGATTCACCAAGAAATGAACATGTACCATCCAATCCAAGGCCCGATGTGTGGAATTTGACATGTAGCCATCCAATTATGCTGATGGAAATGTAACAGTTCCGTTATGCTTGTTGGATTTATATCCATTGACAGAATCATAGTTCATTCTTTTTGAGTTTTCAGAAGATGTTAAACAGCTATCCATGGAGCAATCAGTAAGCTCAGGTTGATGATGGACAAAGCCATATCCCATCAATCCCTTCTCTAGTTTCTGCAAGCTCATGTCTGATATCTCAGTCAATTCAGAAATTGAAGAGCTTAGGCATTCGACATCTTCTATGGAAAACAACTCCAAGAATTTTGATTTTGCGCTTCCAGTCCCAAAGAAGTACAACTATATGTAGCAAGTGTTTCCTGTGCTTCAATTCAAAGTTGAAGTGTTGCTGCACCTGAATGAAGGGGGAAAAAGGGATCCATGATTACAGGTAGCGGCATCAGGCCAATGCAATCAACAGTTTTCAACATAAAATCAAGTCATGCGATCTTACTTCAATCTGTTCATGCAGTTTCTTTTGCACTTCCATTTGCATCTGCAGTGCTTTAGCTATCTGCAAGCTTCTGAGAAATAGAATCTTAAATCAGTAAAACATATCTTCGTAATGATTTCCACAAGATGAACTTCATGGAAGAAATTCAGTAACATTCATCGCTTACTCATTAATCTACTCTTTGTAATTTTTAATTGTTAATGAAGTTTGACATTTGCTGAGAATAAGGTTCACTATTTTTTAAGCTTTAGATGATTCTAGTTATGTCCTTTTACCTCATATTTTTACAGGGTATAACATTCACTCAAGAGTCCATCGGAACTCACATGCAAATTCGAATTAATCAATGAGAATAAGCACAACAAAGAATAAAGTCACCAAACTTGTTTCCATTTGAAGGAATCGAGGTATGCTAAAACAGTTACGTAACGAATGTTTGACCCTTTTTTTTTTCCTTCTTCTCGGGATTTTGTTCTAACACTTATAGTTCCTGTAATTGTCTCTCAAATTCTATTTTGATCTTCTGTTTTTAAGCCGAAAGGATACTGTTTTCAGAATCACACCCGGTTTCTCTCAACAGATCTAATTCCTATAAAATACACAATTTGTTTTATCTTTTGCATGGTCTGGTCATAAGCACTCAAGAACCATACATCTACATTTGAATTTTAAGGAGTTCATTGCTTGGCCCGAATTACCATCGTTTTCATTATACCATCATTCCATACAGGTGGGTCCATTTCTCACTTATATACCAATGCAATAGTCTGGTTGCTTGAACCATGGATGAATGTTGTTGCACAAAGATTACCACATCAAGCAGTTCTAATCATTCAATAGTCAGCTTGCAAATAGATGGTTAAAATGAAGCATAACATTTATGATTAAACTGAAGTATAACCAACAATCTCTATGTGAAACTACAAAGAGACGTACTTCTTTTCTTCTCTGAGTGACCCAAATCCTGTTGTGTGGCACACACGGGTACGAGTCAGGGTCATTCATCCCTCAGCTTTTCATTGATGGGCAACTGCCCAAACTTCAAACCAATCATCTGATTATGATGGTCCAACAGAACTTTCCATAGCAACGAATCCTCGAAATTCATGCATCTTATGGGGGAAATGCTCGTAAAAAATAGAATGAGAAGCTCTGAGCTACAAAGTTATGGAAGAAGGCCTCAACTTGAAATTCAAGATATCAATATCATGGTGATAAACCCATTTAGAAAAAAAAAAAAAGGACATTCAGTTGTGTTAAAATCAACAATCCACTTAAGGAGAGGGGAAACCTCTTTTTTTAAAAAAATAAGAAAAAGAAAAAATAAAAATGGTTGAGGCATACTGGAGCTGCTCACTGTTGTGCTCATCAAGCAATGATCCAGACTTTTTATCTAGAGGGTTTCCTTATAGAGGGGGCTGTTTGGAAAAAAAATCTCATCCATCAGAGATCCCACTGTCCATACAGAGGTTAGCTAGAAACAGTAGCCAAGAGGATCAGTTCCTAAATTGCTTTTATCATGGAAGTTGTTTGGACGTAGAAGTCTGAAGTTCGGGTGGGGTTTAGGTCAGTTGTCAAGGTCCTTTTAATGGGTTCAGTTGGAAAATGGTGACCCAATTTGAATTCGGGTTCGGTTCAGATTGAGCAAATTCGGCTCCGGTTAGGTTGGGTTGACACTAATGACATCTATTTGAGTCGTCGTGCCGCAACTTGGGTTTAGGTCAACCTTTACCCGATTAACCCAACTCTAGTTCAGATGGGGTTGGGTCAGTTATCTAGGTACTCCCGGGAAGGGTTGGGTTGGAAAATGCCAACCTAATTTGAATTCTGGTTGAGTTCGAGTTTAGCAAATTCGATTAGGTTAGGTTGGGTTGACACTTGTCAAAGAGAAAGCCGGTGATTGCTCATCACCTTCAACAGATCCCATTAATTGCTCACCAGCCAACAAAATGCCAACTCATTCGCCAACTCATTCCAATCAAGGATGATTTCTTAACATCTTAGGATTACTCCAGCACACTATACTTTATCCTTTTGTAATCAATCAAATCCCACAAAGTAGGAAACTCTACAACAGACATGTAATGTGCATATTGTTGGGGGCCTTGCACAAAACCTTAGGATTTAGCCCTCCATAACAAACCAAAATTATGGATAATAAAGCAATGAAAATAATCAATGCATCAATCACACACCACACAAGAGATTTTTACGTGAAAAACCCTCAAAGAGGTAAAAACCACGGGACCTCGTCCAGATCAGCAACCCACTATGAAGTAGAACGTTACAACCTTCTTCACTCACACAAGAGTGGATAAACAATGAGAGAAATAGAGAAAACAAAGAAATCTAACAGATTACAAGGACATAAAAATGCTGAGATATAGATTGCACAGTAGATAACCTCCACGAGCAGAACCTCCCTTCTATAAGCTCCCTCTCTCTCTCTCTCTCTCTCTCACCTTTGATAGCCCTAAACCCTTTAGCAAATCCCTTGTAAAGCTTTAGGAATCCCTCTTATTATACCTTAGAAAGCCCTAGGAACTCTTATTTATAGTTTTAGGAAACTCCCTTCCGCATCCCAGTTGCGAAAGGACTTGCGACAAGAAATCCGGCAAAATCGCGGAAGGAATCTGCGTAACCTCGACTGGTCAAACCGAGCCCACGACCAGTCAGGAGCCACCTTCGACCGGTTGAACACCTCCTTCGACTGGTCGAGCACCCCGGAGAAAAATAGTCCACAGTTGTCACGCCCCAAACATGGAAATCAGATTCACAGGAATCCAGATCGCCGAATCCGGTGCCGACAGCCTCTGTAGTACCCTATTCTCGTCTCCTAGTGTCCATATGCCAGATTTCGATCCTGGGATCCTACAAGGAGGATTTTTTTTTGTGTACATTTAACTCGTAATAAGCATAACCAGAAGTATACCCAAATCACAAAGGCAACATCAAGATGGGTCCCACCAATGTGGGCCCTTAAATCACTAAAGATAAATACAAGATCACCCATCTCTAGGCCTTCTCCTTAGTCCCTTAGCCTCCTTAGCTCCTTGCCTACACTTTTGATGGAGGTTGATGGGGTTTTAATGGTGTGGATGAGAGATGAGAGGGTGGGCCACACTTGTTGATCTTGGAATTGTTTGGGAAGGTTTGGACGTATGGAGCTTGGGAGAGTTGAGATAAAATGAGGGAAAGAGAGAAATAATGGCTAAAAGGGATGGGGTGATGTACAACATACACATTGGTGGGACCCATCTTGATGTATGCATTGTTTAAAGAGGGACCCCGGATTCGGCGATCGGGATTCTTGTGAATCCGATTTTCGGGTTTGGGGCATGACAACAGTCGCTGCACTTTGAGTCGTGCCACGACTCGTCTTCCACGACTGGTCGACCACATCCTTCGACCGGTCAAGCGAGGCTCACGACTGGTCGACGACAGGTCAAAAATCCCATCAAATCTCCCCCTTTTTGACCCAGGAGGGATCCACCTTCTTCAAGCCACCCAGGTTTCTACAAACCTTAAACTTGCCCTTAAGCAAAGCCTTTGTCATCATGTTTGACCCATTATCGTCCGTGTGGACCTTCTCAAGCTGTAACACCTTTTGTTCCAAGGTATCCCTAATCCAGTGATACCGAATCTCTATGTGCTTTGACTTGGAATGCTGACTTGGATTCTTACTCACGTGTATAGCACTCTGACTATCGCAATAGACCACGTGCTCCTCCTGCTTCAGGCTAAGTTCCTGTAGGAACCTCTTCATCCAAAGCATCTATTTACATGCCTCTGTGACTGCAATGTATTCGGCTTATGTTTTTGACAATGCTACGACCTTCTGTAAGTTGCTTTGCCAAGAAACCGCTCCCCCTACAAATGTGAACATGAACCCCGATGTAGACTTCCTGGAGTCTATGTCAACTACCATATCTGCATCTGTGTAGCCCTCTAACACAGGTTTACCGTCACCATAGCATAGGCTCAACCTGGATGAGCCTCTTAGATACCGTAGTATCCACTTCACCGTTGCCCAATGCTCTTTGTCCGGATTAGCAAGATACCGGCTACCGTCACCATAGCATAGGTTCAACCTGGATGAGCCTCTTAGATATTGTAGTATCCACTTCACCGTTGCCCAATGCTCTTTGTCCGGATTGACAAGATACCGGTTGACAACACTAACTGCAGATGCTATGTCTGGGCGTGTACACACCATAGCATACATCAAACTTCCTACCGCTGACGTGTAGGGTATCTTCTGCATATCTTCCACTTCTACCTTCATCTTGGGACACTGCCTGTCTCTCAATCTGAAGTGACCATCTAGTGGAGTACTGACCGCCTTCACTACATTCATATTGAACCACTCTAGAACTTTCTCAATATACCGCTCTTGTGACAGCCAAAGCTTCTTGCTGCTGCTGTCACGGGTTATCTCCATTCCTAGGATCTGTTTAGCCGGGCCCAAGTCTTTCATCGCAAAAAACTTGCCCAACTCCTGTTTCAGTCTGTCGATCTTCTTGATGTCTTTTCCCATGATGAGCATGTCATCAACGTATAAGAGCAGAACTAAGAAATCATCATCTGAGAACTTGCGCGTGAACACACAGTGGTCCGACTCCGTTCTGTCATACCCATGTTTCAATATAAATGAGTTGAACTTCTTGTACCATTGTCGTGGAGCTTGTTTCAGCCCATATAAGCTCTTCCTCAGCCTACACATCATATGCTCTTTGCCCTTGACTTCGAACCCCTCTGGTTGGTGTATGTAGATCTCTTCTTCTAGGTCACCATGGAAAAAGGCAGTTTTAACATCTAACTGCTCTATCTCCAGATCCATGCTAGCTGTCAACTAAAGCAACACCCATATAGATGTCATCTTCACCACTGGTGAGAATATCTCTTCGAAGTCTATGCCTTTCTCTGACCAAACCCTTTCACCACAAGTCTGGCCTTGAACCTCGTCTACGAATTCATCTGCTCGATCTTCTTTCTAAACACCCACTTGTTGCTCAGAGCTTTCTTGCCCTTAGGTAGTTTTACCATATCATAGGTGTGGTTCTTATGCAAGGATTCCATCTCCTCTTGCATAGCTTTCAACCACTCCCCCTTATGCTCGTCGGCTAGGGCCTCAGAATAATCTTCTGGCTCTCCCCCATCAGTCAGCATAATGTACTCATGTGGCGAGTACCTCTTGGACGGCTGTCTGTCCCTAGATGACCTCCTCACCTGTGGCTCAACAGGTGGATCAAGTGGGGGATGCTCCCCGATCCATCTTCTGAAGGAACTCCCTCGTCCTCTGCACCTTGCTGTATTCCCTCGTCATCAGGCACCACGGGAGGAATAACAGGATCCATGTCCTCTAGCTCACCTGAACTAGGCTGGTTCTTCTCTGGCTTACCAATGTCTTCTATACACTGATCTTTAAAGAAAACCACATCTCTGCTCCTGACGAACTTCTTCTCGGTCGGATCCCATAACCTGTAACCGAACTTTTCATCACAGTACCCTAAGAACACACACTGCCTAATCTTCATATCGAGTTTGGACCTCTCGTCCTTTGGTACTTGAACGGATGCCCTGCATCTAAACACCCTGAGATGACTGTACGATGGATCATGTCCAGTCCACACCTTCTCAGGTACTTCTCCATGCAACGGGGCTGATGGAGACCTGTTTATCAAATACACCACCGTGTGCATTGGTTCTCCCCAGAACGTCTTGGGCAGTTTTGCATGGGATAACATGCATCTGATTCTCTCTACATTGGTGTGATTCATTCACTCATCTACACCATTATGCTGGGGGTCTTGGGAACTGTCTGTTCATGCCGTATACCCAGAGACTTACAGTACTCATGAAAGTCACTAATGTATTCACCACCATTGTCAGTGCGAATGCACTTCAATGATTTACCTCTCTCTCTCTCGACCATAACATGAAACAATTTAAACACACCAAAGACCTCGTTATTGGATTTCAAAGCATAAGCCCAAACCCTCCTAGATGCATCATCTATAAAAGTAACAAAATACAATGCCCCACCCAAGTTTTTGTCCTCATAGGACCACAAACATCAGAATAAACCAAATCTAATGCATGCACTTTCTTAACATGAGAAGCAGTTTTAACGAATGAAACTCTATGTTGTTTCCCTGATAAACAATCAAGATAGGTTTTGAGAGCTGTACCTATCACGTTTAGAAGGAGCTGCTCCTCACTAGTACCTGAAGCCCTTTTTCACTCATGTGGCCTAGACGCCTATGCCACATGTCAATAGTTGAATCTTCCGTTGCGTTCAACCCACCCTTACACATACTGACACTTACCTTGTACAGGGTGCAACACTTCTTTCCTCTAGCCACGATCAATGAACCGTTGATGAGCTTCCATCGCCCACCAGCAAACTGGCTTTCATAGCCATCATCATCCAACCTTCTCGTCGACATCAAGTTGAGGCAATGGTCCGGGATATGCCTCACATACGTGAGAACCAATGTGCAGTCCACATCGGTCTTCACATAAATATCACCGACTCCCACGATTTTTGATACGCCAAAATTTTCCGTCTTCACAGTCCCATAGTCACCTGACTTATAGCTTGTGAAGAAGTCCCTGTGTGGAGTCGCATGAAAAGAAGCTCCCGAATCTATCACCTAGTCGGTGTCCTGATTCATAGCTATGAGACATACATCATGATCTGCAGAAAGAATAACTACAACGTCGCCATCTGAAGCCACCATAGTAGAATCTGATTCATCTTCCTTCCCTTTTCCTTTCTTATCGTTCTTCTTACCACGACATTTATGCTTATAGTGGCCATTCTTGCCACAATTCCAGCAATCAACATCTTTTATGTTACTCGACTTGCCTCTTGATTTATCTCGGGCCTTCCCGCCCTTCTTGTTCTTTCCTCTCCCCCATTCCTGTGTCACAATGGCCTCTTGCTGAGTAGACCCCTGAGACTACCTCCTTGTCTCTTCATTGAAGAGACAGCTAGTTACCTGTTCCACGAATATCTTTCCATCTGGCACGGAGTTACTTGAGACACCACCAATGTCTCCCAACTATCAGGCAATGAACTAAGCAAAAGTAAAGCCTGCAATTCATCATCCAGGACCATCTTCATAGAGGAGAGTTGGTTCACTATATTACTGACCTCATTCATGTGCTCGGCGACAGAACCACCATCCTTGAACTTGAGATTCACAAGTCGCCTTATCAGAAAATTTTTATTACCGACTGTCTTCCTCTCATATAGCCCTTCTAATTTCAGCCATAGGCTAGCGGCTGAGGTTTCCGTAGACACATGGTGGAACATTGAATCATCCAACCATTGTCTAACAAACCCCACCGCCTTTCGGTCCATCTTCTGCCAATCATCATCAGTCATATCCTTTGTAACACCTTGAAATTCGAGGGTCGAGTAGCAACTCAACTCTCGAGTTCCAAAACATCACTTATGCAACATAGATAATAATGATTAAATGTTGTCTGTGTTAGTGCAATAAACATGAGTGAGATTATACCAAATCAGTAATTCATACTCCAGATCAATTGTATAAAGGCAAGCGGAAGATTGAAACCGTATATATATATATATATATATATATATATATATATATATATATATATATATATATATATATGTATGTAAAAGAAACAAAACTATCTCAATCTCCAGAGTATGAACCCATCTGAGTCACCATATACATATATCTGTTTTGTGAATAAAATGTCAAAAGTACAACTAAGGAGTAATCCCTGCAAGTCTAGTCGATCCTGGCAAGTCTAGTCGAAGCCACCAGAATACTACATAAATGAGAACTTATCCTGGTCCTCGTCGTAGTCCGGTTCAACCTCCTGAGTCGTCAGCTCATCTACACCTGAGACAGAGTCTGGTTGGTGTGTACAACACCGTCCCGTAACGTGGGAGTGAGTAGCTAACTCAGTGGAACAATAAAGCATAGGTTAACATGTTATCAATTCAAACAAGCAGTAATGATAAAGTAGTACAATCAAACACTCCTAACTACTCTTATTAATGCAAGTATGAATGCAGTCATGATGTATGCCCTCACCACACACTCCCTCATGCGACACCATCTTACGTTCGCGGCATGCTTGCATTCCTCAGTGCTCCACATCTTCCAGGCACATGCAATACATGATTAACATGATTACCGAGTTGTTATTAGTCCATTTCAAACAGGAGTATTAGGAAACTAAGGTACCTCCCTTGTATCATTCCCAAACATGATCCATTCTAGGGTCATCAGTCCTAGTTAATCTCATACGATGGTGTGTTTTCTAGGTCGCTGCAAAGGCTGCCAGGGCTGTTACGCACAATGGTTACACCCCTCCCTCATCACCTCTTTAATGGTTCATCACTAAAATGATATAGACCTAATTCATACTCTATACACTGCGGCAAAACTCGTCGCCTCACCGCAAATTCAGAGTATGCTCGAGGTCACTACAAAGAGCTCGTCACCAATCAGTGTAGGCCGACAGCTCAAATATAGTGTCCCATACTACCATAATCGGCTCACGAGTCTGGTTACTCATTAGTCACTGCGGGGAGGCACGTGGCCCCAGCGTAGGCCGACAACTCGACCACGGTGTCACAACCACCATGCCCGGCTCATGAGTCCTAGCGGATCGAGGTACCATGGTTAAAGGGATTTCACTGGTAAGTTTGGTACCCTAGGTTCAAGTAGTAGTGTCCAAACATGGTGAACATACATTAGACATATCGGGTTACTTGACGAGTCTGACTAGCTCGAGCGCACAATCAACTGAACGACATGAAGTACATAAGCACTTCGCGTGGCCTAACCACTGTCGCCAACTGAAGTACGACTCGGGTTTGTCAAACACATCCTACGTGGCGAAATGAATCTCAACCACGATCTCAAGTTTGGTACCGATTGTCCAGACTATAAACATAGTCTCAAACTCAATCAATCCTTATTTAGAACATGTAGAGTAAAGCATAATAAACAAAATAATTCAAACATGTTAACAAGCATATCATAAAGCATGTTATAAAGCACTATATGAACAAGATAACAAACACATATATTTCATAAGTAAGCGGTTAAAGTAAACAACCACATGGAGGAAATCATACATGTCTCTAAGGTAGTTGAGAATCCCATCTCAACACCTACCTAAGGCACCATCATCCAAACACTTACTCTCACAAGCATTTTCACAACCATTTAGAATACACTATTTCAACATACATAGTGTATGTTAGTAAAACATGTATTAGGGTGAGTCCTTTCGCCAAGCAAGTATTTTACACATATATAATATATTCATATGGCAAATAATCATGGCAAACGCATCTCCAAAATTTATACGTATACGGTACTTTCTAGAATACACTAATTATACATACATAGTGTATATTAGCAAATCATGTATTATGGCGAGTCCTTTCGCCAACTTAGTATTTTATCCATATATATTATATTCATGCAACAAATAATCATGGCAAACACATCCAAAATTTATACGTATATGGTATTTTCTACGAATACCTAGAATATGTAAAATTCCATATTCTACGTCTTTAATAAAAACGGAAAATAGACAATACTTTGTACATGTGAAATTGCATGCAGATCATGAATCTATCATTATCTGACATTAAAAGCATTGAAAACCATAACCTATACACCTAAAGTCCTCACCTTTTATCGTAGAATCGTAACGAATACGATAGGTTTGCCAAGCTTCCGTATTCGGCAGTTTAGTAACCTATAGAATGAAATAGGTTAGCTATTTAATAACATACAACCCTTACAACCCGAAAACATATTAGGGTTAGGGTTTCTTAACTAGAAACGAAGTCGGATTCGCCGGGAAAGCGACAAGAATGGAGTGGTGGAGCTTGGGTAGCGACAGGAAATAGTAGTAGGGAGTTTCTCCCACTTCTCTCACACTTTCTCTCTCTTTTCTCTCTTCTCTCTCTAGGGTTTCTCTCAAATTCGTATGGCTGTGAGAGAGAGGGTTCTAAGGTCCTTATATACCCTAAAAACTCTCTGAAATAGACTTGTGGACAAGGTATACTTAGGTTCTAACCAAAGCGACTATGTTTCAGCTCAACGGAGGACTTCTGGTGGGCTTCCTTGAGCCAAAGGTCGTACTTAAGCTCACCAACCTTGGATCAAGGTGGAGTTAAGTTTTCATTTCAGTCGAATTCCCAGATCACGCGTGGCGGACCAGTTTCAGTTCAACGGTCAGCGAATCTCGATCTGAGATTCCAAGTACATGGTCATGTTTATGAAATTTTTCCTGATCCAGGGGTGTATTTGGGTTAGATTCTGATGGTTTGGTTGCTTACAAAATGCTCGCAAGTAACAAGTCTCAGATTACTATTTAGATATTTATTTTGTGAAGAAAATAAGTGTTCTCACACTCTCTCGCTCCGGACTCAAGCGAACAGCCGTGGGACACTGTCTGGATTTGATTTCCGAGATGGTTGTCAAGCCCAGCGAGGCGGTCCTAAATCCTTAACTTCGTATTATTTGGACTCCTGATGTGCGGTCTAGACCTGATACGGAGTTTCAATGTGTTCCCGAGAGCAGTTGGGTAATGAGTTTGATCCTAGATTTTAGGGTAATTTAGCGTCAATGATTCTACAAGTTTTGGGTCTTGCAGATCGTATTTAAAGCGATTCAAATGGATTTCATGGCTAATCTAGTTTAGCACTTAGTTAACTTTGTAAAATTTCTAAATGATTTAATCCTAAGTTATTTCTGGTCGAGGTGGTACTCGGGCCATTGTACGGAATTTTTCGAGTCGTTACATCCTTAGATTTTGCTGATATGCCTAAAATTGGATAATATAGGTCCTTGCAATAAAGCAAGTCCTCCATCTTAGCCTTCCATATGGTCCAGTTAGAACCATTGAGGCTGATCATCCTTGATGAGCCACCTTCCATAATTCAAAACCGATCCTACCCGTTCAATGAACTTAGCTCTGATACCACTTTGTTGGGGGCCTTGCACAAAACCTTAGGATCTAGCCCTCTAGAACAAACCATAATTATGGATAATAAAGCAATGAAAATAATCAATGCATCAATCACACACCACACAAGAGATTTTTAAGTGGAAAACCCTCGAAGAGATAAAAACCACGAGACCTCGTCCAGATCAAGAATCCAATATGAAGTAGAACGTTACAACTTTCTTCACTCACGCAGGAGTGGATAAACAATGAGAGAAATAGAGAAAATGGAGAGATCTAACCGATTATGAGGACATAGAAGCGCTGAGATATAGATTGTACAATAGATAACCTCCACGAGCAGAACCTCCCTTCTATAAGCTTCCTCTCTCTCTTTCTCTCTCTCTCTCTCTCTCTCACCTTTAATAGCCCTAAACCCTTTAGCAAATCCCTTATAAAGCTTTAGGAAACCCTCTTGTTATCCCTAGAAAGCCCTAAGAACTCCTATTTATAGTTTTAGGAAACTCCCTTCCGCATCCCATTTACGAAAGGACTCGCGACACAAAATCTGCGCAAAATCACGGAACGAATCTGCGTAACCTCGACTGGTCAAACTGAGTCGATGACTGGTCGAGAGCCACCTTTGACTGGTCGAACACCTCCTTCGACTGGTCGAGTACCCCAGAGAAAAATAGTCCACAGTCACTGGACTTTGAGTCGTGCCACGACTGGTCGACCACAGCCTTCGACCGGTCGAGCGAGGCTCACGACGGGTCAACGACGGGTCAAAAAATCCATCACATAGCTGTAACATAGTTGTGAACTGATACTCATTTCTTTATAAATAGATCATCCTCCTCCTTGACAATCATTAAGCTTGGGAGAATTCAAACATCCTCTACACTTTTATGGTATCAGAGCTAACATCCTGAACTTGTTCTCTCCTGCAATTTTTTTCCCTCCTTCCTCTATTTTCTTATCAAAATGAGTGAGTCCTCAGTTAATACAGAGCACACCCCTTCTCCTGCCAAGCCTTTTTTCCCCCCTTCTTCATCAACTTCTGCCATCCTCACTATAAAACTCACTGGTAAGAACTATCCCATATGGGTCTCTCAGATCCTTCCCCACCTTCGTGGCCATGATGTGCTTGTGTTCGTTGATGGCTCCATCAAGTTCCCTGCTAAACTCATCACTACCGGATCAACCTCGATGATAAATCCAGAATTCATCGCTTGGCAACAACATGATCAACTTCTCTTGGGCTGGTTGATCTCTTCTCTCTCGGAAGACGTTCAAACACAAGTTATTGGACTTCCTACGTCCTTTGCTCTATGGACTGCGCTTGAAGCCACATACGCTGCTCACTCTCGAGCACGCATCTTACAACTTCGCATGGAATTGCAATCCTCAAATAAGGTCATGATTCAATCCAGAAGTACTTTCAGCGGGCACGATCTCTTGCCCATCAACTCGCACTTGCTGTGAAGCCAGTCGACGATGATGACTTAATCCTTTACATCCTCGCTGGTCTACCATCCGAATATGGTCCATTTCGGACAACATCACCACTCGACCTACTCCCCTCACAACTGCTGATCTCCTTGGGTTCCTCCTCACCGAAGAGCTACGGATCGGCCACGATGCCGTTGCATCGGATGCCTACCCATCCGCCAATTTTGCTCATGACACCTCTCCTGTGCCCTCCAACAGCAAGGGACAACAACAGTCTCGGGGTCATGGTTATTGCAATCGTGGTCGAGGACATGGTCGCAACAACTTTCATGGACATTCTATGCCTTCATCATTTAATCCGCGCCCAGTCTGTCAGGTGTGCAACCGCATAGGTCATGTGGCTCTCCAATGCCACAATCGATTCAATGAATTATTTTAGTATGTTCCTCCACATTCCTCAGTACAAGCATATCATGCTGCTCTCACTCCACCAAACATTGAGAATTGGTATCCAGACTCCAAAGTAACGCACAATATCACCTCTGATCTGGCAAACCTCGATTTCTCCACTGAATACAATGGTAGCGACACAGTGAAGATCGGTAACGAGACAAGTTTGCAAATCAAACATGTTGGATCTTCTTCATTTAACGCTAATGGTTCTTCATTTTCCATGAATGATATATTGCATGTTCCAAGTGTTCAACGCAACCTTCTTTTTGTTCATAAGTTCACAAAAGATAACAATTGCTAGTTTGAATTTCATCCTTTACAATTTTGTGTAAAGAACATCCACACCGAGAAAGTTCTATTGGACGGGAAGAGCGCTATTCATCTATACCAGCTTCGCTTCAATAAAGCAGTCAATAAAACAGCCCTCCTTCATGATGCAATAGAACGGTGGCACCAAAGGCTCGGACACCCTGCCTTTCGGACGGTTCATGTTATTCTGAAACGGATCGGCGCACAATTTGGATCCAATAAACCACTTGCTGCTTGTGACGCATGCCAGAAAGGAAAAAGCCATGCGCTTCCATTTCCTAACCCATCAACTCCAGTCACAAAACCTTTGGAAATTGTTTATTTAGATGTTTGGGGCCCAGCTCCCGTTGAGTCATTCAATGGTAATCGCTATTATGTTCATTTTATGGATTCTTTCAGCAAATACACTTGGATTTTTCGAATATCCAAGAAAAATGATGTGTTATCATACTTCATTAAGTTCGTTCTTTGGTTGAAAATTTATTCTCTGCAAGAATAAAATACCTTCATAGTGATTGGGGTGACGAATACCGAAATGTTTCTTCTTTTCTTGCCCAATGTGGAATTGGTCACCGTGTTTCTTGTCCTCATACCCACTAACAAAAAGGTGCAGCAGAACGAAAACACAGACACATAGTAGAAACTAGCTTAGCTCTCTTGGCCCACGCTTTGGTTCCGTTTCAATTTTGAGACTTTGCATTTGAAACGACAACATATTTGATTAATCGGCTTCCCTCCCCGGTGATTCATAACCTAACACAACTGGAAAAGTTGTTCCAAAAACCACTAGATTATGATTTTCTCAAAGTTTTTTGGGTGTGCATGTTATCCTTGTCTACGACCGTATAGCATCACAAGTTTGAGTTTCGCTCAACTCGCTGCGTATTCCTTGGCTATAGCACCCAGCATCATGGTTATCGTTGCTTCGATCCTCACTATCGAAAGATTTATATCTCACGAAATGTGGTGTTTAATGAGTCCTGATTCCCTCTTGTAGGAACACAATCAAATAGTTCAGTCATGCCATCCAGCTCCTTACGGTCTTTTCAACAAACACTTGATGAGCATCGCCTTCCATCAGCTGTTCTACTACCTCTGCCGCCATCACTTCCACTACCTGTGGCATGCCATCATGTCCCTCCAAGTTCCACTTGTGGACCCCTAGGCTATCACATTTCTTCATCAGCAGAAGTACCTGTGCCTTCTCATGATGAAGCACTAGAAAGGTTGCCTTGTAACTAGCAATAACCCACTGATCCATAAATCAGTCCCTCACCTGCTGTTCAACGACATAGCTCACCTAGCCAATGCATGATAGAACCCATCCCAACTGATAATGCTCCTACTTCCAATTCCTCTACTCCAACTGTATAACCCATCATATGGTCACAAGAACGCAGGATGGCACTCGTCGACCAAAAATTCTGAACAACACCACAAGGTACCCTTTACCAGAATGCTTACTTGCCTACTTTATTTCTGATGTTGTTCCAACTTCTATGACTGCTGCATCAAAAATTCCTGAATGGAGGGTGGCTATGGCTGATGAGTTTCATGCCTTACTCAAAAATGGCACATGGACCTTGCAACCACCTAAGCCCAACATCAACATTGTTGGCTGCAAATGGATCTTTCGCATCAAGAGGCAAGCTAATGGATCTGTCGAATGTTACAAAGCTCGCCTTGTTGCAAAAGGCTTCAATCAGCAAGAAGGAATCGACTACAATGAAACCTTTAGTCTCGTAGTCAAGCCTGTCATTATTCGTATAGTTCTTTATCTTGCAATGGGTTAAGGATGGCTAATTCGTCAACTCGACATCATCAATGCCTTCCTTCATGGAACCTTAATTGAAGAAGTCTACATGCAGCAACCGACTGGATTTATTGATCCTCGATTTCCAAACCACATATGCTGTCTTCGAAAATCATTGTATGGCCTCAAGAAAGCGCCTCATGCGTGGTTTGCACAACTCGGCAACTTCCTATTGTCCCAAGGTTTTATGGCATCTCAAACCAACACCTCCTTATTTATTCAGTCTGAATCTTCATCAGTTCTCTATATCTTGGTTTATGTGGATGATCTTATCATTACTGGCAGCTCCACATTGGCAATCCAATTGCTTATCAAATGACTTAGTGTCGAATTCTGAACTAAGGATCTCGGATCCTTAAATTACTTTCTGGGCATTCAAGTTCTCCATGCATCCAATGGATTGCTACTCAGTCAACGACAATATATTGTGAAACTTTTACAAAAGTCAGTCATGGATGGTGTAACGCCTACATCTAATCCCTTCTCTCCCAACACCAAGCTTCACAACAATGGTAGTGAACCATTTGATGATGTAACCTTATAAAGAAGCGTTGTTGGTGCATGACAATACGCTACTATTACACGGCCAGACTTGTCGTTTTCTGTTAACAAAGTCTGCCAATTTATGTAACAGCCGACACTTGCTTATTGGATGGCCGTCAAACGTATCCTACGCTATCTTAAGGACACACTTGATCTCTGCCTACCAATTGCTCGATCTAAGACCTTTCACATTTCGGCCTTCTCAGATGTAGATTGGGCGGGCTGCATAGATGATCGCAAGTCAACGGGAGGGTATGCCATCTTTCTTAGCCCAAACATTGTCTCTTCGTCCTCTAAGAAGCAACGTGCCATCGCTCGTTCAAGCACAAAAGTTGAATATAGGGCGCTCGCGGATGCCACAACCGAAATAACATGGCTTCAATCCCTTCTTCATGAACTTCATGTTCCACGACCCAAGAGTCCTATTCTTTGGTGTGAGAACATTGGTGCTACTTATCTAACTGTCAATCCGATATTTCATCATCGGATGAAACATATCGAGATTTCCTTTCACTTCATTCGTGACAAGGTTGCTAGCAAATCTCTGGAAGTCCTCTATATCTCCACCAAAGACCAAATTGCTGATATATTCACTAAGCCTCTGTCCACAGCAAGATTTCATCTTCTTCGGCACAAGCTCAATCTCCTTCCTTGGACACTTCACTTGTTGGGGAGTGTCAAAGAGAAAGCCAGTGATTGCTCATCACCTTCAATAGATCCCGTTAATTGCTCACCAGCCAACAGAATGCCAACTCATTCGCCAACTCATTCCAATCAAGGATGATTTCTTAACATCTTAGGATTACTCCAGCACACTATACTCTATCCTTTTGTAATCAATCAAATCCCACAAAGTAGGAAACTCTACAACAGACATGTAACTTGCATAGCTATAACATAGTTGTAAACTGATACTCATTTCTTTATAAACAGATCATCCTCCTCCTTGACAATCATCAAGGTTGAGAGAATTCAAACATCCTCTACACTTTTAACACTAATGACATATATTTGAGTCATAGTGCCACAACTTAGGTTTAGGTCAACCTTTACCCAATTGACCCAACTCTAGTTTGGATGGAGTTGGGTCAGTTCTCAAGGTACTCTTAGGATGGGTTGGGTTGGAAAATGCCAACCTAATTTGAATTCTGGTTGTGTTCGAGTTGAGCAAATTCGATTTGTTTAGGTCAGATTGGGTGGGAATAATGACATGTATTTGGGTCGGATCGGATCGGGTCAAGTACAGAAAACCATGACTTTGTTTTGGATTGGGCTCCTTGGGTTGGAATTCAGATTGGGTTGGTTACAGGTTAGGCTCTCTTGAAGTGCTACTGGGTTCTCCTGCATGCAATGTCTGAATTGTATGTGAGAGCCAAATATGTTCTTGATAAAAAGAAAGTGAATTATACCAAATAATTTAAGGGGTTGATCCACACCGTCCATCCATTTTTTCAAATAATTTAAGGGGTTGATCCCAAAATTGAAGCATATCCAAAGATCAAGAAGATCATACCACAGTTGTAACGCCCTGAAAATCGGGGGTCGAGCATAAACTCAACTCCCGAGTTCCAACGCATCACTTATGCAACATAAATAATGATGGTTAAATGTTGTCTGAGTTAGAACAATAAACATGAATGAGATTATGCCAAAACAGTAATTCATACTCCAGTTCAATTGTATAAAGGCAAGCGGAAGACTGAAATTTTATATTTAAGGTATGTAAAGAAACAAAATTTTTGTGAACACCTGAGTATGAACACTAACTGAGTATCCATATACATATACTGTTTCTGAATCAAAAATCAAAATGCAATCTAAAAGATGAGTCCTGAAACCCTTGCGATGCAGTCTGCCTAAGCAAAGCCGTCAGAGTACTGCATAAATGAGAACTCATCATGGTCCTCGTCGAAATCGGGCTCCGGCTCCTGAACCGACGCGCTGTCTATACCTGTGACAGAGTCTGGTTGGTGTTGCAAACACTGTCTCGTAACGTGGGAGTGAGTAGCTAACTCAGTGGAACAATAAAGCATAGGTTAACATGTTATCAATTCCATCAAGCAGTAATGATAAAGCAGTACAAATCAAACAAGTTTAACTACTCTTGTTAAATGCAAGAATGAAATGACATGATAATGTATGCCCTTGCCAAACCACCCTCATGCGACAACATCTTACGTTCGCGAATGCATAACTCCCTCAGTGCTCCACATCTACTAGGCACATGCGGTGCGATGATGAACATGATTACCGAGTTATTATTAGTCCATTTCAAACAGCAGTATTGGGAAACTAAGGTACCTCCCTTGTATCATTCCCAAACATGATCCATTCTAGGGTCGTTAATCCTAGTTAATCTCATACGATACTATGGTTTGAGAGGCATAACGAAGGCGTCACAAAGGGCTCGTCACCCGTCAGCACGGATACAAATCTCACCGTATGCGGCTCAATTGTTGACCGTCGGCTCGAGTACAGGTCTCACCGTACTCGGCTCAATCACTAGCCGTCAGCTCGAATATAGGTCTCACCGTACTCGGCTCAACTCATACTCTAGTTACTGTGAAAGACTCGTCGCCAATCACAGACCTTAGAATATATCCGATGATACTACAGAGGACTCGTCACCCGTCAGCACGAGTACAGGTCTCATCGTACTCGGCTCTCGCCGTAAGTATCGACAGCTCGAATACAGTGTCCCATACCACCGTATTCGGCTCACGAGTGTGGGTTGCTCAATGGTCACTACGGGGAGGCACTTGGCCCCAGCATAGGCCGACAGCTCGGCCACGGTGTCCCATACCACCATGTTCGGCTCATGAGTCTTAGCGGATCGAGGTACATGGTTAACGGGATTGCCACTAGTAAGTTTGGTACCCTAGGTTCATACAGTAATGACCAAACATGGTGAACACACATTCGACAATCGGGTTACTTGACGAGCCTGACTATCTGAGCGCACAACAAGTTGGGTGATATGAAGCGCAAAAGCACTCCGTGTGGCCAACCACTATCGCCAACCGAAGTACGACTCGGGTTCGTCAGACACTTCCCTTGCGGCGACATGAATCTCAGCCACAATCTCAAGTCTGGTACCGAATGTCTGGACTATAGACATAGCCCCAACCTCATTCAATCTTCATCCATAGCATGTGGAGTAAAGCATGATAAACAAAGTAATACAAGCATGTTAGCAGGCATGTCATAAGGCATGTTATAAAGCATGAAGTAAAGCATGTTGTAAAGCATGTAATAGAGCACTATACAGATAGGGATACAGACACATGCATCATATGTGAGTGGTTGAAGTAAACAACCACATGGAGGGAATCCTACATGTCTCTAAGGTAGTCGAGAATTCCATCTCAGCACCGACCTACGGTGCTAACATCCAAGCATTTACTCTCACAAGCATTTACACAAACACTTGGAGTACACTATTTCAACATACATGATGTATGTTAGTAAAACATATATTAGGGATATCCTTTCGCCAAGCTAGCATTTTGTACGTGTATATCGTAATCATACAGCAAATAATCATGACAATTGCATTTCCAAAATTTACACATATACGATATTTCTAGAATACACAATTTCAACATACATAGTGTTTACAAGCGAACATGTATTACGGCGATTCCTTTCGCCAAACAAGTATTTTATCCATATACTATATAATCATACAACAATTAATCATGGCAAACACATTTCCAAAAAAAATACGTATACGGTATTTCTACGTATACCTAGAGTATGTGAAATTCCATATTCTACAACGTTAATTGAAACAGAAAACGGAAAGCACTTTATACATGTGCAATTGCATGCAGATCATGAATCTATCATTATCTGACATTGAAAGCATTGAAAACCGTAACCTATACACCTAAAGTCCTCACCTTGCTCCTTGGAATCTCAACGGATCAGCAAGGGTTGATGAGCTTCCGTATTCGAGAGTTTTCTAGCCTAAAGAGTGAAATCGGTTAGTTATTTCACAATCTATAGCCTATACACCTCAAATCAGATCTAGGGTTAGGGTTTCTCACCTTAAAACGGAGTTGATATCGCCGGGAAAGCGCCTGGAAAGAGGCGGTGTAGCCCGTGTGAAGATCGAAAGCAGTAGGAGGAAGGTGCTCCCACAATCCCAAGTTTTTCTCTCTTTTCTCTCTCTCACTAGGGTTTTATCCCAAATTCGTATGGCTGTGAGAGGGGCTGTTCTAAGGCCCTTATATAGCCTAAAACCTCTCCGAAATAGACTCCTGTTCAAGGGGTACGTCTATTATAGGTATTTCGGCATTGTTCCTGCTCAAAAGAGGGGTTCTGGTGGCCCTCCTTGAGCCAAACGTCAGACTTAAGCTCACAACTCATGGATCTACGTGGGATTACGTTTTCGACTCGATCGGATTCCCAGATCACACTTGGCGGATCATTTTCAGTTCAACGGTCGGTGGGCCACGATCCGAAATTCCAAGTACATGTAAATGTTCCTGAAATTTTTCCTGATCCGAGGGTGTAATTTGGTCTGATTCTGACGGTCTGGTTGCTTAATACTGATGCGCAAGAGAATGGTGCTAGATCACTATTCTAGATATTTATTTTGTAAAGAGAATAGTATTTTTCACACTCCCTCGCTCCGGATCCAAACGAATAGCCGTGGGACATCATCTGGACCTGATTTCCGAGGTGGTTGTCAAGCCCAGTGAGGCGGTCCTAGTTCCTTAACTTCGTGTTAATCGGACTTCCGATGTGCGGTCTAAACCTAATACGAAGTTTCAAGTCGTTCCCGAGAGTAGCCGGGTAATGAGTTTGATCCTAAACTTTAGGGTAACCTAGAGTCAATGATTTTGCAAGTTTTGGGTCGTGCAGATCGTATTTAAAGCGATCCCAACGGATTTCATGGCTAATCGAGTTTTGCACTTAGTTAACTTTGTTAAATTTCTAAAGGATTTAATCCTAATTGATTTCTGGTCAAGATGGTACTCGAGCCAAAGTACGAAAATTTACGGGTCGTTACAATCTTCCCCCCTTAAACAAAAAATTTCGTCCTCGAAATTTATACCTTTTCGTATTCCTCGAGAATCTGAGGGTAGTTCTTCCTGACCTCGGCCTCAGTCTCCCAAGTAGCTTCCTCCTCGGAATGATGTGTCCATAGTACCTTCACAAGTGGAATGACCTTGCTACGTAGTACCTGCTCCTTCCTGTTAATGATACGCGTCGGGCGCAACTCATACGTAGAATCCTCGCTTAGTTGTACCTGCTCCCATCTGATGATATGCGAAGGATCAGGAACGTACTTCTTCAGCATAGATACATGAAATACGTTGTGTACAGATGCTAGTGGCATGGGCAAAGCGAGACGATACGCCACATCACCCACTCGATCCAGTATCTGAAATGGACCGATAAACCTCGGTGTGAGCTTCCCCTTCTTCCCAAACTGAAGGACTCCCTTCATAGGGGAAACCCGAAGGAACACATGATCCCCGACCTCGAACTCAAGCGGTCGCCGCCTCGTATCGGCGTAACTCTTCTGCCTGCTCTATGATGTAAGTAGTCGACGCCTGATAATGTCGACCTTCTCTGTAGTCGCCTGCACCAACTCCGGGCCAATCAGATTACGCTCGCCAGCCTCAGCCCAACAATGCGGTGCTCTACAAGGACGACCATATAGGGCCTTATATGGCGTCATGCCAATAGTCGCCTGGAAGTTGTTGTTGTAGGCGAACTCTGCGTATGGAAGACAGTCATCGCAGCTGTCCTTGAAGTCCAACACACATGCCCGCAACATATCCTCCAGAATCTGGTTCACCCGCTCTGTCTGCCCATCAGTCTGAGGATGGAACGCCGTACTGAACTTCAACTTCACACCCATCACCTCCTGGATACGAGTCCAGAAGATGGATGTGAACCGAGTGTCTCTGTCTGACACGATCTCTAAAGGAACTCCATGCAGACGGACGATCTCTCTGATGTACAATCTAGCCAGCTCGTCTGCAGAGTTCGTAACTCTGATAGGCTGGAAATGGGCTGATTTAGTCAACCGGTCCACAATCACCCAAATGGAATCGTGCCCTCTCCTCATCTTCGGCAGCCCTGATATGAAATCCATGGAGATGAAGTCCCACTTCCACTCTGCTATGGGCATGGGCTGAAGCAGTCCAGGAGGTCGGCGATGTTCTGCCTTGACCTGCTGGCACATCAGACATCGAGACACATACTCAGCGATGTGGGTCTTCATGTTATCCCACCAATACGTCCGTCTCATATCCCGGTACATCTTCGTGCTACCAGGATGCATCGCAAGCTTCGAGTTATGGGCAGACTCGAGAAGCTCGCGTCTCAAGTCGGGTACATCAGGAACACATAGGGGGCCACGAAATCGTAGACCCCCATCAGAACCAACTCTCCACTCGGAGTCCTCGGCGTCGCTAGCCTGCTCTCGAAGCTCAGCCAGCCGTATATCGCCCTCCTGGGCCGCAATAATCCTGTCGTCAATAGTGGTCGCACCCGAACGTGCGCAACACACTCAAATGGCTCCTCCACAGTGAGCCTCTGTTCGAAGTCCCGTACGAACTCCACCATGTCCCACTTAGCTATCATCAATGGTGCCGCAAATGCTATCGCCTTCTTGCGGCTCAACGCGTCTGCCACAAGGTTCGCCTTGCCAGGATGGTAGGAAACCTCGAACTTGAAGTCCTTCAAGGTTTCCATCCATCGGCGTTGTCTCATATTCAAGTCTCGCTGTGTGAATATGTACTTAAGGCTCTTGTGGTCGCAGAAAAGCTCGAACTCCTCTCCGTAGAGATAATGTCTCCAGAGCTTTAATGCAAAGATGACAGCTGCCAACTCCAGGTCATGTGTAGGGTAATTCTCCTCGTGCTTCCTTAATTGTCTCGAGGCATATGAAATCACCCTATCCTTCTGCATCAGAACACAACCCAAACCAACGTGAGACGCGTCAGTATATATCGTGTACTTCTCCCCTTGCTCTGGCAATACTAGCACAGGGGCGGACGTCAACTTGTCCTTCAGCTCCTTAAAAGCTGCCTCCGCCTTCTCATTCCAGGCGAACTTCAGGTCCTTCCGAGTCAACTGAGACAATGGCCTGGCAATCTTCGAGAAATCTCGAATGAAGCGTCTGTAGTACCCAGCCAGACCAAGGAAACTCCTCACCTCGGCAACCGAGCCATGCTGCTGCCAATCCTGAACCGCGGCTACCTTAGCAAGGTCCACTACTATCCCATCCTTGGACACTACATGTCCCAGGAACTTGACTTCCTCCTGCCAGAAGTAGCACTTCTTGTATTGTGCGAACAACTGGTTCTTCTCCAGTGTACCCAACACCGCTCTCAAGTGCTCCTCGTGCTCCTCCCGACTCGTAGAGTATATCAAAATGTCATTAATAAAGACGATGACGAATCGGTAAAGGAAGGGCCGAAATACCCGGTTCATCAGATCCATGAACACGGCTAGTGCGTTCGTAAGGCCGAACGATATCACTAGAAACTCATAGTGCCCAAAGCACGTCCTGAAGGCTGTCTTCTGCACGTCCTCCTCTCTCACGCGCAACTGGTGGTACCCCGACTGAAGATCAATCTTCGAGAAATACCTCGCCCCTCTCAACTAATCGAACAGATCATCTATCGTGGGCAAAGGATACTTGTTCTTCACCGTGACCTGGTTCAACCTACGGTAATCAATACATAACCGTAGCGACCCATCCTTCTTCTTCACAAATAGCACAGGTGCTCCCCAAGGAGACACACTAGGCCATATAAAACCCTTATCTACAAGCTCGCCAATCTGCCTCCGCAGCTCCTCCATCTCACATGGAGGCATACGATAAGTCGGCAATGAGATGGGCGTCGCACCAGGCGTAAGATCAATCGTAAAATCAATCTCGCGCCGAGGAGGTAAACCAGGAATAGTCTTAAACACACCCATAAATTCCCGAACCACCGGCGTACCCTCCAATGTCGGACCATCAACTGGCACTAATAAAACAGCATAACAATCAACACGGCAGGACCAACTAACCTGCACTGGAAACGTGAAAGTTGTGCCATCAGATCCATAGGCGGTCACAATCCGAGTATCGCAATCTATCTCCGCCCTCATCTTAGCGAGCCAATCCATACCAAGGATAACGTCGTAGTGCCATAGTGGAGTGACAATGAGGTCGACGAGCACTGTGCTGCTACCCAAAACTATCGAGCAACCCTCGCATAACCGTGTGACATCCGAACAGGTCCCAGTGGCCGTAGTGAGTCTCAGTCCCTTAGTGGGAATAGTATGCAAAGATAGACATTTGACCGCCCCACAAGAAATAATAGAAGTAGTGGACCCAGTGTCCACCAATAAAGAAACGAAAGTACCATGAATATAAGCCGTACCCTCAAAAGCCGTCGGGGCTGAAATCTACGTCTCAGGTGCCTCGGCAACAAGCATGTGTACTCGAGCCTGCTGTTGATGGTTCGGCTGAGGAGCCAAGGGTCACTGTGGCGACACAGGAGGTCGGAAGGAAGGATGTGCAGGAGCAGTCTATAGCGGTGGAGCTGATATGGCCTGTGGGTAAGGACGATCCAACCTCTGCGGTGGCGCAAATCCGCTAGCCCTCATACGCGAGAAGCAACTCTCAGCAGGATGTCCCGGTTTTCCACAATACGTGCAGGTCACCATCGGGCGTCTCACACGAGCTACTGGTGCCACGGCCATGGGAGGCGAATCAGCACGAGGCCTCTTGCCTAGAATAGGCCTGCTCTGTAACTCCTGACGTGGCTTCGCAACCATACCACCACGCGATCTGGCCAATCGGTCCACATCCTGCTCGGCCGTCATAGACATGTGGACTAGTGCTGCGTAGGTAGGTATACTGAGGCAGAATATCTTCGACCGTATGTCGGGTCGCAAGCCTCCAGAGAATCGACGCATCCTCATCTGCTCATTGATGAGGATAGTTGGGACAAAGCGACCCAACTCAGTGAAACGGTACTCATACTCCGTCACCGTCATGCCTCCCTGCCTGAGGCGTAGGAACTCATCCTCCCGCTCGTGTCGATAAGTCTGCGAGTAGTATTTTTCGTGGAACCGGAACTCGAAAGCCTCCCAGGTCCACACGTAATCCACTGCGACCGTCCGCAGCACACTATCCCACCATAAACTGGCCTCCCTCTCAAACATGAAGGAGGCCAACTCGACCTGCTCTGCCTCTTAACAGTGCAGCATCCGTAGCATCTTGGAGATATGGTCAAGCCAGAACTCTGCCTCTTCGGGTCTGTGAGAACCCATAAATGAGGGAGGCCTCAAGCGCTGAAATCGCTCGAGTAAACCGCGTGTACCTACATCTCCAGTAGGAGGTGCGACGGATGTGGGCAGAGGCACATCCTCAAACCGAGCAGGAGGCTCAGAATGCTCATCAGGATGTGCGGATGTCGTAGGTGGAGTCGCACTACCACTATGGGATAAGGCCTCAGCGATAGTGGCCATAAGCTGCTGGTACTGCTGCTGCTGTATCTGCTGCTGCTGCATCTGCTGCTGATGCATCATCAACATCAGCTGCTCGATCCTATCAGTCGGCGGAGCAGCCTGGGAGTCACGCTGCGCAGATGAAGACGGCCGATACTACTTACGAACCAGGGGCGTATAAGGTGGCAGTCCACCGGTAGGACCAGCAGGAGGCTGATCAGAACCCAACCCTCGGTCCGCAGAACCGTTACTACCAGAAGGAGTCTGGTCCATAGAGCCGGTCAGAAGGAGATGTGCCGTGCTCCGTGTGTACTGTCGCGGCATGCCCTTTACAACATAAGGTACAACATTTGTGAGATAAAGCACAACACACATCATAAAGCACTTTAAGCATTCCACACATCATCAAAACAAAAGAGGCTACATGCCTTTCATTTACCCAAAATTGTCATAATACATGGAATACAGAGTTACATGAATCATGACAGAAATCACATGATAGCCAATACATCCACAACATCAAACACTTAGAACATGCTACTATCTACTACATCATCTACATGAAAACATAAACCGCCTATCGCAGTAACCCAAAACAAAGAACTACAAACAACAACGTGGATGCCTAGGCATCCGAGTCAGGCGATGGAGGAGGAGCATTCTTGTCCTGCACACAACACAGAATGTCCTTCAACGTACGAGACACCTTCTTAAAGCTCCTCTTCATGTAGGCTTCGGTCTCTTCAAGCTTGGCTCGGGTCTCACCAAGCTCAGCCCGAACCTCTCCAATCTCTTGCCGCAGGGCGGCCTGGTTCTCCTTGATGCGGTCCATACGAGCCTCTCTCACCGCATGAGCAGCGTCTGACTCAGGTGCACCAGGAGGAGAGCTCTCCTCAGTATCCTGAGCCTCAGGTTCTTCTTCTTGTATGTCATCACCGCCCTCCTCATCACTTTCTGCCTCAAGGTCAACACTCTCCTCGTCGGCGCTATCCGACTCATCTCCAGACTCATCGAGTCGTGCTTACCGTTGTTGAGGACCGATCTTCATATTCTTATGTGTCACCTCGCTTATGACTCGGACTGGTGCAAGGTCCTCCATGTTCAACCTATAGCCGACATCACGAGCCATCCTGCAAATCAGACGGCCAAATAGGAGCGAAAGATCATTCCTGGCAGATCGAACAACCTGAACTATCTGAGATAGGACGAATGTGGGCAGGCATATGTTGTCCCCGTGTCCCATTTTGTACAAAAAGTCCACCATCAACCGAGTACACTCTGTGCGGTTACCCGACCGTGGGTACACATTGTAGGTGAAAATGTGATGGAGTAAACGGAAGTCCTCGGCCATCTTTGTCACCGCAATACAATTTCTTCGCTTCCAAGCAACGCGGCGACCACAAAGGTATCGCGTGCGGCAATCCCTTTCCCGTGCACTTCTGGAGAAGTCGTCACTAGGAAACACTTGACCAAGTGGAAACTTCGTGATCCGAGCCACCTCATCCACAGTGATTGTGCGCCTTATGCCCCTCATAGAGACAGTGAACTGAGGAGGCTCTAATGACGAGTCCACGATGTGGGCATAGAAAGCACGAACCGTGTTCTCACATGCAGGGGACTCACCGTCAAACATAGAGTTTCATCCGATATCCACCAGGTGATCCATTATTGGGTGTAGCCCGAACATCCTCTCATCCACGTGAGCTTCAAACACGACTTTCCGGCTAGCAAAATGCCCATATTCAACGCCTATCGGATAGGCATTTCTGACGGGATGGTGAGGATCCAGGTCTCGCTTCGACCTAAACTCCTGAACGGTGCTAGTGCCGGCCCCCCCGTCGGATCTTCTTCTGGAATGGGCTGGGCAACTTGGGCCCGCATCATCAGCCGCGGTCTTCCTCTTTCCCATGAGAGATAGGATGGAGGAAATGGAGAAAATAGCCGCCACAACACCAAAGAGGGCCATGGAAAAATGACGAAATAGGGGAAAGGGGGTTGATTTCTTTGATCCTCCACAAGCAACGGTTCCAATAGGTGTAGAAGAGACACTAAGGGTAGGAAATGGAAAAGGAACAAAAGGAAAATGGAATGGGTTAGGAGATCACCCGATTTTGAGCTCCAAATGGGGGATATGAGAGCTCCAACATGAGAAAAAGGGAAAAGGAGGAGGCTAGGGCTGTTGTGGACGGTTGGAGTGGGTGGTTTATGGAAGAAAATGGAGGATTGCAAGGTTTAGGGGATGGGTTGAGAGAAAAAATCAGAAATGGGGGTTTGGGGCGTTTGAAAGGGGTGAAATGAGAGAGAGGGGAGCTCCAGCCCCTAAAATCCCAAACCCCAGCCAATTTCACATGTGCCACGTGGTAGGGGAGGTCGGGCCGACCAATCCCAGCCCTGGCCCCACTTCAGATGGGCCACCTGACCGCGGTCCGCCGCCGGGACCGCGGCTCCGCCGCGGTTCGCCTTGGCTGGCGCCGCGCCGCCATGGTGGGGCCCTGTTTGCCACGTTCCCAAGGTACTAAATGCACCTTGGTTCGACCCTGGGTCCTAGTGGATTTAAGTGGGGAGGCCCCCGACTCATTTCAGTTCCAGATCGGGCATTTTCGAGAAATTCCTGATCTGGACTAATCATTTCTGGTTTTTAACGATTGGTTTTGGGTGCATAGCGATCTGGACACGTCAATAGACGGTCTAGAAGCGATTTGGAGTAGACTCATGCAATTAGGATCGAGCACGGACTCGATCAAAATGCGCGTTTTCGACGAACTTCGCCAAATGGCAAAATCGGACATCCTAGGACTGTTTCTAAAATTTTTCTCGCACCCTCCTAGGTTGTAATGCGTCAGTGGACGTCGTGGGGACATAACTCAGGTCCAGTTTAATCAAAATCATGCTTTGATACCAACTTGTAACGCCCTGAAAATCGGAGGTCGAGCATAAACTCAACTCCCGAGTTCCAACGCATCACTTATGCAACATAAATAGTGATGGTTAAATGTTGTCTGAGTTAGAATAATAAACATGAATGAGATTATGCCAAAACAGTAATTCATACTCCAGTTCAATTGTATAAAGGCAAGCGGAAGACTGAAATTTTATATTTAAGGTATGTAAAGAAACAAAATTTTTGTGAACACCTGAGTATGAACACTAACTGAGTACCCATATACATATACTGTTTCTAAATCAAAAATCAAAATGTAATCTAAAAGATGAGTCCTGAAACCCCCGCGATGCAGTCGGCCTAAGCAAAGCCGTCAGAGTACTGCATAAATGAGAACTCATCCTGGTCCTCGTCGAAATCGGGCTCCGGCTCCTGAACCGACGCGCCGTCTATACCTGTGACAGAGTCTGGTTGGTGTTGCAAACACCGTCTCGTAACGAGGGAGTGAGTAGCTAACTCAGTGGAACAATAAAGCATAGGTTAACATGTTATCAATTCCATCAAGCAGTAATGATAAAGCAGTACAAATCAAACAAGTTTAACTACTCTTGTTAAACGCAAGAGTGAAATGACATGATGATGTATGCCCTTGCCAAACCACCCTCATGCGACAACATCTTACGTTCGCGAATGCATAACTCCCTCAGTGCTCCACATCTACTAGGCACATGTGATGCGATGATGAACATGATTACCGAGTTATTATTAGTCCATTTCAAACAGCAGTATTGGGAAACTAAGGTACCTCCCTTGTATCATTCCCAAACATGATCCATTCTAGGGACGTCAATCCTAGTTAATCTCATACGATACTATGGTTTGAGAGGCATAGCGAAGGCATCACAAAGGGCTCGTCATCCGTCAGCACGGATACAAATCTCACCATATGCGGCTCAATTGTTGACCGTCAGCTCGAGTATAGGTCTCACCGTACTCGGCTCAATCACTAGCCGTCAGCTCAAATACAGGTCTCACTGTACTCGGCTCAACTCATACTCTAGTTGCTGTGAAAGACTCGTCGCCAATCACAGACCTTGGAGTATACCCGATGATACTACAGAAGACTCGTCGCCCGTCAGCACGAGTACAGGTCTCACCGTACTCGGCTCTCGCCGTAAGTATCGACAGCTCGAATACAGTGTCCCATACCACCGTATTCGGCTCACGAGTGTGGGTTGCTCAATGGTCACTACGGGGAGGCACTTGGCCCCAGCATAGGCCGACAGCTCGGCCACGGTGTCCCATACCACCATGTCCGGCTCATGAGTCTTAGCGGATCGAGGTACCATGGTTAACGGGATTGCCACTAGTAAGTTTGGTACCCTAGGTTCATACAGTAATGACCAAACATGGTGAACACACATTCGACAATCGGGTTACTTGACGAGCCTGACTAGCTCGAGCGTACAACAATTTGGGCGATATGAAGCGCAAAAGCACTTCGTGTGGCCAACCACTATCGCCAACCGAAGTACGACTCGGGTTCGTCAGACACATCCCTTGCGGCGACATGAATCTCAGCCACAATCTCAAGTCTGGTACCGAATGTCTGGACTATAGACATAGTCCCAACCTCAATCAATCTTCATCCATAGCATGTGGAGTAAAGCATGATAAACAAAGTAATACAAGCATGTTAGCAGGCATGTCATAAGGCATGTTATAAAGCATGAAGTAAAGCATGTTGTAAAGCATGTAATAGAGCACTATACAGATAAGGATACAGACACATATGCATCATATGTGAGTGGTTGAAGTAAACAACCACATGGAGGGAATCCTACATGTCTCTAAGGTAGTCGAGAATTCCATCTCAGCACCGACCTACGGTGCTAACATCCAAGCATTTACTCTCACAAGCATTTACACAAACACTTGGAGTACACTATTTCAACATACATGACATATGTTAGTAAAATATATATTAGGGCTATCCTTTCGCTAAGCTAGCATTTTGTACGTGTATATCGTAATCATACAACAAATAATCATGACAATTGCATTTCCAAAATTTACACATATACGATATTTCTAGAATACACAATTTCAACATACATAGTGTTTACAAGCGAACATGTATTACGGCGATTCCTTTCGCCAAACAAGTATTTTATCCATATATTATATAATCATACAACAATTAATCATAGCAAACACATTTCTAAAAAAAAATACGTATACGGTATTTCTACGTATACCTAGAGTATGTGAAATTCCATATTCTACAACGTTAATCGAAACAGAAAACGGAAAGCACTTTGTACATGTGCAATTGCATGCAGATCATGAATCTATCATTATCTGACATTGAAAGCGTTGAAAACCGTAACCTATACACCTAAAGTCCTCACCTCGCTCCTTGGAATCTCAACAGATCAGCAAGGGTTGATGAGCTTCCGTATTCGGGAGTTTTCTAGCATAAAGAGTGAAATCGGTTAGTTATTTCACAACCTATAGCCTATACACCTCAAATCAGATCTAGGGTTAGGGTTTCTCACCTTAAAACGGAGTTGATATCGCCGGGAAAGCGCCTGGAAAGAGGTGGTGTAGCCCGTGTGAAGATCGAAAGCAGTAGGAGGAAGGTGCTCCCACAATCCCAAGTTTTTCTCTCTTTTCTCTCTCTCTCTCACTAGGGTTTTATCCCAAATTCGTATGGCTGTAAGAGGGACTATTCTAAGGCCCTTATATAGCCTAAAACCTCTCCGAAATAGACTCTTGTTCAAGGGGTACGTCTATTATAGGTATTTCGGCATTGTTCCTGCTCAAAAGAGGGGTTCTGGTGGCCCTCCTTGAGCCAAACGTCAGACTTAAGCTCACAACTGATGGATCTACGTGGGATTACGTTTTCGACTCGATCGGATTCCCAGATCACACGTGGCGGACCATTTTCAATTCAACGGTTGGTGGGCCACGATCCGAAATTCCAAGTACATGTAAATGTTCCTGAAATTTTTTCTGATCCGAGGGTGTAATTTGGTCTAATTCTGACGGTCTGGTTGCTTAATACTGATGCGCAAGCGAATGGTGCCAGATCACTATTCCAGATATTTATTTTGTAAAGAGAATAGTATTTTTCACACTCCCTCGCTCCGGATCCAAACGAATAGCCGTGGGACATCATCTGGACCTGATTTCCGAGGTGGTTGTCAAGCCCAGTGAGGCAGTCCTAGTTCCTTAACTTCGTGTTAATCGGACTTCCAATGTGCGGTCTAGACCTAATACAAAGTTTTAAGTCGTTCCCGAGAGTAGCCGGGTAATGAGTTTGATCCTAAACTTTAGGGTAACCTAGAGTCAACGATTTTGCAAGTTTTGGGTCTTGCAGATCGTATTTAAAGCGATCCCAACGGATTTCATGGCTAATCGAGTTTTGCACTTAGTTAACTTTGTTAAATTTCTAAAGGATTTAATCCTAATTGATTTCTGGTCGAGATGGTACTCGAGCCAAAGTACGGAAATTTACGGGTCGTTACAACAGGAAACAGTGGAAATAATGATTTCCACCGTTGAAACCTTGCTAGGCCCCACAGTGATGTTTATTTGTCATCCAACCTGTGCATAAGATAATAAAGACATGGATGAATGGAAAACATAAAAATAAGATTGATCCAAAACTTTTCTGGCCCCAAGAATTTTTCAACGGTAGATATTCAATTCACACTGTTTCTTGCTGTGTCATCCATTTGAGGGTTGGATATGCTTAATTTTTGGGGTTAAGTTCTAAAATTATCGGATAAAATGGATGGACGGAGTAGATCAAATACATAAATCATAGGCTTCCTTATGGAGTTTACTCAGTACGGTAAGGGCCTATTTGGGCAGTGGGATTATAAGGGATTAGGTTGGATGGGATTCATCTGGTCCCGTGCCAATTCCACTCCATGTTTGGGAAGAATGAAAGAGTTTAGAATTAGATTAGATGGAATTGCATTGGATCCCGTGTCAATTTCACTCAATGCTAGCAAGTTGTGTAGGTCCCACCATGATGTGTGGGCTATATTCACACTGTCCACCCATTTTTGGAGATTATTTTAGAGCATTGGCCAAAAAATCAGGTAAATCTAAAGCTCAAGTGGACCCCACCATAGAAAGCAACGGGGATTGAATACTTACCATTGAAAACTTCTTTGGGGCCACATAAGTTTTGGATCTACCTCATTTTTAGGCCCATGCCATAAAATGAGGTTACAAAACAAATGAACAATTTAGATATAACACGTGTGTTATTCTCAGTAATTTCAAATGATGGTGGGTATATCCATTTAATGTACCACCGTATTACCAACAAAGCATGAAATTAATCTTATCCATGGCAACATGGGACAATCCCTGCCATAGGTAATAATTATGTTTTTTTTAATCCCATCCCTTCTATATGTATTGTGTTACTTACGCAATCCGCATCCATGATTTTAGTGAGAAGTCCTTCGGACGGGAAACAACTACTCCCGATGCAACCAACCTCGTGGCTGGTGGTCGGTGCTATGTGGGTCCACCATAATGTATGTGTTTCATCCATTCCGTTCATCCATTATTAAAGATAATTTTAAGGCTTTGTGTCAAAAGTTATAGGGATAGAAATCTCAGGTGGACCACACCACAGGAAAAAAATAGTGATTGGATATTCACCATTTAAATCATTCTAAGGCCTAATGTACTATTTATTTGACATCCAATCTATTTATTAGGTCATACAGACCCAAATGAAGGAAAAAAAAAAAGATTATCTTGATCCAAAACTTTTACGGCCCCCAAAAAGTTTGCAATGGTCGAAGCTCATTTAACACTGTTTCCTGTCATGTGGTCTACTTCAGCTTGGGATATACTTCATTTTTGGTTTAACACCATAAAATGATCTAGAAAAATAGATGAACGACATGGATGAAACACATACATCATGGTGGGGCCCACAGAGAACCGACCAGAGGCCATTGGCTGATGGTAGGGGGAGTAGCCAAACCTTTTGTTGGAAGTTCATGTGCAAGAATGTTGGGTGGGCCCATCGTCATGTCCTTGAGAAATCTATCCGTTCATCCATTTTGCCAGCTCATTTTAAGATATTAGACCAAAAATGAGGTGGTTCCAAAACTCAAGTGGGCCACAAGAGAATACCTGCCATTGAAACCTTCCTGGGCTCCACCTTGATGTTTATATGCCATCCAAACCGTTTATAAGGTCATTATCACTGGGATGGAGTGGTAATAAAAAAAAAAACCTAACTTAAAGCTTTTATGGGGACAAGAATGTTTCAACGGTTCTCACTGAATCCCCATTGCGTCGCAGTGGGCCCCACCCTACATCCTTGTGCTTTACTGCAAAAGGCCATCCAAATCCTTCCCCTTTTTCAAGGTGCACTGCTACTTGAAAAACCCAACGAAGGTGGTCCCCACTCATGCGACCCACCATAATGTATATGTTGAATTCACACTGTCCATCTATTTCTCCAGCTTGTTTTAGATCATGGGCCTATAAATGAGGCCGGTCCAAATCTTAGGTTGACCACACCAAAAAAATAGTGAGGACATGACGTCCACCATTGAAACCTTCATGAGACCCACCTTGGTGTTTATTTGTCATCTGACCTACCAACAAGTCTCACAAACCTGGTGGAAGGGAGAACAGAAATGTCAAGTTGATCCAAAAACCTGTGGAGGCCACATGAGTGGGCCACATTATAAGAAGTGCCTTTGTACACTGTCCAAACAGGGGACCACCTCATTCAGCCCAACAGAAATGTCAACTATTTGGGCCAGGCTTAACAGCCAGGCTCATTCAAAATTTTAAATGTGTCTATCCTGGCCTTGGCCCATTCAGTCCTAATCAAAACTGGGCATATACCTTATAAAATTAAGGTATGATACAATCATATGCATGGCTTAAGATATTGTACGATAATGCATGGGATTTTAGTTTGTACAAAGTGGGGCCTATTGCTCCCCAATTTGAAGCGTTCATATTGTGGTGGACCTCCCTAGTGAGCGAGGTATGTAAAATTCCTATTTTTTTTAATACGTGGGCCAACAAAGAAATGGGTTAAGAATGAGAAGTTGAAACTTTCAATATTTGAGATCCTATTTCAATAACCCAACTTTTTTATAAAATGGATCACCTTTTTAATGGAAAAATATTTGAAAACTAAAAACTCCTATATTGAAATGTTTCAATATGTTGATTGTTTGACCTTTCTTTAGAAGATGGAATGCCTTCAGAGCGTTGGAAGCCAGTCCTAAAAGCCTAACGGGTAGGGTTACAAATGCGACTAGTTGGGTTGGGTTAAGTACGGGATGCTGGGTCGGGTTGAGTTTAGTGGCATCCACGTACTTGACCCATTTAAGAAACTAATTGCAGTTTTATAGAAAGACTTGATCCATTAAAATTCAGGACCAATTTAGGTCGGGTCAAAAATCAAAAGTGGCCGACGCATGAATTTAATAGGTCAATACTAACCCTCTAATACAAATCTGGCCCATTTATCACATGAATCATATAAGGTCGATGAGGCTATCAATGGGTACCCGAACCGTTTATCACACGGGCCACGTTGAGGTCAGTAGGGATGTCAATGGGTACTCAAAGAACCCTTCTCATGAAGCTGATCCAATTTTAATGAGTTCAAGTTGAATAGATAACCCAAGAAATCATGTTAAGTTTGGTCTAGATAATGGATTTATCTATACTTCTCTTCTTTTTCTTCTTTTTGGATTTTGGGTAAACTCAAGTCGGGTTATCCAACCCAACCCATTAATAACTATGTGGACACATAGGGTTCAACTCAAACTTGACTCATTTGCTTAAATGGCCATTCTAGCTTGAACCCACCTCAAAAGTAGATTAGGTCAGTTAACCTGTAGGTAGGCTTGATCTAGGCTAGGCCTATTAATGGGTCCATATCATAGGCCTAAGCCCAACTCATTCAAGTTGGGACTTAAACCCACATATCAATGTGGTATGTGAAATCCACTTCGACTATTAAATGTGTAATCTCACATAGGCCCAAGGCAAAAAACTGAGGCTGACTTGTGTTTCAGGTGGGTTACACCACTTGGACCACATATTATGGTCCACCAAATGGATAACTTCTTTGTTAAGTGAATGAGACCTCCAAGCTGTTCAATAGATTGAACCCACAATGAGCATATATATATATATTATATATATATATATATATATATATATATATATATATATATATATATGAAAATCATACCTATCCACTCATTAAGTGGTACACTTTATTTTGTTATTTATTAATGGCTATACGTTATTTTACACTAGATTATACTTATGGTGGACCAACAAGCACTTTACTACACTTAAAACTTGTAGGAGCTCAACCAAACCCACTTTTAAATCAGGCCAAAATAGTAGGACTAGAAGTTTACCCAATTGCTAATATGAATCCAAGTTTAACGGGACCACTCAATAAGTAGACCTAATTATACTCTTAACAGTGAATAAGCATGGAGATATATGTGGGGTCCTTAAATCATCACAATAGACCCCCACAAAGGCATTAAGTTAGACCCTAAAGATCGTCCACACAAGGGCCGAGTCAAGCACTCATATTAAAACTAAACGTGGTGGACAAAATACAAGCATCACGGTGGGTCGTGTTGTCCGATTGGCAGCGTGAATGAGATACAAACATTAAGATGGGCGTCCTTGTGGCCCCAGCCGTTGGGACCAAGCTTATATTAGGGTTTTCCCTTCATGGGTATCCAAAATACCCATGCATGGGTATCCAAAATACCCATGCATGTGTGACTTATGAACAGGTTAGATGGAAAATACACATTATAGATGGGCCCTGAGAAGGTTTCAATGGTGGACACCACTGTCACACTGATTCCTATGGTGTGGATCACCACAGGTCTAGACCTGTCTTATCTTTGGGCCTATGACTAAAAACATCTGGGTAAGAGGAGTGGATGGTGTGGATTAAACACATACATCAGGGTAGGTCCCCGCTTGGACAGTGTGCCAAGGCACTTCCATGTAGTGTGGCTCACTCGCGTGGCCTCCACAGGTTTTTTGGATCAACTTGACATTTTTGTTCACTGTTCCTCCATGTCTGTGAGACCTTGTCGGTAGGTCAGATGGCAAATAAACACCAAGTTAGGTCTCATGAAGGTTTCAATGGTGGACATCATGTCCTCATGTTTTTGGTGGTGTGGTCCACCTAATATTTAGACCAGCCTCATTTATGATATAAAATAAGCTGGAGAAAAACAGATGGACGGTACAGAAATTGAGTGGCATGGGTTGCAACAAACAGTACAATGGACTTGTGGAAGTTTTCAATGGTAGGTACTCAATCCTCACTATTTCATTTGGTGTGGCCCCACTTGAGGGTCTGATCGCCTTTACCTATGGGCTCATTACCTAAAATGATATGGAAACATAGATAGGGTATAGATGAAATAGATATGTCATGGTGGGTCCTGTATAGATGGGTCAGTGCGGACAAAATATAAACATCATAGTAGTCCTACTGTCAGATGGCAGCGTGGATGAAATACAAACATTAAGATAGGTGTGCTCGTGGCCCCAACTGTTTGAGACCAAGCTAATATTTGGGTTTTCCCTTCATCCATGCTTGTGACTATAAACAAGTTAGATGGATAATAAACATTATGGATGGGCCCTAAGAAGGTTTCAACGGTGGACACCATTGTCCCACTGATTCCTATGGTGTGGATAACCTAAGTTCTAGACCTTTCTCATATTTGGGCCTATGATTAAAATCATATGGTGAAGAGATGTGGACAATGTGGATTAAAAAACATACATTAGGGTGGGCCTAACGAAGTGGTCCCCCGCTTGGAGTGTGCCAAGGGATCATGATCCAAAGTTAACCGAGAGATACCTAGTTTCAACACCTGAAGTCTTGGTATCGATTCCCAGTGAGGGAGGCTGTTGGATTGTATTGACAGTGGGTGTGTACTAATAGGGAATCCCCTAGTGGGGGTTGCTGGAGTGTGTATTGACAGTGGGTGTGTACCAGCAGGAGTGTGTATTGCTGGAGTGTGTATTGACATTGATGCATATTGTGGAGGGCCTTACTAAGTCTTTGGTCTGATATGACAAGGCCCACATTGTCAGTTTAGGCCCTGCCCATGTGTATTCTTGGGTTTATGGGCTGCCCTCCAAGTCCACCATATAACATGATTGAATGGCTTATGTTTTTGGGCTATTTCCTCAAGGCCCATTATATGATATATATGCATGGCCACCCCTTTTGTGGTGGTAATTAGGCCTTGTGGACTAAGTCCTTTTTTTTGGATAGGCCCATTAATTTTGGGATTATACTCTCCCATCTATTATGATGGATTTAGGGGGAAGAATATGCAAGAAGTTGGGCCCTTGACCGCCCATTAAAATTGACCCTATACTTGGGCTAAAAAGGGTCGCCCAACTCACTTGTGCTAAATGTGAGAGTTGCCCATGTAAATGAACTACCGGGCTGCCCATGAAGCCCACTACAACATATGGGTTTATGACCCTTATGGTTGGGCCCAAACCTCACTTGAGGGCCCACTATATTGGACTATGAGACTGAGCTTAGTGTATGGCCCACTAGGTTATGGATTACTTAGGCCTTGGGCCTTATTTCATACTCGAGTAGTGGCGGGATACCTCTTGAAAACCAGTTGAGGTTGGATGTCCTCCTGGGTGATCCTAAAGTAGGCCTATGGGTTTCTCTATGGATGGTTAAAGGCCCACCATAGACCCTGGACCGTTTATTTAAGGCTAAATATGGATGCATGTGGAGCCTACCTCAATGTATGTTGGTCCAGACCATTCAAGCCTTGGATCGCCCGATCATGGAAGTACTTTCTGCCTTGGGTTGCTGCTGGACTCACGATCCAGTAGCAGGCCCACTTGATCTTTTCATGATATATACACACTCTCCATCTGGTGGGATCCTCCAGTGAGTATAGTTGGCCTTTATGAGATTATTTCCACTTAGTTAACTATTTATACCTTAGCAGGTGCATAAAGTCAAATGGGCCAAAAGTTTATCAAAGGGCCTTAAATGTACAGTTTGTATGGTTAAAAACTTTATTTGGTTGTGGGGCCCACCATATTGAGAACTTGTGTACGTGTTACATGCTTATGTTTTCTTATAATCTTGGGCTTAATCAGTGCTTTCTTTTGAGTCACCTTTAGTGATCATATGAGGACCCCATCTTAGATCAGATTTTGGGACATCTCATGGGCCCAAGTGGGTTAGGACGTCCCAGCTTGGCCCAACCATATATGGGCCAACTTCCACCATTTTGATGGACTTGTGGGCTAAGATAAGGATAGTATTGGGCCCTTGGTTGCCCACTTAAATTGGTAGTTATTGGCTGATGTTGTAGTTGGGCCCATTTCATCATCCAAACTTAAATATTTTTGAGCCGTATATTGTGTACGCGGGCTGCCCACCAAGTCCAACTTAATGCATGGATTCTATGGCCATAGAGAATTGAGCCTTGGGCCTTAATTTCCCTCTTAGGGCCCATGTTGTTCAAGGTGATATTATATCTTTTTTTATGGCGTATTATGAGGAATATATGTATGTGGTTACATTTATTTTTATCTTAAATGTAGGCCTTGGCTTTTTGTCCATATAGTTCATGATTAATATGCCTTTTTTGGGGAATGGTTGTTAAATGTCCCCATTATAGACCCTCTAGGCCCTGTATATTTAAGAGTGATTGGATAATCATCTAGACCCGTAGCTGGAATACTTAATCTTGTGGGCTATCCCAGGTAAATGGACCCCCACTAGAGGAGGATTCCTTATGGATATTGTCTAATACTTAGTCTTGGTCCCTTCTTGGATGGGAGGAGTGTACTACATTGTATATCGCCATA
>JAJHSJ010000019.1:17723279-17784163 GCA_021015155.1 Magnolia officinalis
CTCTCTCCTTTGAACTGAGGAGGAAAAACCCCATCAAATCTCTCCATTTCCGACTCAGGTGAGATTCACCTTCTTCAAGCCATCCTGGTTTCTAAACCTCAAACTTGCCCTTGAGTAAAGCCTTGGTCATCATGTCTGACCCATTATCGTCTGTGTGGACCTTCTCAAGCTGTAACACCTTCTGTTATAAAGTATCATTGATCCAGTGATACTGAATCTCTATGTGCTTCGACTTGGAATGCTGACTTGGATTCTTGCTTAAGTGTATAGCACTCTGACTATCGCAATAGACCACGTGCTCCTCCTGCTTCAGGCTAAGTTCCTGTAGGAAACTTTTCATCCAAAGCATCTCTTTACATACCTCTGTGACTGCAATGTACTCGGCCTCTGTCATCAACAATGCTACGACCTTCTATAGCCTGCTTTGCCAAGAACTGGCTCCCCCTGCAAACGTGAACATGAACCCCGATGTAGACTTCCTGGAGTCTATGTCGCCTGTCATATCTGCATCTACGTAGCCCTCTAACACATGTTTACCATCACCATAGCATAGGCTCAACCTGGATGAGCCTCTTGATACCGCAGTATCCACTTAACCGCTGCTCAATGTTCTTTGCCAGGATTGGTAAGATGCTGGCTGAAAACACCAACTGCATATGCTATGTTTGGGCTTGTACACACCCATAGCATACATCAAACTCCCTACAGCTGACGCGTAGGGTATCTTCTGCATCTCTTCCACCTCTGCCTTCGTCTTGGGACACTGCCTGTCGCTTAATCTGAAGTTACCATCCAATGAAGTACTGACCGACTTTGCTGCATTCATATTAAACCGCTTTAGGACTTTCTCAATATACCGCTCTTGTGACAGCCAAAACTTCGTGCTGCTTCTCTCACAGGCTATCTCCATTCCTAGGATCTGTTTAGCTGGGCCCAAGTCTTTCATCGCAAAAGACTTGCCCAACACCTATTTCAGCAGCCTGTCGATCTTCTTGATGTCTTTTCCCATGATGAGCATGTCATCAACGTATAATAGCAAAACTAAGAATCATCATCTAAGAACTTGCGTGTGAACACACAGTGGTCCGACTCCATTCTATCATACCCATGCTTCAACAGAAACGAGTCGAACTTCTTGTACCATTCTCATGGAGCTTGTTTCAGCCCGTACAAGCTCTTCCTCAGCCTACACACCATATGCTCCTTGCCATTGACTTCGAACCCCTCTGGTTGGTGCATGTAGATCTCTTCTTCTAGGTCACCATGGAGAAAGGCAATTTTAACATCTAACTGCTCTATCTCCAGATCCATGCTAGTCACCAACCCAAGCAACACCCGTATGGATGTCATCTTCACCACTGGTGGGAATATCTCCTCGAAGTCTATGCCTTTCCTCTAACCAAACCCTTTCACCAGAAGTCCGGCCTTGAACCTCATCTGTGAATTCTTCTGTTCAACCTTCTTTCTGAACACCCACTTGTTGCTCAGTGCTTTCTTGCCCTTAGGAAGTTTCACCATATCATAAGTGTGGTTCTTATGCAAGTATTCCATCTCCTCTTGCATAACTTTCAACCACTCCTCCTTATGCGTCGGCTAGGGCCTCAGAATAATCTGCTGGCTCTCCCCCATCAGTCAGCATAATGTACTCATGTGGCGAGTACCTCTGGACGACTGTCTGTCCCTAGATGACCTCCTCACCTGTGGCTCAACAGGTGGGTCAAGTGAGGGCTGCTCCCCTGGTCCATCTTCTGAAGGAACTCTCTCGTCCTCTGCACCTTTCTGTACTCCCCCGTCATCAGGCACCACGGGAGGAATAACCGGATCCATGTCCTCTAGCTCACCTGAGCTAGGCCGATTCTTCTCTAGCTTACCAATGTCTTTTATACACTAATCTTCAAAGAAAACCACATCTCTGCTCCTGACGAGCTTCTTCTCAGTCGGATCCCATAGCCTGTAACCGAACTTTTCATCACCGTACCTCAAGAACACACACGGTCTGATCTTTATATCGAGCTTGAACCTCGCATCCTTTGGTACATGAACAGATGCCCTGCATCCAAACACCCTGAGATGACTGTATGACGGATCCTGTCCAGTCCACACCTTCTCAGGTACTTCTCCATTCAACGGGGCTGATGGAGACCTGTTTATCAGATATACTGTCGTGTACATTGCTTCTCCCTAGAACGTCTTAGGCAATTTCGCATGGGATAACATGCTTCTGATTCTCTCTACAATGGTGCGATTCATTTGATCAACTACACCATTATGCTGGGGGGTCTTGGGAACCGTTTGTTCATGCCATATACCTAGGGATTTACAATACTCATGAAAGTTGCCAATGTATTCACCACCATTGTTAGTGCGGATGCACTTCAATGATCTACCTGTCTCTCTCTCGACCATAGCATGAAACAATTTAAACATACCAAAGACCTCATCTTTAGATTTCAAAGCATAAACCCAAACCCTCCTAGATACATCATCTATAAAAGTAACAAAATACAATGCCCCACCCAAGGTTTTTGTCCTCATAGGACCACAAACATCAGAATAAACTAAATCTAATGCATGTACTTTATTAATATGAGAAGCAGTTTTAACGAATGAAACTTTATGTTGTTTCCCTGATAAACAATCAAGACAGGTTTTGAGAGGCATACCTGTCACGTCTGGAAGGAGCCGCTTCCTCGCTAGTAGCTGAAGCCCTTTTTCACTTATGTGGCCTAGACGCCTGTGCCACATGTCAATAGCTGAATCTTCCATTGCGTTCAACCCACCCTTTCACATACTAACACTTGCCTATAAAGGGTGCAACAGTTCTTTCCTCCAGCCACGAACCCTTGATGAGCTTCCAGCGCCTACCAGCAACTGGCTTTCATAGCCATCATCATCCAACCTTCCCGTCGACATCAAGTTGAGGCGAAGGTCTGGGATATGCCTCACATCCCTGAGAACCAATGTGCAGCCCACATCGGTCTTCACACAAATATCACCGACCATTATGATCTTCGATACGCCAGAATTGCCCATCTTCAAGGTCCCATAGTCACCTGACTTATAGCTTGTGAAGAAGTCCCTGCGTGGAGTCGCCTGAAAAGAAGCTCCTGAGTCAATCACCCAGTCGGTGTCCCGGCTCGTAGCCGTGAGACATACATCATGATCTGCTGAAAGAATAATTACAATGTCGCCATCTGAAGCGACCGCAGTGGAATCTGATTCATCTTCCTTCTCCTTTCCTTTTTCTTCTTACCACGATATTCATGCTTGTAGTGGCCCTTCTTACCAGAATTTCAGCAATCAACATCCTTTCTATTACTCGACTTGCCTCTTGATTTATCTCAGGCTTTCCCGCCCTTTTTGTTCTTTCCTCTCTCCCGTTCCTGTGTCACAAGGGCCTCTTGCTGAGTGGACCCCTGAGACTTCCTCCTTGTCTCCTCATTAAAGAGACAACTAGTTACCTGTTCCATGGATATCTTTTCGTCTGGCACAAAGTTACTTAGAGACACCACCAATGTCTCCCAACTGTCAAGCAATGAACTAAGTAATAGTAAAGCCTACAATTCATCATCAGGACCATCTTCATAGAGGAGAGTTGGTTCACTATATTGCTGACTCATTCATGTGCTCGGCCACAGAACCACCATCCGTGAATTTGAGATTCACAAGTCACCGTATTAGAAAAATCTTATTACCGGCTGTCTTCCTCTCATACAACCCTTCTATTTCAGCCATAGGCTAGCGGCTGAGGTCTCCGTAGACACATGGTGGAACACAGAATCATCCAACCATTGTCTAATAAATCCCACCGCCTTTCGGTCCATCTTCTTCTAATCATCATCAAACATATCCTTGGATTTTACTAATATGCCTAAAATTGGAGAATATAGGTCCTTGCAATAAAGCAAGTCCTTCATCTTAGCCTTCCATATGGTCCAGTTAGAACCATTGAGGCTGATCATCCTTGATGAGCCACCTTCCATAATTCAAAACTGATCCTACCAGTTCAATGAACTTTATTTTAATACCACTTTGTTGGGGGCCTTGCACAAAATCTTAGGATTTAGCCTCCTAAAACAAACCAAAATTATGGATAATAAAGTAATGAAATAAATCAAAGCATCAATCACACACCACACAAGAGATTTTTTATGTGGAAAACCCTCAAAGAGGTAAAAACCACGGGACCTCATCTAGATCAACAATCCACTATGAAGTAGAATGTTACAACCTTCGTCACTCACGCAGGAGTGGATGAACAATGAAAGAATAAAGAAAAAAATTAGAGAGATCTCACCGATTACGAGGACGTAGGAGCGTTGAGATATAGATTGCACCGTAGATCACCTCCACGAGCATAACCTCCCTTCTACAAGCTTCCTCTCTCTCTCTCTCTCTTTCTCTTTCTCTCTCTCACCTTTGATATTCCTAAACCTTTTAGGAAACCCTCTTGTGCTTTTTCATACACCTCATGTACCTAAGAAAATCCCTAGGGGCCCCTTTTTATAGTTTTAGGAAACTCCTTTCCCCATTCCAGTTGTGAAAGGACTTGCGACACAAAATCCTTACAAAATCGCGGAACGAATCTACATAACTTCAACTGGTCGTACCGAGTCCATGACCGGTTAAGAGCCACCTACGACCGGTCATGGACCACCTACGACCTGTCGAGCACCCCAGAGAAAAATTACTCAAAGTCGCTGGACTTAACCCACGACTGGTCGAGCGCCACCTACGACCGGTCAAGCACCACCCACGACCGGTCGTGTAGCGCGGTGAATTACTCCGATTTTGCACCCGCTGCACCGTCTCTCCTCTGAACTGAGGAAAAACCCATCAAGATGGAACTCATTATTTAAAAGTATTTTTATTGCATTCCGTTAACTTTAGTATGAACTGCTATATAAAGGATCATGAAAGTTGAGCCCCCAATGTTGTTCATTGATGGTGTGTGCGTCAGATATCTAATTTACAATAGGATGGACCTACACTTAATTATCAAATAAGCTAAGTGCATGATTATTATCATTGAATCTTTGCCTGACTATCTAAGTTTTTCTCAAAGCATTGTCTTTTGGAAATGGAATTTATTTCTAGAGCTAGTTTTCACTTTTGGCAATATGGAATTCGAGTGGAATCCAATTCTTGATTTTAAGCCATTTATGATTCTTTGTGAAGAGATACTTTTTCAAATTCGTAGAAATCAAATTCAAATTCTAGGTTGCCAAATACAACTGATAAATAGAAAAATTCAATAATCCAATTACTAGAAATGGATTCCTAAGTAATTTTTAAATTCCTAGTTTCCAAACGGCCCATAAATTCCTTTGAAGACATCTCTAACCTCTCTTTTACCACTCTATCTACTTTATGCTCCCTCCCACTTTGAAGACATCTGTAATCTCTCTTCCACCATGTGTTACATACTAGTTCAATTGTCAACAACAACAGAAGAAAAAATATCTTTTTGTTCCTTTTCAGTTTTATTCTAATACCCTTGTGGATTAGCTTATATTAAAAACACAATGAATTTGAACCATGGTTTGATCATTTAGTGTGTGTGACCCATGTGGTGTAGTGCATTCATACAATAGCACTTTGAAAGTCCATGAGCTTTCTAAGTGCACTTGTTGTCGCATTGACTGTTGACCATTTGATGATGTTAATGTATTTTAATTCTTTCATAAGTTCTATTTATTAATTTATTGCCTTTAGAGTACTACTAATTCTTTTTTTTCTTTTTTATTTTATATATACATATATATATATATATATATTTTTTTATTTTAAGGATGATAGCAAGTTTGACTTTAAGAAACTTGTTAGTGAGAATTGGGTAGAACAATCAAGAAGGGAACAGAAGCGCAAGTAAGGCTGACTTCTTGGTAGAACCTCCTCAATTGATGATGCATTACCCACATGCCAAGTTGTAAGTATCTTTCGACGCTATGTACTTGTCTGGCCATAGTTGGCAGTTGTTAATGGGAAACAATCTTTCCAAGAAAGAAATACATAAGCTTGGTTTAAGATCATTTATAAGTTTAAAAAAAAAATTAACTTAAAAAGTTACTTACTCGCTTCGGCATAATAAGTAGAAACCAACTAAGCTACTCAGGCATCAGTAACTTATGATCCAAACGCCCCCTTGTGAAAGAAACAAGTTACAGTTTTCACAATGTAGTTTCCCATGGTTTAACTATATGTACCCTCTTAAAACTTTTCCTCCCTCATATGCACTTGTCAGACCAGTGAGTCTAATTTACAATGGAAAAAAAAAATATATGATTGAAAAGTTAATCACTTCATCTTAATAAGTAGAAACCAAGATGAGCTACTTGATGCATAAGTAGCTTATCTCAAGTAACTTACGATCCAAACACCCCTTTAGTGAAATATACAAGTTGCAGTTTTGACAATGTAATTTCCTGTGGTTTAACTATATGTACCCTCTTAAAATATGGAAGACAAGTATGGTTGTGCGACATTGATTAGAGCGGTGTTTGTTTGTTTTGTAGATAGGTGATGGAAACTCTGATGGAAAGCTTGATATATCAGAGCAACAAAAATCTATATTCTTAGGATACATTCTAGTGTTTCTTGTAGCCGTGAAACAAATTCTCAACGTCATCTCTTACCCTTTTGCCAATCTTCTGATCTATTAGGGCTGGATTCTTAGATTTAAGATCAAGTCCGTGCCTTAGATAATGGGATTGTTTTGCAAATACAGAAGTGGACCAAGAAACTACCCAAAGTTTTTTTAAGGAAAAAATTCACCCTTTTGCTTCATTTAGTATTGTCCAAACCCACACGGTATCTCCACCCTGGCGGCTGACCATAATACACTTACAGTAAGCTCCTCTTCTCTAAATGAGAGCAATTGGAAAGTTTGTACAAAATATGTGTTTGCAGTTGTCATTAAAAAAGAATTGAATGACTTTTACCAAGTTTCTAAGGCGCAGATAAATGATATCTAATTTATAACCCCTTCATCCTATAACAGATCATGTAAGCCAATTCCCTTCCATAAGGAATGATTTGAATTGAAGTATTCAACAACAAATTCCTCAAAGGGGCAGAAATAACATCACAAGCAAGAGAGCAAGGTCACGAGAAAGAGATTTAGACCCCTCACCGTGTTCTGTGAAGAATATAGATATTCCAAAGACTACCAATCGTCATCTTGACCGATTTGGCTTCTGCATCTAAAACTGCAGATACCCACAGCTCCTTTCTGCTATCCTAACTCCCAAGCCCACAAATAAATTTAGCCCACAAATGTATTTCTTGCAATATTTCAAAATCTGAATGATATTTGTCACACTACTGACAGTAACATTTTTTTCTAATACGTGCTACCAAAAAATTGGATATCGGCTGCCTTGCAGTTCTATTTCAATTGAATTGTTTTTACTCCATGTTTTATAATTGATTGGATTTATTGACAGTTTTCTGTAATAATTATTGTATTTTTCAAAACTGCGGTACTAATTCCTTATTTAAACGGTAAGGTCCGTATCCTAGTCCGTACTGTTCAGTCAACTCCCGCGATCCTCCCCGACGAATTCTGGCAACCTACGACTTATAATCGACATTTGCGCATGACCTTAAGTCGTATCCCGTAAATCTGAGTCGGCTTAATCGGAGGCTTGTACCATTGCGACCGCGCTGTCACCGCGATTCCAACACTGGGTATTACGCGTCAAGGGGATACCCTGGTCAGGGGATGTGGGCCCGCGTTTAGTTTAAAGAAAAACGTTGCGCGTTGCAAAACCCAAGAGAATCTCTACAACATGTCACATCCATCAATCAATCTATCCCATCAAGGGTCAAGTACACCATCACCTCACACCCATCCTGAAGCAACCCCTAAAGTCAAAAAACTCTTACACACCCCATGCCTTTCTTACACCAAAAACCACAAAAGTCAAAAAAGCTCTTACACCCATCACTCAACACATCCATCACCCATCACTCTCTCTCTCTCTTTACAACCCTCTCTCTCTCTCATTCTCAAACCACTTTCCCAAGCAACCAAAATCCCACACGTCCAAGCTCTTCCATGAGATAAAAAGTGTGAGTTGTGTGGCCCAATTTTCATCATAAAATCCTTCATCCTAGCCCTTCAATCCTCATCACCTTCCATCAAAGTGGAATACAAGGAGATCGGCGTTCCATCGGACCAACAAGATCGAACGGTGGGTGCTTCTATAGGCTAGTTTTCATGTTTTTATGATGGGCCAAGTGAGGCCTACCGATCGATGGTATGGATCTCACTTTGGACCCTAAGATGTGTCTGATGGCCCACCTTGATTATCATGATCATTCCATGATGGGGCCATTCTTCATGGATCTCACCATGATGTTTACCTTCTAGCTTGAAACGAGGTCATCTAGACCTTCCATCTTGGTAGAGAGTGATCTCCACCGTGGATTTTTGATTTAGTGGGCGCACATGTATTGGGACCCACTTGATGTACGATTGAATGCGTAGAAAGGGAGGGCCCATAGTGTCGGGTCCCCTCCATCATCGTTTCTCTCTCTCTCTCTCTCTCTCTCTCTCTCTCTCTCCCCCTCTCTCTTTCATTTTCTTGTGATAACGTGGCCGTGTGACGCACCTGGATAGACCTCACTATGGAGCATGTATTTTATCCAGGTCATTTGTAGGTGGGGCCCACTTTATATATGCATTATACCCACACCATTCACCATTTGGTGGCCAACCTGAGCAGGGCCCACCTTATATACTTGGCTTGCCCAAAATGTCCAACATCTAGGGATGTTGGACGACAATTGAAAAACACAAAATATCAGCTTGGTTCAAAGCTTTGGGGGTGGGCCACTCATGTAGTCCCCACCTTGATGTATGTTTCTAATCCAAGCCGTCCATTTCATTCCTTAGATCATTTTAGGCGTTGAGCTGAAAAATGAAGCTAATCTGAATTTCTGGTGGGCCATAGCATGACAAACAGTGTGTCTACCATTGAAATTCACCTTGATGTTGTGATACACCAAAATATATCGAATATTGGGCTCGTTTGGATGATCTTGAGCTATAGAGTGCAATGGATGGGTTGGATTCAACTGATGTGGGCCCCACATACAAAAAACCCCAGAATTTCACTTTTTCAAAGAAAAGAAAAAAGAAAAAGATCCAGGCAGCGCCCGCTGGTGCTGACGCTGTAGCAGGATGCTGTTGCGTTTGAGCCAGGGACCACGGGTCCCAATCGTGGGCCCCACCGTGATGTGGTAGAACATCCACACCGTGCATTTGATAGGTCCCTTAGGGAAGTGGGCCCCCACCAAAAATCAGCCATATACTAAGCTTAGGTGGCCCACGTCACAAGGAATAGTGTGGGATAAAACGTCTATCATTGAAACCCTTTTTGCATCCCACAAGTTTTGGATAAATATGAAATCTATTTTTCTTCTTTATTCAAGCCTTTGTGACCTTATGAATAGATGGGCTGGAAAATAAACGTTATGGTGGGCCCCACGTGGGCCCCACTTACATGGAAACATATTGGATAGTGGACCGCCCACAACTATATATAGCTATTGTATTGACGTCAGCACTCATGTGGGTCGACACTCAATACATATGTGTGTATTGTATCCACCATCCAGGCCGTCCAACTGGACACTGGAGTGGTTATATAATATATGTTATGTATATATTAATATATATATATATATATATATATATAACATATATTAATATAATTTCTTGGTGGACCACGTGTGTGGGACCCACCTTGACATATGTACTCCTCCCCGTCCATCTGGACGTGAGGACGATCCAAATCTTCGGTGGACCACCTGCTGTGGAGCGCACCATGGTGTATGGGTCTTATCCACACCGTCCAGACCTTGGAGGGTGGGACCCACCATGATGTATGTGTTGCATCCAAACCGTCCAACCATTTTGACAGATAATTTTAAGGCTTGAGATCAAAATAAGGCAGATCTAAGATCAGGTGGACCACATTATAGAAAACTGTGGGTTTGAATGTCCACCATTAAACCCCCTTGGGAATTTTTATGGTGGAAATCCTTACCACAACTTATATTTAGTGTGGGCCATTAATATACATATGGCCCATGTAATGTGGCCCACTTGCCATATGTATGACCCATTGTTGAGGCCCACCTTGATGTATATGAGGCCCATTATTGAGGCCCACCTTAATATATATGTGGCCTATGTTATGAGGCCCATTGTGATGTATACAAGGCCCATGGGTTATGGCTCATTGCAATGTATGTAAGGCCCAATTGGTGCGGCCTATTCGATATATATATGAGGCCCATGTAATTAGGCCCATCTGGATGTATTTGTGGCCCGTCCATTGAGGGCCACTTGTTGTATATATTTGAGGCCCATGTGTAGGACACACCTATTGTGTATTTAAAGCCCATGTGATGTAGCCCATAGTGATGTATATTAGGCCCATGTGATGTAGCCCATAGTGATGTGTATTAGGCTTAGGTATGTGGCCCACCTGTGAAGTATATCTGAGGCCCACTTGAGATGTATTCGTGGCCCAATGTGATGTATTCGAGGCCCATGGGTAAGGCCTGATGTGATGTATATGTGGCTCATTGAGATTGTATGAGGCCCATGGGACGTGGCCCAATGTGATGTTTCCGAGGCCCATGGGCACGACCCATCGAGATGTATCTGAGACCCATGGGAGTGGTCCATTGTGATACGTTTGAGGCCATTATAGGAAGCCCAATGCGATATCTGAGAGGCCCATGAATGAGGCCCAATGTGATGTAGGTGTGGTCGTTACATTGTGTATGAATCCCTTATATACGCCACTCCTTGGGAGCAATGTTGGTTAGATATCCACATTGATGTGCAATGATGGTTACATGTCCTCATTGTGACCTTCCCGTAGGCTTTTTTAGGCCCATTCGTACCATTCTCTAAGTGGGTTAACCCAAATAAGTGGGCCCCATTCGCCATAAACGGATGACTCTGTGCCATCAGATTTGATATAACCATAGCCTTGGGTCGATCTTTATGTTATGGTTAATTAGTTGTCCATCTATGGACCCCGCCTTGTTTATATGCTGATTGTCGGTGGCGATTATCAATGTTGATAATCAGTGTCGATTGTTGAGGCCGATTCCGAATGTCAAGGCCTATTGTGATGTATTCGAGGCCCCTGGGACGTGGCTCATTGTGATATATTTCTGGCTCATATGATGAGACCCGACTTGATGTATATTAGGCCCGTGTGAGCGGCCCATTGCGATGTAGATTAAACCCGTGAGATGCGACCCACTTGATGTATATGTGGCCCATGAGTGATGCCCATCATGATGTGTGTTAAGCTCTTGAGTGAGGTCCATGGTGTTGTACATTTGGCCCTTGTGTGAGGCTATGAGTCCATTGTATGTTAGGCTCTATATGGGTCATTCCTTGGGGGCAATGTTGGTTAAATGTCCACATTGTCGAGGCTGATCGTCGATGCCGATTATTGATACCAATTATGAGTATGTGACAGCATAACATCATGATACATGCCTGTACACATCATCTGCATGTTTGTTATGAGATGTGGTTGACCATTGCATATGTCATTAGGCAGGTTGTTATGAGACTCCCTGATAGGCGGAGGTTATCTCACATGAGCGCATGGTATGCGCAGGATTGATGCATGACTGGATTGTATGACTCATGCATCTTGCATTATGTGTTGTGATTACTGTACGCCCTAGTGACATCAGGGTCGAAGCCTCCACAAACATATCGTTTGGTTCGAGCATTGGGCTGTCATAGATGGCCCTGGGTGAAAATCCCTAAAACCCTCTTGGTACTAGAGGATGCCCCAACGTCGAGACCGAGTGGATATATATGAGCGCCCGAGTACCGAATACCAGGAGGCCACGTCTCCCACCGTGTCGTGGTCGGTTGGGAGGGGGTGTGGCCTTACACGCCCGAGGGAGTAGGCATAGCTAGGCTGAGTTTGACCAGCTCGAGGAATAGGTCCGCTATCGACGAGCCGGGTAGGTATTGGCATATTACTGGCCAGGCGGATAGTGAGGTCTCTTCCACTTACCGAGTTGTGCACTTGATGGGCGGCAGGTGGTGTTAAGTGTACTAGACCCCGGTGATGATCCCAGAGAGGAACCGTACTGATATGTGGACTTATTGAACAGGAGTTGCATATTCATTCATTCATTCACTATCCACTTGAGCTGGTGGTGCGCAACTATTTGTTACGTGTACTTTCGCATGGCCAGAATTTCAGTTGGGCACGCGACTGACCTGAGATCAGGAGATTACCACATTGAGTCTGACTATCCAAATTTAGGTATGCGACAGGTTTGGATAGAAGTCCCTCGTGATGGACCCCATAGCCTGCGACACTACGTACTATCATCCTGACTTCACTCCAGCTTGATTATTTCATTCGCACTGCATATCACATTTTCATTTACAGTACTTAGCATTTTGGGTTGCCATGTTTCTGCATTGATATGGCCGTTAGTACTCATGCCTTGCATCGCATAGCCTTGGTACGACTGATGACACTCATAGACTTATCAGTATATTTTCTCTTATTTCTATATTGTATGATTAATGGCATTGTATCCTCGACATCTAATATTTGACTCGCTCTGACACCTCATTTGCATAGCTGATTTGCATTGTGTACCCTGATATTGTGTGACTCATGGACTTATCAGTGCTTCCGCTTACTTTGATTACTCTTATATTGTTTACTTGACACTTACCTTATGCACACACTTTCACCGCCTACTAAGCTTTTTATAAGCTTATGCACGATAGATGCGTGCAGGTGGCGTTAGGTTGCAGTAGCATTGAGCTTGGAGTGTGTAGCGGACTTATGGAGCTTTAATTTTTGACATATGTATTTCCCTTTCAGCACTGTATTCAATTATTCATATTAGTGGATATATGATGATGGTGTTGCCTTTGTGAATTGGGTAAACTTGTGGTTATGCTTATTACGAGTTAAATGTACATTGGAAAATCCTCCTTGTAGGATCCCAGGATCGGAATCCGGCGTATGGACGCTGGGAGCCGAGAATGGGGTACTACGGAGGCTGTCGGCACCGGATTCGGCGATCGAGAATTTTGTGAGCCCGGTTTCCGAGTTTGGGGCATGACATGAACTGTTAGGATTACCTTCACTCCAACCATCCAACATTATAGCATGGGAACATTTATTGGACTGTGTTTGCGAGTTAAGCTGATGCGCTGTTTCCCTCCACATTTCAAGGTCAGCTAGTACACTTAATCCTATATTGACAGGGTTAAGATTTCATCATCTGCTGCAAGGTTGAACTTAGAAGAAGCTTATTTATACTTTCACTTTCTTTTTGAGGAATAACAAAGCTTAATAACATATACTTATCTATGGTTTATTATGTCATCAATTAATCCATGTTATAATGTTTTTGTCAAGGGTATTCTGTTTTGCCATTTGTATCTAAATGTGAATTCTTTTCTCAATTTCTTTATCACTTTGTCATTTTTTCAGTTCCCGTTTCAATTTCTAAAAAATCATATTTTAGTTGATGGTTCGTAATTACCTTGAATCAACACCATTTATCCTGCTGAGATTTGTTTTTCCTTTCATCATGCTCAATGTATTAAGACTCAAACTGTCCTTGAATGGAATCTGTTTGTAGAATTGAATTCCATCGTGGGGGGCAAAAGCTAATCATTCATGTAAGCTAAATCTCATCATGTGCACCCTGTACTAATTTATCTTTACCTTTCATGGTTGCTTAAATGCTATAGAATTAAGTTTGACAATCGGGCTTCTACCCATGTTGTACATGTGGACACATTCATTTGCATCTAAATGTGAATTCTTTTCTTGATTTCTTTATAATTTTGTCATTTTTTCAGTTCCCGTTTCAATTTCTAAAAGATCATCTTTTAGTTAATGGTTCGTAATTACCTTGAATTAGCACCATTTATCCGGGCTGAGATTTTTATATTTTCCTTTCATCATGCTCAATGTATTTAACGTGCTTCGACAATTTAGTGGATTTGAACTTCTTATATGATTCGGCCCATTCAGCCATCCAAATGCATCATATGATTTGGGCTTCTACCCATGTTGCACGTGTGGACACATTCATTTGCATCTAAATGTGAATTCTTTTCTCGATTTCTTTATCATTTTATCATTGTCATTTTTTTAGTTCCCGTTTCAATTTCTAAAAGATCATCTTTTAGTTAATGGTTCGTAATTACCTTGAATTAGCACCATTTATCCGACTGAGATTTCTATTTTCCTTTCATCATGCTCAATGTATTTAACGTGCTTCGGCAATTTAGTGGATTTGAACTTCTTATATGATTCGGCCCATTCAGCGATCCAAATGCATCATATGATTTGTGCTGTTGTTAGTGATCTAAGCTCAACATAAGATTGAAGCCTCTTTTCATGACCCATCCCAATGGGTATGTTAAGTTGAACCATCTATTCGTAATATTTGAGGTTGGTTCTCAGTTATCCACTTCGTTAATTTTGTAGGACCCTCTTCAGTTCTAAACACAATTCAAACAACCAAGTTTCTTTTTACTACGATCCAAATTCATATCATTGGGCCCATTTATAGTGATCCAAACCTTTGACATGGGCTATTTCAATGGATAAAAAAACATTGACATGCTTAGGCCATTCAATGGATACAAATTGTTCATATAATTCGGATCATTTAGCTATCCAAACTCGTCTTACGATTGAAGCTACTTTTCATGATCCAAACTCATCATATGATTGAATCTACTATTCATGATCCAAACTCATCATATGATGTAACGACCTGGAAATTTTCGTACATTGGGCCGAGTACCACCTCGACCAGAAATCACATAGGATTAAATCCTTTAGAAATTTAACAAAGTTAACTAAGTACTAAACTCGGTTAATCATGAAATCCGTTGGGATCGCTTTAAATACGATCTGCAAGACCCAAAACTTGCAGAATTGGTGACTCTAGGTTACCCTAAAGTCTAGAGCCAAACTCATTACCCGTCTGCTCTCGGGACTGAAACGAAACTTCGTATGTGGTCTAGATCGCACATCGGGAGTCCGATTAACACGAAGCTAAGGAACCAGGACCGCCCCACTGGGCTTGACAATCATCTCAAAAATCAGACGATTCCGATGTCTCACGGCCATTTATTTCGATCCAGAGCGAGGGAGTGTGAAAAACACTATTTCCATCCAAATGAAAATATCTGGAATAGTGATCTGGCACCTTTCGGTTGCGCGTCAGTATTAAGCAACCTGACCGTCGGAATCAGACCAAATTACACCCTCGGATTAAGAAAAATTTCAGGAACATTTACATGTACTCAGAAATTCTGATCGTGGCCCACGGACTGTTGAACTGAAAGTGGTCCGCCACGTGCGATCTGGGAATCCGATCAAGTCGAAAACGTAATCCCACGTAGATCCGCAGAGGGTGAGCTTAAGTCTGACGTTTGGCTCAAAGAGGGCTACCAGAACACCCCTTTTGAGCTTGGAAAGTGGCGAACTGCCTATATATGCAGCCACCCTTGAACCTGAGTCTATTTTGGACATGTTCTAGGCTATAAAAGGGGCTTAGAACAGCCCCTCTCACAGCCATACGAATTTGGGTCCAAACCCTTAGAGAGAAAGAGAGAAAAGAGAGAGAAAGTTGTGGAGATCGAGGCCGATCTTCCTCCTGCTGCTTCCACTCCTCCCACGGCCTACACTGCCCTATTTCAGGGGATTTCCCGGCGGTTTCCACCCCATTTGAAGGTAAGAAACCCTAACCCTAGGTCTGATTTGAGCTTGATTAGTGATAGGTTATGGAAAGACTAATCGAATGCGCTCTTTAGGCTAGGAAACTCCCGTATACGGAAGCTCCAACACCCTTGCTGATTCGTTGAAATTCCAAGGGCTGAGGTGAGGACTTTAAGCGTATAAGTTACGGTTTTCAACGCTTTCAATGTCAGATAATGATAGATTCATGATCTGCATGCAAATGCACATGTACAAAGTGCTTTCCGTTTCCTGTTTCGATTAGCGATAAAGAATATGGAATTTTACATACTCTTGATATACATAGAAATACCGTATACGTATTTTTGTTGAGAAAATGTTTAACATGTTTATTTAATGTTTGATTATATCATGTGTGGATAAAATGCTAGTTTGGCGAAAGAGATCGCAAAAATACATGTTCATGTGTAAATGTCATATATGTGGAAATTGTGTATTCCAGAAATTCCGCATACGTACGGATTTTGGAAATGTAATTGTGATGATTATTTGCTGTATGATTACGATATACACGGGAAAAATACTCTCGAGGCGAAGGGATAGCCCAAACACGAACTTGCCTAACATACGTCATGTATGTTGGAAAAGTGTAATCTAAGTGTTTGTGTAAGTGCATGTATGTGTACATGTGTATGTACTAGTGCCTTAGATAGGCGCTGATATGGGTTTTCCGACTCCCTTAGAGACATGTAGGATCCCCTCCATGCGGTGGTTCACCGCAACCACTTAATTGTATTGCGCACACAATTGTATCCCTATGGGGATAGTGCTTTATCACATGCCTTACAACATGCTTTGCAACATGCTTGACTTCATGTTTTACTTCATGCTTTATAACATGCCTACTAACATGCTTGTGTTGCTTGTTTATCATGCTTTACCTCACATGCTAACGATGAAAACTGTTTGGGTTTGGGACTATATATATAGTCCAAACACTCGGGACCAGACTTGTGATTGTGGCTGAGATTCATGTCGCCACAAGGGACGTGTCCGGCGAACCCGAGTCGTACTTCGGTTGGCGATAGTGGTTGGCCACGCGGAGTGCTTTTGCGCTCCATATCGCTCAACTTGTGGTGCGCTCGAACTAGTCAGGCTCGCCAACTAAACCGGAGTGTCATTGTGTGTTCACCCTGTTTGGTCGCTACTGCTTGAACCTAGGGTACCAAACTTACCAGTGGCGATTCCCGTTTAACCATGGTACCTAGATCCGCTAAGTCGCATGAGCCGGGCATGGTGGTATGGGACACCGTGGTCGAGCTGTCGGCCTACGCTGGGGCTTTGTGCCTCCCCGTAGTGACCATTGCGCAACTAACTCGTGAGCCGAATACGGTGGTATGGGACACTGTATTCGAGCTGTCGATACTTCGGCGAGAGCCGAGTACGGTGAGATCTGTGCTCGTGCTGACGGGCGACGAGTCCTCCGTGGTATCATCGAGTACACTCCAAGGGTCTGTGATTGGCCACGAGTCTTTCACAGCAACTAGAGTGTGAGTTGAGCCGAGTATGGTGAGACCTGTACTTGAGCTGACGGCTAGTGATTGAGCCGAGTACGGTGAGACCTGTACTCGAGCTGACGGCCAGCAATTGAGCCGCATACGGTGAGATCTGTATCCGCGCTGACGGGTGACGAGCCCTTTGCGATGCCATCACTAAGCTTCTCAAACCATAATATCGTATGAGAATAACTAGGATTGACGACCCTATAATGGATCATGTTGGGAATGATACAAGGGAGGTACCTTAGTTTCCCAATGTTGCTGTTTGAAATGGACTAATAAAAACTTGTTAATCATGAGCATCATCGCACCGCATGTGCTTTGTAGATGTGGCGCACTGAGGGAGTAAGCATTCGCGAACGTAAGATGATGTCGCTTGAGGGTGGTTTGGCAAGGGCATACAGCATCATGTCATATCATATTTGCATTTAACAAGAGTAGTTAGAAATGCTTGATTTGTACTGCTTTATTATTACTGCTTGGTTGATTTGATAACATGTTAACTTATGCATTATTGTTCCACTGAGTTAGCTACTCACTCCCACGTTACGGGACGGTGTTGTACACACCAACCAGACTCTATCGCAGGTTTAGAGGGCGCCTTGGTTCAGGAGCCAGAGCCCGACGTTGATGAGGACCAGGAGGAGTTCTCCTTCATGCAGTACTCTGACGGCTACGCTTAGGCCGGCTGCATCGCGGGATTCTCGGGGCCTCTTTTGAGGATGTATTTTGGGTTTTTGACTTACAAACAGTACATGTATATTGGTGCTCAGCTAGTACTCATACTCTGGAGTTCAGAAAATTTTGTTACTTCACATACTTGAATATAAAATTTCAGTCTTCCGCTGCTTTTAAATGCAATTGAACTGAAGTATGAATTACTGTTTTGGTTTAATCTCATTCATGTTTATTGCGCTAACTCAGACAACATTTAACCGGCATTGTGTATGTTGCATAAGTGATGCGTTGGAACTCGGGAGTTGAGTTCATACTCGACCCCCGAATTTCAGGGTGTTACATATGATTAAAGTTGTTCTTCATTATCCTTGGCAATGGATATGCTAAGTTGATCCGTGCCCAAATTTTTTTACGAACCTCTTCAACTTTACTAATGATCTAAATTGTTCATATGATCTGGCCCATTTCTAGTGATCCAATCCTTTGACATGCTTGGGCCATTTTAATGGATCAAAACCTTTAACATGCTTATTCAATTTAGCGGCCCATTCAGCGATCCAAATTATTAAAGTTGCATTTCATGATCCTTGGCAATGGATATGCTAGTTGTTCCATGCCCAAACTTTTGTAGGACCCCCTTCAGCTTTATAAATGATCCTAATTGTTCATATGATTTGTCCTATTTCTAATATCCAAACCTATAACCTGCTGTTGATGGGGTCACTGCTGCTGTGCTGGAGGCTGTTGTGGCCCTCTCGGCTGCAGCAAATGAGGGCCGGAGCACTCAAGTACGCGGTACCCTGTCCCACCACATCCAAAACAAGTCCATGAAAATGGCTGTTGAAGTGATGCTAGAGGTGTCGATGGTGTTGTTGGTACTGCTGGTGTTCTAGCGGATGGGTGGCTCCTGTATCTTTGCGGTCGTCGATGCTGCTGGGAGCAACTGGAGGGGGCCTACCTCTTCCGACCCCTCCTCTGATCTCGATCGCTCTGCCCGCCAGCCCACTCAGTCTCATAAATCTGGGCCCTCCGTACTACCGCCTGAAAGGTCGGGAGCTCATGCCCAATAACACAGCCTCGAAGACCTTAACGCAATCCGTTCTTGAAATGGCGGGCCTTCCGCCCCTCATCATCAACTAGATACGGCGTGAACCTCGATAGTGCCACAAAATGAGCCGCGTATGTGCCACAGTCGTGTCCCTCTGCACCAGAGTCTCGAACTCTAATGCTCTCTGATGACGAATGTGGTCGGGGAAATACTGCTGCTCGAATTGGTCAATGAAATCCTCCCATGTCTAGACATAATCAGGCCCTGCAATACGGGCAATGGAGGTCCATCAATGCTCGGCCTCTCCCTGAAGAAGAAATACGGCCAACAGGACTCGCTGTTGGGTCATCATGATATAATATCAAAAATCTTCTCCACATCGGAACGCCACCTCTCAGCTGCTGTCGGATTTGGCTCGCCCTGGAAATGTGGAGGATCGAGCTGTTTGAACTTACGAAGAAGAGCGCTCGCGTGCTTCTGCTCGACCTGGGCTGGAGAAACGGCTAGGCACCTGCCCTGTCCATGAAGCGCAGCCGTCACAGCCTGCAACATCTGTTGTAACTAAGAGGCACTCACAGGTACGGTCGGATCTGCACCAGTTTCTGGTGGAGGAATGACATCCTCAGGCTGGGGAGCAGGGATCTCTAGGGGTGGAACAGGAGCGACAGGTGGTAAAGCTGGAGCCTCAGGTGGTGGAGCGGGAGTTGATCGGGTCACTCTCCAGCGCGGCATGTCCTATAAGAAAGAATAAGGACATCGATCAACCTTGAGAATCGCACGTTTAGGGAATTCAATCGAAATGTTATGCACTCGGGACCTAATCGTCCTAAACTCATAGCAAACATGTCACGCTATCCTCGGTTATTCCCAAGTTATGCTCTGATACCAACTTTTGTCACGCCCCAAACTCTGAAACTGGGCTCACAAAATTCCCTATCGCCGAATCTGGCTCTGACAACCTCCATAGTACCCCATTCTCGGCTCCTGGCATCATACACTAGGTTCCGATCCTGGGATCCTACAGGGAGGATTTTAAATATGATTTTGATTTAGTATAAGCATAACCATAAGCATAACCCATGAAAAATAACCACAAGAACATCATAAAAAAATCCACTATGATAAAAAACTTTTGAGTACAATACGTCTGAAGGGAAAAATACAAGATAATACAAATAACGAAAACTCCAAAAGGTTGATTGCACGCTCCTGCTGCGACTATGCTACGGCTGCGTCCTGGCGTCACCTGCAAGCATCAATCGTGCATAAGCTTATAGAAAGTTTAGAGGGTGGTGTAAGTGTGTGCGCAATATGACCGTGCTTAGAATGTAAGGTTAGAGTAATGCAGAAACATGCTGATGAGTACATGAATGCAATCAGCCGTATCAAGGTTATGTGGTACAAGATATGAATGTTATCGGCCATGTCAAGACCATGCGATGTGAGATGTAGCTTAAGCATTCCAATCCTCATACAACTCATCAAATATCAGTACAGTTCTCATTCTGGATAATCACTGGGGTTTAATACACTTCAAATGGCATTGTCCCTCTCCCAGCCGCACAGTCCAAGTGAGAGTAAGAAACCTCACTATCCGCCTGGCCAATAATGTGATAATACCTATCTAGCATGTCGATAGCGGATCCATTCACGAGTTGGTCAAACTCAACCTAGTAATGCCCTCTACGCTCGGGTGGGTAAGGCCACACCCCTTTCCAACTAACCACGACACAGTAGGAGACGCGGCCTCTTGGTATTTGGCCCTCGTGCGCTCATATATCTACTCGGTCTCGATGTTGGAGTCATCCTATGGTACCATCGGGTTTAGGGATTTTCACCCAGAGACATCTATGGAGTCCCAATGCTAGAAACAATATTTCCGGTATCCAATCCAGCCACCCACGATGTAACGCCCTGAAAATCGGCGATCGAGCATAAACTCCACTCCCGAGTTCCAACGCATCACTTATGCGACATAGATAATGATGATTAAATGTTGTTCATATTAGTGCATTAAACATGAGTGAGATTATACCAAAATAACATATCATACTCCAGAGATAGTTAAATATTGCAAGCGAAAGACTGTGATAGATATATAAAATATATAAACTGTTGTAAGTCTCCAGAGTGTGAACATGTTACTAGGTTAAATATATACATGTATACTCCAAAAATGAACAAAATGAATATACATGGGTATTCCAAAAGTGTAAAATAACAAGTGTAATGGCATCTAATCAGCATCCCTGTAACCCCGTCGATCAGAACATGGTCTACATAGACCCGCCTTATAGCAACATATATGAGAAACCCTCATCATCATAAAAGTCTGGCTCTGCTTCGCAAGCATCGCCATCATCTGAAACTACAACAGGGTCTATTTGGTGTTTATAATACCGTCCCATAATGTGGGAGTGAGTGATCAACTCAGTGGAACTATAAAGCAAAGGTTAGCATGTTATCAGTTCAATCAAGCAGTAATGATAAAGTAGTAAATCACACATTCCTAAGTAGTCTTGTTAATGCAAGAATGCTATGAATGTATGATGCATGCCCTCGCCGACGCTCCCTTAGTGACTTCATCTCACGTTCGCGCATAAACAACACTGCCTCAGTGCTTGACCTGCTACGCCTGAACGCCTGCGTAATGCGGTGCATGCATATGATTACTAAGTTCTTATTAGTCCTTTTCATAGAGCAGGGTTGGGAAACTAAGGTACCTCCCTTATATCAATACCTAAACAATGATCCATTCTAGGGTCGTCAGTCCTAGTTAGTCTCATCCGATATTGCGGTTCTAGGTCGCTGCAAAAGGGCTCGTTGCCAAATCAGTGCAGGCCTAGTTTATACTCTTGTTGTTACGAAAGGGTCGTCGCCTCTACATAGACTCAGAGTACGCTCGAGGTCACTACAAATGGCTCGTCACCAAATCAGTGTAGGCCGACAGCTCGAATACAGTGTCCCATACCACCGTATTCAGCTCACGAGTCTGGGTTGCTCACTAGTCACTACGTGGAGGCTTATCGCCATAGCGTAGGCCGAAAACTCGACCACAGTGTCCCATACCACCATGTCTGGCTCATGAGTCTTAGCGGATCGAGGTACCAAGGTTAAACAGGGTTTTCACTGGTGAGTTTGGTACCTTAGGTTCAAGCAGTAGCGTCTATACATGGTGAACATACATCGGGCCAATCGGGTTACTTGACAAGCTGGACTAGCCTGAGTGCACGACAAGTGGAACAACATGAAGTGCGTAAGCACTCTGCGTGGCCTAACCACTGTCGCCAACCGAAGTACGGTTCGGATTCGTCAAACACGTCCTACGTGGCAAATGAATCTCAGCCACGACTTCAAGTCTGTTACCGATTGCCTGGACTATATCATAGCCCCAATCACATTCAATCCTTAACCAGAAAAACATGTGGAGTAGTCAAAGCAGAATTAACAAAGTAATTCAAACATGTTAACAAGCATGTTATAAAGCACAATGTAAGCAGGAAATACAAATCATAAGTAAGCGATTAAATTAAATAACTTGCATGGATGAAATCATACACATCTCTAAGGTAGTTGAGAGTCTTATCTCAACACCTACCCCAAGCACTATCATCTAAGTACTTACTCATACAAGCATTTACACAAACATTTAGAATACACTTATTAACATACATAACGCATATTGGCCAAAACATGTATTAGGGCGAATTCTTTCACCGAGTAAGTATTACACATATACCTAGCATGTACACATAGTAATTAATCATGGCAAACACACTTTCATATTTTGTACGTATAAGGTATTTTCTATAACTCTACCGAATACGCTAAACACCACAATTTGCATACATAATTGAATCGCAAAACGAACATCGCATAGTGCATGTGAAATAACACCCACATCAGGAATCTATCATTATCTGACATTGAAAGCTTTGAAAACCATAACCTATACATCTATAGTCCGCAACTTACGCTGATAAATGCGTAACAGAGTTGTTTTAGACGTTAAGTCTTTGTCAACGACGGATTTGCAACCTATAGCATGAACTAGGTTAGCTATTTCATCATTTCAACTATTTGAAACCCTAGAATAGGTTAGGGGTTGAATTTCTTACCTAAGAATGGGATCGGAATCGCCGGTAGAGTGGTACGGAAGAACTGATTCAACCCGTGGAAGGATGAGATTGAATTCCAGGGATGAACTCCAACTCTCTCTCTCTCTCTCTCTGTTTCCTCTCTTCTCTCTCTTAGGGTTTCCCAAATTCGTATGGGATGAGAGAGTGAGGGTTTAAGAACCTTATATGGGCTAAAAACTGATGGAAATGGCCCCAGGGCCAAGGTATACTTAGGTTATGTCCAAAACCCATCTGTTTCGACTTAACAGAGCACTTCCGGAGCCCCCCTTGAGCCAAAGGTCGGACTTAAGCTCACTGACCATGGATCTAGGTCGAGTTAAGTTTTCGTTCCAGTCGGGTTTCCAGATCGCACATGGCGGACCAGTTTCAGTTCAACGGTCACCGAAACTCGATCAGGGTTATAAGTACACTGCCATGTATGGGAAATTTCTCCTGATCCGTGGGTGTATTTGGGTCAGATTCTGATGGTCTGAATACTTATATTCTGTCCGCAAGCGACAAGTCTTAGATTACTTAAATTAGACTTAATTTATAAAGGAAACCATGTTTTCTCACACTCTTCGCTCCGGGCTCAAGAGAATGGTTTCGGGATACTATCTGGACTTGATTTCTGAGGTGGTTGTCAAGCCCAGTAAGGCGGTCCTAACCGTTTAGCTTCAAGTTAATCGGACTTTGGACGTGGTCTAGATCCAATACGAAGTTTCGTGATGCTCTCGAGAGCAACTGGGTAATGAGATTGATCCTAGATTTCAGGTTAACCAAGCGTCAATGATTCTACAAGTTTTGGGTCTTGCAGATCATATTTAAAGTGATTCAAACAGATTTCACAGCTAATCTAGTTGAGCACTTAGTTAAACTCATCTAATTTCTAAAGAATTTGGTCCTGAGTCATTTATGCCTGAGGTGGTACTTGTGTCTTTGTACGAATTTTTCTGAGGCGTTACAAAAGGGGATTTGAGGCTTTAGGATTGAGTTCTGAGAAGTCAATTAAGGTGTTATGATCGACTCATTACCGAAGGATGTCTAACTCCATGTTGGCAAAAATTCGGGGTGTTACAATCTAACCCCCATTAAAAATAATTTCGTCCCCGAAATTAGTTAAGGGTAATGAATAAAGATTTCATTATTTCTTTTGCCTAAGTTTTATTGACTTCAAGTTTATATGCATGATAGGAGGTATGCTATCAATGCTAATCTGGCTCATTTTAGTATTCAGTTCGTACCCATTATTAGGCCTCTTCTGTAATATGCATTGGTTTAACACTTAAACCCTAATTGCTTTCCTTTAAAAACTTCATTATTGATATTCTAAGGAAGCGTTAGATCCTATTTAATGACTTAACCTGGATCAATTTTCTTCGATCCTGGGCCAATGGGGCAGGGGTCCACCATGCTTCTGCTGCACCACTTTGATCCGATAGATGTATTAACTGACTTAACTAGATTAGGCTCATAATGTTCTACCCCTCTTAAAAATTGTTTCTACTTTCAGGGTTTAAGATCTATGTCCTGATCCGTATGTCGAAATAAGGTGTAATCTAGGACCTATCCTTGACATGAAATGGGATACGATCTCCCAATACATTGGTCTTCCTTCCATCGATGATGTGTATTATGGCATTGGTACCTCTGGTTATAGAAAGGAGCTAAAATGATGTGTGTTGGGGTTGATTTCTGGGATGGGTATGAGTTTGTAGTAAGATGTCTAATTCTACCAAAGAATGACTTTTGCCACGGTCCCGACTTACCTTATTTAATCTTGTCTAGCTTAACGGGCAGGCTATCTTTCTAAGTTCCTATGCACAATATGTATGCTAACATGGAATGTGATTTGGGACCTAATTCCTAACTGTCTGTTGCCCATTTGGAAAATTCCTTGGGCCTAAAGAGAAAATCGCTATTGGCTATATATTCTTAACACTTCTCAAAGATGAAGTAATAAACTCTTGGTTGTAAGCGGTTGGCCAACACGGAAGGAAAGTTGTGTAGTGTGTTTGAGTCGGATAAATAGACCTTCTGCCTAGCTATGACAGAAGATTTGTCGTATCAGTTCTTAATCCTAGTTGATCCCGATCTTCTACTTGATCAGAGCATAGAGTTCATTGGTAACTACCAAGATTGAGAATTCAATTCAAACCGCGAATACCTCGCTTATATATAGTTCTCTACTCCGTGTTCCCGTTTGTAATAAGTCTTTGGGAATGCAATTCTAAGGGGTGTATTAATTTGACCCAACGTTCAATCCAAGGGATATATATAAGTTTTCCCTTTGCGTGAATAGTTCCTAATCAAAACAGCCTTCCTAAGAATTATTAAATAAGCATATAAGTATTAAGGCGATTCAACGAAGGAATGAGGTCTCACTCCAACCTAATCAAGTCAACTACTAAATCTATCTTTCAAATATCTTAGCATAACTAGTCTTTTACGTCTCTAACCAGTAACCTAAACTTAACTTATGAGTAGCAGTAATCCAATAGTTGTACTCCCTACAACATCGATGATTCCATACCATTTCTAATACAATAAATTGCTTTATCGGTTAGGGTCAAAGTTGTCTGATTGGAATTGAGTTGCTCGAACTTACATTTAATTGTGCTCGAGCACTTCACATATGCTCATACCAGCTAAGGAGGTCCTAGGGTTCACGTTATCAGTTTATTGGGTTTCCCATACTAACAAAATTTTCAACATCGAAGACTACCAATTTAGGTCCAAAACACTAAGGGCCTATTTAGCCAGTGGTCTTCAGTTGTATTAAATGGGACTGCATTGTTGATCCCACCTTGGGATTGGGAGTGGCATGTTTGGTAGGAGGGTGGGATGGGATTAAAATCAATTTCATAGGCTTTGGAAAATGAGCCTTGTGTTGGAGAGGAAAGTGTGAGATGAGATTTTCAAATCCCACGATGATGGTGTTGGAAACCATGGGATACACATACATTTATTGTTACTTTTACAATTCCATCCACCTTAATCTCACCGAATGCAGTTGGCCGAACCGGCCCTAAATGTCCCAACATTTGGAGGTTTGTGAAGAAGGCGGTGGAGACGGTTATGTAGAGAAGAAGAAGAAGATATGAGAATGGTGGGGAGATTTAAGAGGGAAAAACCAGATTTTCAGGGAGAAAGGAGAGCTTGGAAGGGTGTGTGAGGGAAGAGGGGGGTAAATGATCAGGAAAATGGGGTCCCCATGTGATTTGGTGGGCCCCATATGTGTCTAGGGGTTGGCCCGACGCCGGCCCACGTCAGCCCGACAGGCCCGGCCGAACCCGACCATGGCGCCACCGCGGTCCTCTGGAATGGGCGCGGTGCCGCCGTGGTGGGGGTGGTGGCCACCCCCCTCCCAGGGTGTTGATGATGCATAAGGTCCATTATGGATCCCCCCAAATAGCACCGGTTTGGCCCCGACTCCGTTTCGAGTCGTTTCGGGCTCCCATTTGCGTATATTCATGTGCTTTCAATTTGTTGAGTGTGGGACCTGGAAAAGTTTCACCTAAACCTGTCAATTGATGGTCTAGAATGGTGTTGGGATCATTTCACAGGATCGGGAAAGCCTACGGGTCCAATTTCTATAGTCTATTTCGGTTGATTTCGCCGTTTGGAGAAATGAGAAATCCAAAGTTTGTCTCTACGTTCCGTCGCTCTCTCCTAAGTCAGAGTACGTCAGTGTGAGTCATGTGACCATAACCCAGGTCCAGTTTAATCCAAATCATGCTCTGATACCATCTTGTAACACCCTGAAAATCGGGGGTCGAGCATAAACTCCACTTCCGAATTCCAACGCATCACTTATGCAACATAGATAATGATGATTGAATGTTATTCATATTAGTGCATTAAACATGAGTGGGATTATACCAAAACAACATATCATACTCCAAAGATAGTTAAATATTGCAAGCGGAAGACTGTGATAGATATATAAAATATATAAACTGTTGTAAGTCTCTAGAGTGTGAACATGTTACCAGGTTAAATATATACATGTCTACTCAAAAAATGAACAAAATGAATATACATGGGTGTTTCGAAAGTGCAAAATAACAAGTGTAATGACATCTAATCAGCATCCTTGTAACCCCGTCAATCAGAACATGGTCTACATAGACTCGCCTGATAACAACATATAAGAGAAACCCTCCTCATCATCATAAAAGTCTCCGCTTCGCAAGCATCGCCATCATCTGAAACTACAACAGGGTCTGTTTGGTGTTTAAAAAACCGTCCCGTAACGTGGGAGTGAGTGATCAACTCAGTGGAACTATAAAGCAAAGGTTAGCATGTTATCAATTCAATCAAGTAGTAATGATAAAGCAATAAATCACACATCCCTAAGTACTCTTGTTAATACAAGAATAGTATGAATGTATGATGCATGCCCTTGCCTACGCTCCCTCAACGACTTCATCTCACATTCGCGCATGAACAACACTGCCTCAGTGCTTGACCTGCTACGCCTGAACGCACGCGTAATGCGGTGCATGCATATGATTACTAAGTTCTCATTAGTTCTTTTCATACAGCAGGGTTGGGAAACTAAGGCACCTCCCATATATCAATACCCCAACATTGATCCATTCTAGGGTCGTCAGTCCTAGATAGTCTCATGCGATGTTGCGGTTATAGGTCGCTGCAAAAGAGCTCGTCGCCAAATTAGTGCAGGCCTAGTTTATACTCTTGTTGCTACAGAAGGGTCGTCGCCTCCAAGTAGACTCAGAGTACGCTCGAGGTCATTACAAAGGGCTCGTCACCAAATCAGTGTAGGCCGACAGCTCGAATACAGTATCCTATACCACCGTATTCGGCTCACGAGTCCGGGTTGATCACTGGTCACTACGGGGAGGCTCGTCGCCCCAGCATAGGCCAACAGCTCGACCACAGTGTCCCATACCACCATGTCCGGCTCATGACTCTTAGCGGATCGACGTACCAAGGTTAAACAGGGTTTTCACTGGTGAGTTTGGTACCTTAGGTTCAAGCAGTAGCGTCCATACATGGTGAACATACATCGGGCCAATCGGGTTACTTGACGAGCTCGACTAGCCCGAACGTACTACAAGTGGAACAACATGAAGTGCGTAAGCACTCTGCGTGGCCTAACCACAGTCGCCAACCGAAGTACGGCTCGGATTCGTCAAACACGTCTTACGTGGCGAATGAATCTCAGCCACGACTTCGAGTCTGTTACCAATTGCCTGGACTATATCATATCCCCAATCACATTCAATCCATAACCAGAAAAACATGTGGAGTAGTCAAAGCAGAATTAACAAAGTAATTCAAACATGTTAACAAGCATGTTATAAAGCACAATGTAAGCAGGAAATACAAATCATAAGTAAGCGATTAAATTAAACAACTTGCATGGAGGAAATCATACACATCTCTAAGGTAGTTGAGAATCCTATCTCAACACCTACACTAAGCACTATCATTTAAGTACTTACTCATACAAACATTTTCACAAACACTTAGAATACACTTATTAACATACATAACGCATATTGACCAAAACATGTATTAGGGCGAATTCTTTCGCCAAGTAAGTATTACACATATACCTAGCATATACACACAGTAATTAATCATGGCAAACACACTTTCATATTTTGTACGTATACGGTAGTTTCTACAACTCTACCGAATACACTAAACACCACAATTTGCATACATAATTGAATCGCAAAATGAATATTGCATTGTCCATTTGAAATAATACCCATTAGGAATCTATCATTATCTGACATTGAAAGCTTTGAAAACCATAACCTCTACGTCTATAGTCCGCACCTTACGCCAATAAACATGTAATGGAGTCGTTTTAGACGTTAAGTCTTTGTCAATGGTGGATTTGCAACCTATAGCATGAACTAGGTTAGCTATTTCATCATTTCAACTATTTGAAACCCTAGAATAGGTTAGGGGTTGAATTTCTTACCTAAGATGGGATCAGAATCGCTAGTAGAACGGTATAGAAGAGCTGATTCAGCCCGTGGAAGGATGGGATTGAATCCCAGGGATGAACTCCAACTCTCTCTCTCTCTCTCTCTTTCTCTCTCTTTCCTCTCTTCTCTCTCGTAGGGTTTCCCAAATTCGTATGGGATGAGAGAGTGAGGGCTTAAGGCCCTTATATAGGCCTAAAACTAATGGAAACGGCCCTAGGGCCAAGGTATACTTAGGTTATGTCCAAAACCCATCTATTTCGGCTCACCGGAACACTTTCGGAGCCCCCCTTGAGCCAAAGGTCGGACTTAAGCTCACTGACCTTGGATCTTGGTCGAGTTAAGTTTTCATTCCAGTCGGTTTCTCGATCTCACGTGGTGGACCAGTTTCAGTTCAACGGTCACCGAAACTCGATCAGGGTTACAAGTACGCTGCCATGTATGGGAAATTTCTCCTGATCTGAGGGTGTATTTGGGTCAGATTCTGACGGTCCGAATCCTTATATTCAGCCCGCAAGTGACAAGTCTCAGATTACTTAAATTGGACTTAATTTGCAAAGGAAACCACATTTTCTCACACTCTTCGCTCTGGGCTCAACCAAATGGTTTCAGGACACTATCTGGACTTGATTTTCGAGGTGGTTGTCAAGCCCAGCAAGGCGGTCCTAACCGTTTAACTTCGCGTTAATCGGACTTTTGACGTGCGGTCCAGACCCGATACGAAGTTTCGTGATGCTCCCGAGAGCAACTGGGTAATGAGATTGATCCTATATTTCAGGGTAACCTAGCGTCAATGATTCTACAAGTTTTGGTTCTTACAGATCGTATTTAAAGTGATTCAAGCGGATTTCATAACTAATCTAGTTTAGCACTTAGTTAAACTCGTGTAATTTTTAAAGAATTTGGTCCTGAGTGATTTCTGCCTGAGGTGGTACTCAAGTCTTTGTACGGATTTTTCAGAGGCGTTACAAAAGGGGATTTGAGGCTTTAGGATTGAGTTATGAGAAGTTAATTAAGGTGTTATGATCGACTCATTGCCTGAGGACGTCTAACTCCAGGTTTGCAAAAATCCGGGGTGTTACACACGATGTGTCTGTGGAGGCTATGGCCCTGATGTCGTTGGGGCATACAATAATCACAATCACACAAATGTAAGTGTATGAATCATACTACCAGTCATGCAACAACCCTGCGCTGGTAAGGTCACACATTGTGAGGTCCCACGTGGGGCCCACCAAAATGCCTATCTGCCATCTAATCCATTGGTAAGGTCACACAGACCCTAGATGGACAGGAAAAAAATTCCATAACGATCCAAAACTGCTGGACACCCAAAAGAGTTCCAATGGTAGACGTTCAATCCCTACTGTTTCCTGCCATGTGGGCCACGTAAGTTATACTTACAGCTGATTTTTGGAGTGGCCCGCTGCCCCAAGGGGTGGCCCACTAAATGCAAGGTGTTGATGTTCAACGCACATCACAGTGGGGCCTACAAGCAGGACCCATTTCCCTGGCCCCCTTCACGTCCACGGCCACACGAGCAGCAACGTCCTGCTGACGTTGCAGCAGCAGGCGCTGCTGCATATATTTTATTTTATTATTTTTTTTGGTAAACCGTTTCCTCGCGGTTTTTCATAGGTGGGGCCCACATCAGTAGATCTGACTCGACCATCGGCTCCTATGGCTCAATATCAACCCATCGAGCCCAATATTCGATGGGTTTTGGTGTACAGCAACGTCAGGGTGTATTTTAATGGTAAAAAACTTTGTTTGTTACGCTATAGCCCACCAGAAATTCGGATTGAGTTCATTTTTCGGCTATACGCCTAAAATGATCTGAGGAAAAGGATGGATAGCTTGGAATAAGTACATACATCAAGGTGGGGCCTGTAGGAGCGGTCCACTCAAACCTTTTGAACCAAGCTAATATTTGGTTGGTTTTTTTTTTGCTGCTGTAGTACACCCCCACCGTCAGCGTATACACTCCAAGGTGGATCCACGTCCAGCGTCCTTCGACGCTGGACGGTCTGCATACAACTCAGGCATCACGGTGGGTCCCACATGGACGTGGCCCACCATAAATATATATATATATATATATAATATTAATATAATATAAAATACATATAATATAGTGTATGTTAGTGTGGGGATCTCCACAGTCCTAAAAAAATGGATGGTGTGGATCACCACCTGCAATAGGATGGGCCACACCATTGATGGACATCTATATCTAACACATATTTGTCGGGCCCACTCCAATAATGATAGATAAAGAGAGAGAGAGATAGAGGGAGAGAGAGACATGAATGGGGAGGACCCCGCCACTAATGGGCCCTCCCTTAAACAATGTGTACATCACGTGGGTCCCATAACAAGTGGCCCCAAAATTTGAGATCAACGGTAGATTATCCACCTTATTGGCCTCCATTTTGCTCCCTTAGGCTTGTATGCTCCTATGCTCGACTTTTAACGGTGGATGGTGGAGTTTTGATGGTAGGGATGAGAGATGAGAGGGTGGGCCACAGTTGGCTTTTAGGAGAGCTTGGGGAGGCTTGGACGTATGAAGTTTTGGGTTGCTTGGGAGTGGAGAGATGGAATGAGAGAGAGAATAATAAAAGGGATGGGATGATGTGGTGGTTGTAAGGAAAGGTATGGGTGAGTTTGATTTTTATAAAAGAGGGATGGTGAGGGGGGAGAGAGAGTTGACTTAAGGGAAAAGGAGGGATGGGTTGTTGTACTTGGGGTATGGCCTGTACTTGATATTGATTGATTGATTGATTGATGGGACATGTCGTAAAGATTCCCTCGAAATTTGCAACGCGCGACATTTCTTCGGAATGAACGCGGACCCACAACTTCTAGTCTGAGTATCGGATCGGTGCGCGAGTAGCGACATTGGAACCGCGGCGACGGTACGGTTGTCAAGGTACAAGTTTCGGTTCGAGCCGGCTTCGGTATGCAGGACTCGGCTAAGGATCGTGTGCAAACGTCGGATGCGGGTCGAAGATTGCTGAAATTCTACCGGAAGACCGCGGAAACCTACGGAACGGTACGGACTAGGATACGGGTCTAGGTTTGGGTTTTCAAGTATAGGTTTAGGTTTAGGTTAAGGAGTTGAGATTAGGATTAAGTGTAGGTTTAGGTTAAGGAGTTGAGATTAGGATTAAGTGTAGGTTTAGGCTTAGGGATTTGAGAGTACATTTAGGTTATAGGTTTAAGTTTAGGCTCTAGGTTATAGGTTTAAGTTATAGGTTATAGGTTAAGGATATAGATTTAGGTTTAAGTTTAGGTTATAGGTTTAAGTTATAAGTGTAGGTTGTAAGTGTAGGTCATAGGTGGTTTAAGTTATAGGTTATAGTTTAGGTTTAGGTTTAAGTTTGGGTTATAGGTTTAAGTTATAGGTTATAGGTTAAGGTTTAAGTTATAGGTGTAGGTTTAGGTATAGGTTTTAGGTTTAGATATAGGTTATAAGTTATATATTTAGGTTTAGGTTTAAGTTTAGCTTATAGGTTTAAGTTATAGGTTATAGGATATAGGTTTAGGTTATAAGTGTTGGTTGTAAGTGTAGGTTATATGTGGTTTAAGTTATAGGTTATAAGTTTAGGTTTAGGTTTAAGTTTAGGTTATAGGTTTAAGTTATAGGTTATAAGTTAAGGTTTAAGCTTTAGGTGTAGATTTAGGTATAGGTATAGGTTTAAGTTATAGGGGTAGGTTCAGGTTTAGGTATAGGTTATAGGTTATATATTTAGGTTGAGGTTTAGGAATTCGAGTTCGGGTTCGGGTTTGGGTTTCGGTTTATGTTCGGGTTTAGCTTATAGGTTTCGGGATTTGAGAATCAATTATAGGTTTAGGTTATAGGTTTTGGGATTTGAGGATAAGTTATAGGTTTAGGTTATAGGTTAAGGTTTATGTTTAGGTTATAGGTTTTGGGATTTGAGAATAGGTTATAGGTTTAGGTTATTGGTTAAGGTTTAGGTTTAGGTTATAGGTTTAGGTTTAGGTATAGGTTTAGGTTATAGGTTTAGGTTTAGGTTATAGGCTTAGGTTTGGGTTTAGGTTTAGGTTATAGGTTATAACTGTAGAGAATTGAGAATAGGTTATAAGTTATAGGTTAATGTTTAGGTTATAGGTTATAGGTTAAGGTTCGGGTTCAGGATCGGGTTTAGGTTTGGGTTTAGGTTTAAGGTTATAGGTTAAGGTTTAAGTTTAGGTTATAAGTGTAGGTTATAAGTTTAAGTTTAGGTTTAAGTTTAGGTTATAGGTTAAGGTTTAGGTTTAGGTTTTGGGAGTTGAGAATATGTTTAGGTTAAGGTTATAAGTTTAGGTTTAGGTTATAGGTTTAGGTTAAGGTTAGAAGTTTAGGTTAAGGTTATAAGTTTAGGTTTAGGTTTATGTTATAGGTTTAGGTTTAGGTATAGGTTTAGGTTATAGGTTAAGGTATAGGTTTAGGTTATAGGTTATAGGTTATAGGTTTACTTTATAGGTTATAGGTTAAGGTCTAGGGAATTGAGTTTAGGTTATAGGTTATAGGTTTACGTTATAGGCTATAGGTTAAGGTTTAGGGAATTGAGTTTAGGTTATAGGTTATAGGTTTAGGTTATAGGTTATAGGTTATAGGTCAAGGTTTAGGGAATTAAGTATAACCTATAGGTTGTAGGTTATTGGTTAAGGTTTAGGGAATTGAGTTTAGGTTATAAGTTATAGGTTTAGGTTATAGGTTATAGGTTAAGGTTTAGGGAATTGGGTTTAGGTTATTGGTTAAGGTTTAGGTTTAGGTTATAGGTTATAGGTTATAGGTTATGGTTTTGGTTAGGTTTTAAGTTTAGGCTAAGGTTAAAGGTTAAGGTTTATGTTTAGGTTATAGGTTTAGGTTTAGGTTAGGTTATAGGTTAAGGTTTAGGGAATTGAGAATAGGTAAAGGTTTAGGTTTAGGAAATTAGGTTTGGGTTTGGGTTTAGGTTATAGGTTATAGGTTTAGGTTTAGGTTTAAGTTATAGGTTTATTTTTAGGTTTAGGTTATAGGTCATAGGTTTAAGTTTAGGTTTATGTTTAAGTTATAGGTTTAGGTTTGGGTTTAGGTTATAGGTTTAGGTTAAGGTTATTGGATTTAGGTTTAGGTTTAGGTTATAGGTTATAGGTTTAGGGATTTCAGAATACATTAAGGTTTTAGGTTTAGGTTTAGGTTTAGGTTTTAGGTTTATGTTAAGATTATAAGTTAAGGTTTACGGAATTGAGAATAGGTTAAGGTATAGTTTTAGGAAATCGGGTTCGGGGGAACATAACTCAGGTCCGGTTTAATCAAAATCATGCTTTGATAACAATTGTAACATCTTGAAAAATCGAGGGTCGAGTAGTAAGTCAGCTCTCGAGTTCCAGAACATCACTTATGCAACATAGATAATGATGATTAAATATTGTCTGTATTAGTACAATAAACATGAGTGAGATTCTACCAAAACAGTAATTCATACTCCAGATCCATGTATAAAACGTAAGCGGAAGAGTGAAAGGTGTATATAGATATATATAAAACAAAACATTCTCGATCTCCAGAGTATGAACACTAACTGAGTCACCGTATATATACATGTTGGTTCTGAATCAAACTGTAAAAATAGTACAACTGAAATTATCAACCCTGTAGCCCCGTAGCACTGGACAGCCTATGTGAACCCTCCAGCGAACTGCATGTAGGAGAACTCTTCTTGATCGTCATAGAAGTCGGGCTCAGTCTCCTGTGCTCCAGTGATACCTGCATCTGATACAGGGTCTGGTGGGTGTTTTAAAACACCGTCCCGTAACGTGGGAATGAGTGGCCAACTCAGTGGAACAATAAAGCATAGGTTAACATGTTATCAATTCAGTCAAGCAGTAATGATAAAGCAGTACAATCAAACAATTCTAACTACTCTTATTTAATGCAAGTATGAAATGACATGATGTATGCCCTTGCCAAACCACCCTCATGCGACACCATCTTACGTTCACGATTTGCGTTCATCCCTCAGTGCTCCACATCTACCAGGCACATGTAGTGAGATGATGAGCATAATTACCGAGTAGTTATTAATTCATTTCAAATAGCAAGATTGGGAAACTAAGGTACCTCCCTTCTATCATTCCCAAACATGATCCACTTTAGGGTCATCACTCCTAGATAATCTCATACGATATTATGGTTTGAGAGGCATCGCGAAGGCATCACAAAGGGCTTGTCACCAGTCAGCGCGGATACAAATCTCACCGTATGTGGCTCAATTGCTGGCCGTCAGCTCGAATACAGGTCTCACCGTACTCGGCTCAATCGCTGGCCGTCAGCTCGAATACAGGTCTCACCGTACTCAGCTCAACTCATGGTCTAGTTACTGCGAAGGGCTCATCGCCAATCACAGATTTTAGAGTATGCTCGAGGTCACTCTACTAACGTCCTACCAATTGACAGTCTATTTTCGAAACCCGACCAGTCCACTTATTGACAATGGGACCCGGATGCAACCCGACTGAGGACCACAGCCAGGCTACGCCAGTGTAGGCCGACAGCTCGAATATAGTGTCCCATACCACTATAATCGGCTCACGAGTCTGGTTGCTCAATGGTCACTACGGAGAGGCACATGGCCCCAGCGTAGGCCGACAACTCAACACGGTGTCCCATACCACCATGCCCGGCTCATGAGTCTTAGCGGATCAAGGTACCAAGGTTAACGAAATTCCACTAGTAAGTTTGACACCCTAGGTTCAAGCAGATGCGTCCAAACATGGTGAACATACATTAGACAGATCGGGTTACTTGACGAGCTCGACTTGCACAAGCGCCCGTTGAGTTGTATGACATGAAGTGCATAAGCACTTCGTGTGGCCTACTCACTGCCAACAAGCAACACACGACTCGGGTTCATCAAACACGTCTTGCGTGGCGAATAGAAGCCAACCACGAGCTCAAATCTGTTACCGATTACCTGAACTATACAATAGTCCCAATCACATTCAATTACAGATAGCTAAAACAGTAATGGATCCAGATTCAAATCATACAATCAACTCTGATACGGTCCGTTTAGGGCTGCCAAGGCTGTTGCTCGCACTCGTTACACCACTCCCCCATCACCCTTCATGACCTTAACATGAATTTAAACATATGTATGACATAGATAAAATCATAGATCAATTGAGCATGTTATGAAGTACAACATAAGCAAGAGTTTATACATATTCAATTTTTAATCACACAGATATCGAAAGAAATCATACACATAGTTAAAGGGATTGAGAATCATATCTCAACACCCTTATACATTACAATTTACTAACCACTACTCATTTAGACATTTCAACAAACACTTTAAATTACATACATCAACATACCTCACATATGTTGATCACATAGGTATTAGGCCAAATCCTTTCACTAGGGAGTTGCCCCAATTATAACACGCGTGCACCCACGACGGATAGTCATGGCAGGCAGGAATCCAAGTTCCATAATCATTCAGTCATTTCCACAAACACTTGGACTACACATTTTAACGTATGTAGCTTATAGTGGTCGTGGCGTGATTTAGGGCAAATTCTTTCGTCAAAGGGGGATCGCCAATACAACAATCATATATCCATGACAATTAGTCATGGCGAGCATGAATGAGAATTCTATACTCATTCAGTCATTTTCACAAACACTTAGAATACACTATTTTAACATACATAGTGTATATTAGCAAAAACATGTATTAGGGCGAATCCTTTCACCAAACAAGTATTTTATCCATATATAATATATCAATACAGCAAATAATCTTGGCAAACACATTTCCAAAATTTATACGTACACAGTACTTTCTACAAATACCTAGAGTATGTAAAATTCCATATTCTTCATCTTTAATCGAAACGGAAAACAGACAGCACTTTGTACATGTACAATTGCATGCAGATCATGAATCTATCTTTATCTGACATTGAAAGCATTGAAAACCATAACCTATACACTTAAAGTCCGCACCTTTACGCCGTTGGGGCGTAAGAAACTCGATGGATTTGTCTAGCTTCCGTATACGGCAACTAGGTAGCCTAGAGAATGAAATAGGTTAGCTATTTCATCACTTGAATCGAATCAAACCCTTAAACAGGTTAGGGTTAGGGTTTTCTTACCTAGAAAAGATGTTGAAATCATCGGGAAAGCGATTAGATTGCAGTGGTGGAGCTCGTATAGTGGCAGGGTAGAGCGGCCGGGAGATTCTCCCACTTCTCTCTCTCTTTTCTCACTTCTCTCTCTAGGGTTTCTCTCAAATTCGTATGGCTGTGAGAGAGTGTTCTAAGGTCCTTATATAGCCTAAAAATGCACTAAACTAGACCTAAGGTCAAGGTATACTTAGGTTATTACCAAAGCGGCACTTTTCCCGCTCAATGGAGGACTTCTGGCAGGCCTCGTTGAGCCAAAGGTCGGACTTAAGCTGACCAACCTTGGATCTAGGTGAAATTAGGTTTTTGTTTCAGTCGGATTCCCAGAACACGCGTGGCGGACTAGTTTCAGTTCAACGGTCAGCGGATCCCGATCTGAAATTCCAAGTACATGGATATGTTTATGAAATTTTTCCTGATCCGAGGGTGTATTTGGGTCAGATTCTGACGGTCTGGTTGCTTACAAAATGACCGCAAGTAACAAGTCTCAGATTACTATTCAAGATATTTTATTTGGAAAGAAAACAAGTGTTTTCACACTCTCTCGCTCCGGACTCAAGCGAACAGCCGTGGGACACTTGCTAGATTTGATTTCCGAGATGATTGTCAAGCCCAGCGAGGCGGTCCTAAGTCCTTAACCTTGTATTATTCGGACTCCCGATGTGCGGTCCAGACCTCATACGGAGTTTCAATGTGCTCCCGAGAGCAGACGGGTAATGAGTTTGATCCTAGATTTTAGGGTAACCTAGCGTCAATGATTCTACAAGTTTTGGGTCTTGTATATAGTATTTAAAGAGATTAGTGCTAATTTCACAGGCACTCTAGTTTAACACTAGCTAAATCTCGCCTAATTTCTAAAGGATTTAGTCCTGGGTGATTTCGGTCTGAGGTGGTACCTAGACCTTTGTAGCAATGTTTAGTTTAAGTATTGTTCTTCATCACCTAAACTTTAAGATAGTATCTAATGTGAAAGTACTTAGAAGGATTTAAAGAACGAGGTAGTGAAAGGTGAGATTTGTGAAGAAAATGGTTTGAAAAGGGATTTGAGGCTTTAATTGTGTGTTTGAGAAGTTAAACCGGTGTTAGGATTGACCCATCGCCTAAGGATGTTTAATTCCAAGTTGGAAAAAATCTGGGCTGTTACAATCTACCCCCCTTAAAACAAAATTTCATCCCCGAAATTGGCTAAGGGTAATAAAGAAAGATCTAATTATTTCTTTTGCCTAAGTTTTATTGATTTCGAGTTTCTACGCGTGGTAGGGCATATACTAGTCTGGTTCATTTTAGTCTACCCCCTTAAAACTTATTTCTTTATCCATTTCTCATACCTTGATGGTTTGCTACAATTTATTTTTTTACTTATTTGGAGTCTTGACGATAATTTCCATTTATTTAGAGTAAGATAGTTGTTTTCATTGTTTGACCAGCACGGAGAGACATTGTAGTAGGCTTGATCCCAATATATTGATCATCTACCTTACCACGGTAGAAGGCTCATCGTATCCCTTCCTAATCCTAATGGATCCTGGTCTTCTGCTCGGCTAAGCAGTGACTCGGTTGGCAGTCACACAGGATTGAGAATTGAGTCAAGTCACGAATGCTTCACAGTTGTATATTTCAGTAACTCCATAGTCCGATCACTTTAAAAGCTTAGGGAATGGCCATCGCCGAAAGGTTCAAATATCCTCTTTCTAAGGCTGCCCTGTAGGTCTTGGTTTAAGAGAGTCCTTATTATAATCTATATTCAAGGACAAGGTAAATCCATGTCCTAATAGATCATCCTAAAGTGGTTTCCAAGAGTATAGAATTGGCTAAGGTTTCTATTAACATTTGTGAATACACTAACTCTATTTATTATGACCTAACACTACCAGAAAATAGGGCAAAGGCTACGGGTTTTAACCGTACCTAAAAGTCAATGGCTACGGTTAAAATCCGTAGCACGACCATAGCCATTGGTCCCATAGCCATAGGTCTAAAAGCTATGGCTACGGCTCAAGTCCGTAGCCATAAAGATAATAGATACGGATTAAATCCGTAGCCATTGGTTTTGTAGCGCTAAAGTATTTACAGCTACGGATTATATCTGTAGCTAAAAGTTGAGCAAGAACCGTAGCTATAGGCTGAAATTAGCAACAACTATGGTTTTCAGATACAAGGCTACAGTTAATAGCCGTAGCTAATAAAACTATAGGTACGGATTAAATCCGTAGCAAGATTGTCGTAGTTTAAAATTATATACAGCTACGAATTTTATCTGTAGCTAAAAGCCAATTGAGAACCGTAGCAAAAAACTGAATTTAGCAAGAGCTACGGTTTTCAACAAAGGGCTACGGTTAATAGCCATAGCTAATGCTTATTGTTAATAAAAAATTTAATTAGTAATGGCAGCTCTTACCATTGTAGTACACCCTGATAACTCATATAAGCTAATGTAGATAAATACTTCATGGCTAAACCATTCATTCATTCAATCAAACACAATCATTCATTTGAATTCACAAAAGTACAATGCCAACATAATAGTTATATGTCTATTTAAAGTTCTCATTAACAGCAAGATCCAATGCCTTCTCGCAGCCAAATAGCTTCTCAACAATCGCAAGCGAAAACTCCATGGATGTGCATCTACTGGTTATCAATTTGCAATCAACAATTGCAAACGAAAGCTCCACCATTTTGCAATCTTGGATTAGCATGCACAGATGATGCCTGCAACCTTCTTAATTCCTTAGAAAGTTGGTGGGAGATGAGCTGGCCAGAATGGGCTTGAAGGACCTGTGAAATATTCATGTAAACTACAATATGCATAATAGTTCTCTATGACGCTATGTATAGGTAATAGAAAAAGAAATTTTGGAAGCAAAAACCTTCAAAAGAGTAGAACTTGTCTCTAGATAAAGATTCATGAAAGAGCTGGAATATTAGAAAGGGTTGGCAAATGCATCATTTGTTGCTGCAGAAGGTATTTCTTTTAAGAACTTGAGGCAATCCTGGGAAAAAAGAAAGAAAGAAATGTCCATGAGTGGACTCTAAACATTTTCATATTCAAGAAGCTTTAAGAGAAAAAAAAATAAAACGCAGCACATATTGAGGACAAGTTCATTCATACAATGGCAATGAAATAAAGCATGTGAATCACCTCAAAAAAAGTATCCTTGCATGTGCACAGAAGTTTTAGATCAAGCTTATATTTTTTTTTTAAATGGACCACACCACATGAAACAGAAAAAATGAACTACTACAGTTGAAAATTTCTTGGGGGGCACAAAAGTTTTGGATCAAGCTCATATTTTTGTTTTCCATTCATCCATGTCTGTATAATCTTATGAACATAGATCTGTATAAAGGGAAAACACAAATATAAGCATTGATCCAGAACTTCTGTGGTCCCTAAGAAGAGTTTTAAACGCTAGATGTTTAATCCTCGGTGTCTGGTCTACTTGTGCCTTCGATCTACCTATTTTTTGGGATTGTATCCTAAAATGATGTGGAAAAATGGATGGACTGTGTGGATAAAACCCATAATCACGGTGGTGGCCCCTAAAAGCCCCTGCTCGTTCCTGGCCAGGGATGGGCAGGGGTAGTACCCAATCCGCCTTTGAATGGATGAGGCATTCTTCGATGCTATATTGGATGAGATTCCACACCTTCCATCAGGTGTGCCACTGTTTTTGACCGGGACCTTATAAATAATATCAATTCAAAGCTTCGGAGAAGCAATTAAATGGGAAGTTCCACCACTAAATTCGTTTAAATTGTGTTTGGGATCCATGCATGAATGAGTAGTTCCACATTAAAATTATTCAACTTGTGTGTGGAATCTGTTGTATCAAACCTTCAGTACGAAGGGACCCACTGTTCTTGCTAGTGTGGCCCACCTTAGAATTTATTTTTAGGAGCCATGGTGAAAAATTAGCAGAACAGTCATGGACTAACTACAAAAGGCACTTGTATTTATTTAAATCACACTCTGGAGACTCATCATAGTTTATATATTTTATCTATCTATCACAGTCTTCCGCTTGCAAATTTAACTGTCTCTGGAGTATGATATGCTGTTTTGGCTTAATCTCACTCATGTTCAATGCACGAATACAGTCAACATTCAATCATCATTCATTTTGTTGCATAAGTGATGCTCTGGAACTCGGGAGTTGAGTTTATGCTCGACCCCCGATTTTCAGGGCGTTACATAAATAGAGCACGAATCTTAGAATAAAATATGAAATTCAAGCTAATTTAATTTGGCCTTCTGAGAGATGATTCTGTGCTCCATTCAAGCTAAGTGTGCTTAATTAATATTCTCTTTCTTTAGCTTTTTTAATTGATTTTGTTTCTTGCATTCCAGTCGAATCTGTAAAGAGGAAGTTTTATTTTCATTTTACTGGAATCAAAATCAATTCAAGCTAGCCCATTTGTTTTAATTTAAAATCTATTAGAACCTAGAACCATTATAAAGTGAGTATTGGACATTGATCTTGAACATTCAAATCTCTACTCCAACTTGGTTCTTTTTGGGCTGCTACAACGAAGGAGAAATTCAGGTATTTTACATTTATTGTAAATTCATTTATTTTAGTTTTATTTAAGGTTAAGCCAGAAAAATCTCAAAGTTGTTGGTTATCTGAGGAGAGCCAGAAAACTCAGAAGTGAGGGTTTTTGAATTGTGTAAGCCTTTTGAAAAAGACACAATTGTAAAGGTTTTGGGTGAACCTGTGAAAACCTATTTCATAGTGAACGCTAATATCCCCTGTGTGAGGATATTAGGAGTGGAGTAGCATTCTGTGTGGCTGTTGTTGAACAATTGGTGTACACACAGGCGAACCACTATAACTCTTTGTGTTGTGTGGATGTGTGCTTCATTTTTCTATCTTTAATTATTCAGTTGTGGAATGTACGTGGATGTGAATGTTGTAATCATTTTATTTCAAACTCAATGGTGAATGTTGTAATAGTTTAGATTTACATTTTCGCAATTTATCTCTTGTTATTCCTTTATTTGTTTGAGCTTTAGTTTATCTACTTGTTCTAGCAAGGTTGCCCTGCCCTTTTTATGGTGCATGGTTGTCTGTAGAACAATCAATATTTGAGATTGCATTTTATTCCTCTTCGGTTTGAGTTTTTGATACAAAGACTTTTCTATAAATCAGGTTGTCCTACCATAAACTTTGGTTTTTGGTGTAAGGTTGTCCTTATAACAACTTTTGTATCAATCTCTCAATACTTGTTTATTGAGGTTGTTTTTCATTTTCATTTATTATTTGGCTATCTCTTTAGTAAATTTCGCTGTAATTATTTAAAATTTTGCGTTGTAAACCCATCCAACCCCCCCCCCCCCCCCCCCAAGACATATAGCTTGGCCTTTTCAAGTGGTATCAAAGCCTAATAGCTTGTTTTAATTGCTTTATTTTTGGATTCATTTCCTAAGCTAACGATCTAAGCTATATATGAGATGCCAAATTTTGATAGCCTTTCAGTCACTAGGCCTCCACCCTTTGATGGCTCCAACAATCAATGGATGAAAAAGTGTGGCTTGCCATAGTGACTGAATGGAGCTCCTACCATTGAAGTAACTGGTTTCAATGGATCAAAATCAATGAGAATAACACCTTATACTTCTTGGTCCACACTTCAGAAGAGTGAGAGTAGTGCAAATGCAAAAGCACTAAATGCAATCACTTACGCACTATCACCGGATGAGTTCAAAAGAATCATATCATGTGATATTGCAAAGCAAGCTTGTGATATATTAGAAATGACACACAAGGGTACTTCAATTGTTAAAAAATCTAAAGTTCAACTCCTCACAACCAAATTTGAAGAAATTCATATGGAGGAAAATGAATTGTTTATGGACTTCTACACTAGATTAAATGACATTGTAAACTCTATGTGGGGTCTTGGTGATAAAATCCCAGAAAGTAAAGTGTGTACAAAGATACTACACTCACTACCTGAATGGTTCAATTCTAAGGTAATCGCGATCCAAGAACTTCGTGATACGAACAACACGAGGGTAGAAGAGTTGGTTGGGTCTTTACAAACCTACGAGTTAACTTTTAAAGCTCCTAAAGGTAAATCAATAGCCCTTAAGTCTTCCAAAAGTATTTCTCAAGAAAATTCTGATGTAGAAAATTCTGAAGACGATATGGCTCTTTTAGTGAAAAAGTTTTACAAGATTTTCAAAAGTAAAAAGACGGTCGATTTTCAAAAATAGAATGATAAGAAGAGATCTAAGTCTAGATCTAAATCTTGGAAATCTTTGCAAGATAATCAATGTTACAACTGTCAAGAATATGGGCATCTAGCAAACAAGTGTCCTAAAAAGGACAAACTTAAAAAGAAATGAATGTTGGCTACTTGGGATGAATGTTTTAGCACTGAAGCCTCCTCTGAATCAGAAGATTCTGAAACTGAATCGGGCAATGAAGTTAAGGCCCTTATGACTCTAGCCAAGTTCCCTTTTTTCAGATCATGACGATTCAACCAATGAAGAAAATCTGAATAGTGATCATGATAATGAAGAAGATCTTCAAGATGCTTATAATGCCCTATACAAGGAAAGTTGTAAAATTGCCGTAAAACTAAAACTTAAAAAAGAAAGGTATTCAAGACTTAGAGAAAGATTTGAGTCTCTTGTTTTAGAAAAGTCTCATATTTCAGACTGTTTTGAAAAACAAAGTGCGATTTGGATTTCAAAACCACCCTTATTGAAAATCTGAAATCTGAAAATGATAAACTTAAACTTGAAGTTTCTTCCCTTTTGAGTTTAAAGGATATATGGAGGTATGCCCAAGGTGATCCAAAATTAGAAAAGCTTTTAACTGGATCAAGAAAATGTGGCAATAGATCCGGTTTGGGCTACGACAAAAATATTCCTCTTAAACAAAAGAATATTCCTCCCAAGTTTTTAAAAGGAGAATCCTCTAACTCAAAAGAGAAAAGTTCAAGCCAAAAGTTTTATAAAAATGTTAAACCTTTTCAATCTTTCAAAACCAGAGGTAACCATATCAATTATAAAAATCAAAACCAAAACCCTTTAGCTAAAAAAATAATTGATTTGCTTAAGGAGCTCTTAAAATCTAACTCAATTGTTCATTCGTACAAAAATCACAAATACAAGAAGACCAACTATACTCCGAAACCCAAAACAGTAATGAAATGGGTTCCTAAAGTTACTTGCTTGGTTGCCCACACTGCTTTCAAAGCTACAAACCATGCGAAGTAGTACTTAGACAGTGGATGCTCAAGGCATATGACAGGCGACAAGGCTTTATTCACCGATCTTAAAGACATGACTGATGGTTAAGTCACATTTGGTGATGGAAGAAACTGCAAGATTATGGGCCAAGGTATGATTCAACTTCACAACCTCCCTTTGTTCAAAAATGTTTATATGTTGAAGTCCTAAAACATAACTTGCTTAGCATATCTCAAATATGCGATAATAACCATAGTGTAAGATTTTCTAATCAAAGTTGTGAGATTCTAAATAACAAGGGTTCATAATTTTAACTAGACGTAGAACATCTGAAAACTGCTATATTGTAAGTGAATCCAGCTCAACTAGTCAATCTTGTTACATGGTCCATACAGATGATACTGATTTATGGCATAAACGTCTTGGACATATACAATACCAAAATCTATATAGTTTGAGCAAACGAGAACTGATAAGAGATCTACGCAAACTACAAAAATTTGATAAAATATGTGGTGAATGCCAGATTGGCAAACAAACAAGGAACTCACACAAAAAGGTAAATTCCAATACCACATCAAGACCACTCGAGCTTCTCCATATGGATCTTGTAGGACCCATAAGAATGGAAAGTCGAGGTGGCAAAAGATATATCTTGCTAATTGTAGATGATTTTACCAGATATACATGGGTTGTTTTCTTAAGAGACAAATCAGAAACCCTTGAAACAGTGAAAAAGGTTCTCAAATGGATTCAAACTGAAAAGATTTCTCAAGTCAGTAAGATTTGTAGTGATCACGGATCTGAATTTCAGAATAGCGGTTTTAAGAAGTTCTGTAGTGACCAGGGAATATTACATGAATTCTCAGCGCCCAAAACTCCTCAACAAAATGGTATAGTGGAAAGGAAAAATAGAGTGCTTCAAGAAATGGCGAATGTCATGTTGAATAGCATGAAACTCTCTAAGAATCTTTGGGCTGAAGCAGTCAATACAGCTTGTTATATCATTAACTGGGTTTACACTAGTAAAGGTAATAATAAAACAGCTTATGAAATGTGGTTCGGTAAAAAGCCTACTGTCAAATACTTTTGAGTTTTTGGCAGCAAGTGCTATATTTTACGAGATCATGAAAATCTGGGAAAGTTTGATACGAAGAGTGATGAAGGGATATTCTTAGGATATTCTTTAAACAATCGAGCTTATAGGGTTCTGAACAAAAGGATCGGTGTGATTCAAGAGTCCATTAATGTGGTCATCGATGATAACTTAAACACACCAATCTCAAGTCCAGATAATGATGAAGTTCTTGTAATTGATAAACCTGATACTTCATCTAATCAGCCTAATTCTGAATTGAGGACTGTTAAAGATCATCCAACTACACAGATTCTTGGAAACCCGCTCGCTGGTGTTCGTACTCGTAAACAACTTGAGGATATATGTAATTATGTATGTTTTAAGTCTCAGATAGAACCATCTAATGTAAAAGAAACTCTTGCTGATGAAAACTGGATAGTTGCAATGCAAGAAGAACTTAATCAATTTGTTCAAAATGATGTCTGGTATCTTGTTCCTAGACGTAAAGATAAACACATTATCGGGACAAAGTGGAGTTTAAAAATAAGTCTGATGAGCTTGGAAATATAATTCGAAACAAGGCAAGACTGGTTGTACAAGGATACACTCAAATTAAAGGTATCGATTATGATGAAACCTTTGCTGTAGTTGCTTGGCTTAAATCAATCAAACTTTTTATATCCATTGCATGCTTCAGAAAGTTTAAAATTTATCAAATTGATGTAAAGAGTGGTTTTTTGAATGGTGATCTACATAAAAAAGTATATGTTGAACAACCTACAGGGTTTGAAGACCCTAAGCTTACTAATCATGTATATCATCTTTAAAAAAGCTCTATATGGTCTAAAACAAGCTCCCAGAGCATGGTACGAGAAATTGACTAAGTTTTTACTCAGTCATAACTTTCAAATGGGAAGTGTTGATAAAACATTGTTTGTTAAGAAACATAACGACGATATCTTACTGGTTCAAATCTATGTTGATGATATTATTTATGGATCTACCTGTACTGACATGACTATTGAGTTTGCAGATTTGATGAAGTCTCAGTTTGAAATGAGCATGGTTGGGGAATTGAATTATTTCCTTGGGTTACAAGTAAAACAATGACCTGATGGAATATTCATCTCTCAATCTAAATATGTTATGAATTTGATTAAGAGATTTGGATTTGAGAATGGTAGGAATTTTGATACTCCTATGAATACAACCTTGAAACTCTCAAAAGATTCTGCAGGTAAGAATGTGGATTTGAAATTATATCGGAGTATAATTGGTAGCTTATTTTACCTAACTGTTAGTAGACCTGATATTGCTTTAAGTGTTAGTATTTGCACTAGATATCAATCTGATCCTAAAGAATTGCATTTAATTGTTGTTAAACGAATTATGCGATATGTCGCAAGTACTGTTAATCTTGGTCTCTGGTATCCTCATGAGACTAGTGTTCAATTAGCTGGGTACTTGGATGTTGATTGGGCTGGTAATCTTGATGATAGAAAATCTACCAGTGGTGGTTGCTTTTTTATTGGAAACTGTTTACTTTCTTGGCTTAGTAAGAAACAAAGTTCTATATCACTTTCTACTGCTGAAGCTGAATATATCGCAGCTGGTAATGCATGTACACAGCTTGTTTGGATGAATCGTATGGTAAGTGATTATGAAATTAAACAAGATTCTATGTTATCATATTGTGATAATACCAGTGCCATAAATATTTCGAAAAATCCAATTCAACATTCTCGTACTAAGCACATTGACATTAGATTTCATTATATTCGTGAATTAGTAGAAGAAAAAGTTATATCTATGGAATATATCCCTACCGAGAATCAACATGCTGACATTTTCACTAAATCTCTTGACAAAAGCAGGTTTAACAAAATGAAATTTGATCATGGCATGTGTATTTTAAAATGATTATTTATGCCTATTTGTATCATAGTGTATATATTTGCTATATTAAAATTCAATTTTTTGTGAAATATGCATAAAATCAGATTTTTGGTGTTGTTCGACCAGTCGAGGATTTCCTCGACCTGTCGTGTCACGACCAGTCGAAGTTAACCCACGACCAGTCGTAAATCGCGGTGATTGACTTAAATTGGAGAAATTTTCATTTCTTCCTTATTTCATCTTTCTTCTCCGACTAGCCGACGTTCGACCAGTCGAACCTACCTTCCAATCCTTCGAGGTTAGTGTTTCATTTGCTGACTTCTTGTGGATTTGTGTCAAGTTTGCTTCTTGAAGTTGTCTATTTCTAGTTTTGTTGAGATTTGGGGTTTTTCTACTCCCAAAATCTGATTTGAGAAAACCCACTTCTCAATCCTTTGCAACTCTTTATTTTCTTGAAATCCTTGTACCAAATGGCATCTAGAGGTAAAAAGGCAACGTCCCATGGTCAATCTTCATCCAGATCTACTCCTCTTACTAAGCGTCATCTTTAGGCCCTCGATGATGATCCATCTTATGTTCGGGATATCAGATTGTGTAATGTTATTGTTGAACATCCAGTTGATGTTAATCATGTTCCTCCAATTGATATCCTCCATATTCTTCAAACTATAGGTTGGGATAATGTAACATCCCGGATTTTTGCCAACCTGAGATTAGACGTCCTTAGGCAATGGGTCGATCCTAAGACCTTATCAACTTGTCAAAACTCAATCCCACAGTCTAAAATCGCTCCTTAATCCATTTCCTTCACAAATCCCACCCTTCACCACCTTGCTCCTTAAATTTTCAAAGTACTTTCACCCTAGACACTATCTTAAACTAGCTAAGTAGTATACCTTGGATCACTTTATATACAAACTACAAAGGCCCAGGTACCACCTCGGACAGAAATCTTACAGGACTAAACCCTTTAGAAATTAAGTGAGATTTATCTAGTGTTAAACTAAAGTGCCTGTGAAATTAGCACCAATCACTTTAAATATGATCTGCAAGACCCAAAACTTGCAAAAACATTGTCTCTAGGTTACCCTAAAGTTTAGGATCAAACTCATTACCCGGCTACTCTCGGGAATGACTTGAAACTTCGTATTAGGTGTAGACCGCACATCGGAAGTCCGATTAACACGAAGTTAAGGAACTAGGACTGCCTCACTGGGTTTGACAACCACCTCGGAAATCAAGTTCAGTCGATGTCCCACGGCCATTCGCTTGAGTCCGGAGCGAGGGAGTGTGAAAATCACTCTTTCCTTTACAAAATAAATATCTGGAATAGTGATCTGGCACCATTCGCTTGTGGATCAGTATTAAGCAACCAGACCGTCAGAATCAGACCAGATTACACCCTCGGATCAGGAAAAATTTCAGGAACATTTACATGTACTTGGAATTTTGGATCGTGGCCCACCGACCGTTGAACTGAAAATGGTCTGCCACATGCGATCTGGGAATCCGATCGAGTTGAAAGCGTAATCCCACGTAGATCCATATGTTGAGAGCTTAAGTCTGACGTTTGGCTCAAGGAGGGCCACCAGAAACCCTCTTTTGAGCTGGAAAAGTGCCGAAATACCTATAATAGTCGTACCCCTTGAACAGGAGTCTATTTCGGTGAGTTTTGAGACTATATAAGGACCTTAAACCCTCTCTCATGGCAGCCATACGAATTTGAGGTTTGAGAGAGGGAAAAGAAGGAGAAAGTGTGGGAGTTGTGGGAAGATCTCCCCGCCGCTCTACCCTGCTGCTATCGGTGCTTAACCACCTCATTCTTGTTGCTTTCCCGGCGATTCCGGCGTCATTTCTAGGTAATAAACCCTAACCCTAACCTGTTTGGGGATTCGATAGTTGTAGGTTATGAAATAGCTAACCTATTCCTTCTCTAGGTTGCTAGTTGCCGTATCTCTATCGATCCGTTGCGATTCTACGACAAGGTGCCTTAGGTGTATAGTTATGGTCAATGCTTTCATGTAGATAATGATAGATTCATATCTGCATCGCACTCATTCTACACATTTCATGTGTTATGTTTCAATGAATGTCATGATGATAGAGATATGAATTCGCATAATTACATGTACAAGTGCTGTTTTTTTTCGATTTAAAAATGTAAATAATATGGAATTGCTATCTAAAGTATATATTTTAGAAAGTACTAATATATTTATTTTGTATTATGTATATATATATTGTATATTTTAAATTGACATGTTTATTTGTTATATGGATATACGAATATGGATAAAATACTTATTTGGCAAAGGATTCGCCTAAATACATGTTTTACTTACACACACTATGTATGTTGAAATTGCGTATTCTAGAAAATACTGTATACGTATAAATTTGGAGATGTATTTATCATGATTATTTGTTGTAGTAATATATTATACATGGATAAAATACTCGTTTGGCTAAAGGATAGACCTAATACATGTTTTGCTAATAACCACCATGTATGTTGTAATAGTGTATTCTAAGTGTTTTTGTGAAAATGACTGAATGAGTATAGAATTCTCATTCGTGCTCGCCATGACTAATTGTCATGGATTCATGATTGTTGTATTGGCGATACCCCTTTGACGAAAGGATTTGCCCTAAATCACGCCACGGCCAATATACACTATATATGCTAAAATGTGTGGCCCAAGTGTTGTGGAAATGACTGAATGAATATGGAACTTGGATTCCTGCTTGCCATGACTATCCGTCGTGGGTGTACGCGTGTTATGATTGGGGCAACTCCCTAGTGAAAGGATTTGGCCTAATGCCTATGTGATCGACATATGTCATGTATGTTGATGTATGTTTTGTTTAAGTGTTTCTTGAAATGTCTGAATGAGTAGTAGTTAGCAAATTGTAATGTATAAGGGTGTTGAGATATGATTCTCAACCTCTTTTAACTGTGTATGATCTCCTTTGATAGTTGTGTGATTAGGAATTGAACACGTACAAACTCATGCTTGTGTTGTGATTCATAACATGCTCAACTGCTTTATGATTTTTACTATGTAATGCATATGTTTAAATTTATATTTACGTTGTATGATCCGTCATGGGTGATGGGGGAGCGGAGCAACGAGTGCGTGCAACAGCCCTGGCAGCCCTAAACGGATAATACCAGACCTTGATTGTATGAGTTGAATCTTGATCCATTACTGCTTTACCAATCTACAATTGATTGTATTTGGGGCTATGATTATAGTCCAAACAATCGGTAACAGAATTGAATTCGTGGCTGTGATTCATTTACCACGTGAGATGTGTTCGACGAACCCGAGTCGTACTTCGGTTGACGATAGTGGTTGGCCACACGAAGTGCTTATGCACTTCATGTCGTTCAACTTGTTGTGCGCTTGAGCTAGCCGAGCTCGTCAAGTAACCCGATCTGTCTTATGTATGTTCACCATGTTTGGACGCTACTACTTGAACCTAGGGTACCAAACTTACCAGTGAAATCCCTTTTAACCATGGTACCTCGATCCGCTAAGACTCATGAGCCGGGCATCGTGGTATGGGACACCGTGGTCGAGCTGTCGGCCTATGCTGGGGTTATGTACCTCCCCGTAGTGACCATTGAGCAACCAACTCGTGAGCCGAATACGGTGGTATGGGACACTGTATTCGAGCTGTCGATACTTACGGCGAGAGCCGAATACGGTGAGACCTGTACTCGTGCTGACGGGCGACGAATCCTCTGTAGTATCTTCGAGTATACTCCAAGGTTTGTAATTGGCGACGAGTCTTTCACATCAACTAGAGTATGAGTGGAGCCGAGTACGGTGAGACCTGTACTCGAGCTGACGGTCAGCAATTGAGCCGCATACGGTGAGATCTGTATCCATGCTGACGGGTGACGAGCCCTTTGTGATGCCTTCGCTATGCCTCTCAAACTATAACACCGTATGATATTAACTAGGATTGACGGCCCTAGAATGGATCATGTTTGGGAATGATACAAGGGAGGTACCTTAGTTTCCCAATACTGCTGTTTGAAATGGACTAATAACAACTCGGTAATCATGCTCATCATCGCACCGCATGTGCCTTGTAGATGTGGAGCACTGAGGGAGGTATGCATTCGCGAACGTAAGATGATGTCGCATGAGGGTGGTTTGGCAAGGGCATACATCATCATGTCATTTCATACTTGCATTAAATAAGAGTAGTTAGAATTGTTTGATTGTACTGCTTTATCATTATTGCTTGACTGAGTTAATAACATGTTAACCTCTGTTTTACTGTTCCACTGAGTTGATCACTCACTCCCACATTACGGGATGGTGTTGTACACACCAGCCAGATTTGTTGAGTTTCAGGTGATGGCGATGCTTGTGAAGCAGAGGCGGACTACTTCTACGATGATAGGAGGAGTTCTCCTATCTGTATCTCTCTAGCGGGTCAATGAAGACCTGATATTGTATTGACGGGGCTATAGTACTTGGGATAGGAGACATTACATTTCCTCACATTTGGTATATTTTAGAACTGTACTTATTAATTATTTAACCTGGTAATATTATCACACTCTGGAGACTCGTCATAGTTTATATATTTTATCTATCTATCACAGTCTTCCGTTTGCAAATTTAACTGTCTCTGGAGTATGATATGCTGTTTTGGCTTAATCTCACTCATGTTCAATGCACGAATACAGTCAACATTCAATCATCATTCATTTTGTTGCATAAGTGATGTTCTGGAACTCGGGAGTTGAATTTATGCTCGACCCCCGATTTTCAGGGCGTTATAGATAACTTATTGTATTGGGGTGGACCTGCATACCGGTCCATTGCCCAATCCATGTTCGCATGCATAAGTATTTTTTCTCTTGAAATTTTAACTTTTAATATTGCCACAAGAGAAAGATTATTTGATGTTGATCGTCATTTGATTTCAGCTCTTATGGAAATACCTGTGAATGATGAGGGCATTCCTATCCATACCTTATCTGACAAACCCTCAGTAACTAAAAAACGCATGCTTACTAGAGACTTATGTAATTTGGATGCTCAATGGACACACAAAGGGAATGTGCTCCCTTCAAAGTTTCTGTTACCCAAATACAGAATTCTTCACAAGATTTTTGTATCTAACTTGTATCCTCGGTCTGGCAATAAATCTGGTTGACATCCTTCATGATTCATGTTCTTCATACCCTGATGGTTGTTTCTTTTGCCGAAATTGGCTAAGGGTAATAAGGGAAGATTTAATTATTTCTTTTGCCGAAGTTTTATTGATTTTGAGTTTCTACGCGTGGTAGGGTATATACAAGCCTGGTTCATTTTAGTCTACCCCCTTAAAACTTATTTCTTTATCCATTTCTCATACCCTGATGGTTCGTTACAATTTATTTCTTTACCTATTTGGAGTCTCGATGACAAATCCCAATTATCTAGAGTAAGATAGCTATTTTCATTGTTTGACCAACACGGAGAGACGTTTATGGTGGGCTTAATCCCGATACATCGACCATATACCGGGCCAGGTAGAAAGCTCATCGTATCCTCCCAATCCTGTGATCTGGTCTCTCGTTCTCTGCTCTGGCCAAGCAGTGTGAGTCCATTGGTAGTCCCCAGGATTGAGAATTGGGTCAAGCCGCGCATGTTGAGTTGTTATATTTCAGTAACTACGTAGTTCGATCACTTTAGAAACGTAGGGAGTGTCCATCATTGAAAGGCTCAAACGGTCTATGTCTAAGGTTGCCCTTGGACATTGAACACTTCATTTGCTTAAGCTTTGATCGTTACGAAGTTTGAGTCTTGAGCTTGAGTTCTTCTACTTCACAAGCTTTGAAATTAATGTGTCTTCTTTCTGAGCTTTCACTTGTACTTGAACTTGAGGGCTTGAGCTTAAGTACTTCACAAGCTTTGAAATTAATGTCACAAGCTTCTTTCTGAGCTTTCACTTGTACGTGAACTTGAGTCTTGACCCTGAGCTCCTCTTTAATATCTTCTACATTGTAGCTTGAACTATCATGAAGCTTGAAGAATTCTTTGAACTAGACTTCAAGTGTTGATGTGGTGTCTCAAACAGATTTATCAAGATATAAACACAAGTCATAAACAGATGTTTTGACACATACACAAAGTTTGACAATCAAAGAGGAATCAAATCATAGCACTAACACTTACAACTACTGATTAACTAAACTCTATATTTGAATTATATGTCTTGAATTATTCTTTCTCACATATAACATCTCTTTTTAACTCCTCATCTACTTGTTCACTGCTTCCTTTGTCCTCTTGTGACAAAAAGGGGAGAATGTTGGATATTTAATAGATGTATGTTACTCAGGGGGAGTACTCAAGGGGAGTATGGAGAGTATGTGTTGAGATGTATTGAGGGATGGATAGCTATAGATATATTGAAGTGACTTGCAGGTTGTTCATGCTATTATGTTCATGCTTGTATGACGGTTGATATTAACTGGTGCATGATTCGTTAACCAGATATTCTGTTTTATGAAATATATCTTGTAGATGTGTGTTTTGTCACTAATTTGACAAAGGGGGAGATTGTAAGTGCTATAGTTGATAGCCTCATTATATTGTCAAATTTGTGGTGCCAAAGACACTGTATGTATCTTGTTATAAAGTTTGCATACAGGAAGAACAAAGCTCTATATATGATGTGCCAAGTCTCACAAGATCAGCTTCGATAGACAAGCAATGTTCATAAGTCAATAAGTCTCGAGAATGTGAGATTGTTCAACTTTCAAGTCTCAAGATGCTTTCAAGTTCAAGCTACACCAAGCTCTCAAGTTCCATTATGCTCAAGGTCACTCATATTTAAGTTTCAATGTCCTTACTTCACTATTGAGGTATGACTGACCTTAGGTTGACCTTTAGAGTAGGCCATTTTGGATACATAAGTCATATCTTTTATATAAATGAGTCTAGTCTGTTCTAAGACTAGTCCTAGCTCTGCTTCGACCAGTCTTAAAATTTTCTGGACCAGTCGTAAGTTTGCAACAATATTCAGAAATTTTTTATTAAGCTTCGACTAGTTGTTTGAACAGTGTCGAATGATCCTTTGACCAGTCGTAGACCTGCGACTCAAACTCCAGCGATGAAATTTGACTTGCTTCGACTAGTCGTGAGCAACCTTCGACCAGTCGTAAGCTATCTTCGACCAGTCGTGAAACGATCTTATCTTATCGTGCTCGAATTTTCAAATATCAGTTGGTCCTACGACCAGTCGTAGTGACTTAAGACCAGTCGAAGACGTGTTTTGCTCACCTATAAATAGAGCACGAATCTCAGAATAAAATATGAAATTCAAGCTAATTTAATTCGGCCTTCTGAGAGATAGTTTTGTGCTCCATTCAAGCTAAGTGTGCTTATTTAATATTATCTTTCTTTAGCTTTGTTAATTGATTTTGTTTCTTGCATTCCAATCTAATCTATAAAGAAGAAGTTTTATTTTCCTTTTACTGGAATCAAAATCAATTCAAGCTAGCCCGTTTGTTTTAATTTAAAATCTATTAGAACCTAGAACCATTATAAAGTGAGAATTGGACACTGATCTTGAACATTCAAATCTCTACTCCAACTTGGTTCTTTGTGGGTTGCTACAACGAAGGAGAAATTCAGGTATTTTACATTTATTGTAAATTCATTTATTTTGGTTTTATTTGAGGTTAAGCCAGAAAAATCTCAAAGTTGTTGGTTATCTGAGGAGAGCCAGAAAACTCAGAAGTGAGGGTTTTTGAATTGTGTAAGCCCTTTGAAAAAGACACAATTGTAAAGGTTTTGGGTGAACCTGTTAAAACCTATTTCATAGTGAACGATAATATCCCCTGTGTGAGGATTTTAGGAGGAGTGGAGTAGCATTCTATGTGGCTGTTGTTGAACAGTTGGTGTACACACAAGCGAACCACTATAACTCTTTGTGTTGTGTGGATGTGTGCTTCATTTTCCTATCTTTAATTATTCAGTTGTGGAATGTACGTGGATGTGAATGTTGTAATCATTTTATTTCAAGCTCAGTGGTGAATGTTGTAATAATTTATATTTACATTTTCACAATTTATCTCTTGCTATTCCTTATTTGTTTGAGCTTCAGTTTATCTACTTGTTCTAGTAAGGTTACCCTGCCATTTTTATGGTGCATGGTTGTCCTTAGAACAATCAATATTTGTGATTGCATTTTATTCTTCTTCGGTTTGAGTTTTTGATACAAAGACTTTTCTGGAAATCAGGTTGTCCTACCATAAACTTTGGTTTTTGGTGTAAGGTTGTCCTTGGAACAACTTTTGTATCAATCTCTCAATACTTGTTTATTGAGGTTGCTTTTCATTTCTGCATTGTGAATTGATTTATCTTATTTAGCTATCTATTTAGTAAATTTCGCTGTAATTATTTTAAATTTGGCGTTGTCCTACCCCCCCTCTAGGACATATAGCTTGGCCTTTTCAAGGTTAGGTTATAGGTAAAGGTTTAGGGAATTGAGAATAGGTTAAAGTTTAGGTTTAGGAAATCGGGTCAGGTTTGGGTTTAGGTTATAGGTTTAGGAATTTGAGAATACATTTAGGTTTTAGGTTTAGGTTATATTGGTTTAGGTGTAGGTTTAGGTTTAGATTATAGGTTTAGGTTTTGGTTTTAGGTCATAGGTTTAGGATTAAGTTATCGGTTTAGGTTTGTGTTTAGGTTAAGGTTATAGGTTTAGGTTTAGGTTTAGGTTATAGTGTAACAGCCCGTATTTTTCCAACCTGGAATTAGACGTCCATAGGCAATGGGTCGATCCTAACACCTGATTAACTTGTCAGAACTCAACCCCAAAGTCTAAAAAACGCTTTTGAACCCGTTTCCTTCACAAATCCCACCCTTCACCACCTTGATCTTTCAATTTTTCTAAGTACTTTCACCCTAGACACTATCTTAAACTAGCTAAGTATTATAACTTAGATCACCTTATATACAAACTATAAAGACCCTAATGCCACCTCAGACAGAAATTGCTCAAGACTAAATCCTTTAGAAATTTGACAAAGTTAACTAAGTGCTAAACTAGATTAGCCATGAAATCCGTTTGATCCACTTTAAATACGATCTGCAAGACCCAAAACTTATAGAATCATTGACGCTAGGTTACCCTAAAATCTAGGATCAAACTCATTACCTGACTGCTCTCGGGAGCACATTAAAACTCCGTATCAAGTTTGGACCGTACATCGGGAGTTCGAATAATACGAGGTTAAGGACTTAGGACCGCCTCGCTGGGCTTGGCAACCATCTCGGAAATCAAATTCAACCAGTGTCCCACGGCTGTTCGCTTGAGTCCGGAGCGAGAGAGAGTGAAAACACTTGTTTTCGTTCCAAAATAAATATCTTGAATAGTAATCTGAGACTTGTCGCTTGCGGGTCAGTATTAGGGAACCAGACCTTCAGAATCTGACCCAAATACACCCTCGGATCAGGAAAAAATTCATAAACATATCCATGTACTCGGAATCTCCGATCGAGATCCACTGACCGTTGAACTGAAGCTGGTCCACCACGCGTGATCTGGAATCCCGAATGAAACGAAAACTTGAATAAACATAGATCCAGTGTTAGTGAGCTTAAGTCTGACCGTACACAGAAAAGGGGTCGCCAGAAGTCCTTCGTTGAGCTGAAACAAATGCCTTTAGACAAAACCCAAGTATACCTTGACCTTAAGTCTAATTTGGTGAGTTTTTAGCCTATATAAGGACCTTAGAACCCTCTCTCTCATAGCCATATGAATTTGAGATTGAGAGAGAGAAAAGAGAGAGAAAGTGTGGGAGATGTGGGAGAGTCTTCCTGCCCTTCTTCCCTGCTGCTATCCATGCTCCACCACTCCGTTCTAATCACTTTCCCGCGATTCCAACTCCGTTTCTAGGTAAGAAACCCTAACCCTAATCTGATTTGGGGTAGGTATTGATAGTTGTAGGTTATGAAATATCTAACTTATTTCATTCTATAGGTTGCCAAACTGCCGTATACGGAAGCTTAGAAAACCTATCGACTCCGTTACGATTCTATGACAAAAGGTGCGGACTTTAGGTGTATAGGTTATGGTTTTCATTGCTTTCAATGTCAGAAAATGATAGATTCATGATCTGCATGCAATTGTACATGTACAAAGTGCTTTCTGTTTTCTGTTTCGATTAAAGACGTAGAATATGGAATTTTTCATATTCTAGGTATTCGTAGAAAATACTGTATACGTATACATTTTAGAAATGTGTTTGACAAGATTATTTGTTGTATGAATGTACGATGATATGGATAAAATACTTATTGGCGAAAGGATTCGCCCTAATACATGTTTTGCTAATATACACTATGTATGTAGAAATACTGTATTGTAGAAAGTACCGTATACGTATATATTTAGAGATGTGTTTGCCATGATTATTTGTTGTATAAATATATTACATATGCGTAAAATACTTGCTTGGCGAAAGGACTCGCCCTAATACATGTTTGCTTGCATAACTAAGTATGTTGAAATAGTGTATGCAAAGTGTTTGTGAAAATGCTTGAGAGAGTAAGTGTTTGGATGATGATGCCTTAGGTAGGTGTTGAGATGGGATTCTCAACTACCTTGGAGACATGTTTGATTTGCTCCATGAGATTGTTTACTTAAACCGCTTACTTGTGAAATATATGTGTTTGCATTCTTGTATATATGGTGCTTTATGATATGCTTTATAACATGCTTTTATACATGCATATGACATGTTTGTTAGCATGCTTGAATTACTTTGTTTATTATGTTTTACTCCACATGCTTTGAATATGGATTAATTGTGATTGGGACTATATTTATAGTCCAGACAATCGGTACCAGACTTGAGATCGTGGTTGAGATTCATTTCGTCACGTAGGATGTGTTTGACGAACCCGAGTCGTACTTCAGTTGGCGACAGTGGTTAGGCCACACGAAGTGCTTATGTACTTCATGTCGTTCAGTTGATCGTGCGCTCGAGCTAGTCAGGATCGTCAAGTAACCCGATCTGTCTAACGTTTGTTCACCATGTTTGGTCACAACTGCTTGGACCTAGGGTACCAAACTTATCAGTAGAATCCCGTTAACCATGGTACCTCGATCCGCTAAGACTCATGAGCCGGGCATGGTGGTATGGGACACCATGGTCGACCTGTCAGCCTAAGTTGGCACCACGTGCCTCCCCGTAGTGACCAGTGAGCAACCGGACTCGTGAGCCGATTATGGTGGTATGGGACACTATATTCGTGCTGTCGGCCTACATTGATAAGGTGATGGGGGAGTGGTGCGACGATTCCATGTAACAGCCCTGGCAGCCCTTTGTAGTGACCCTCGAGCATACTCTGAATTTGCGATGAGGGGACAAGTTTTGCCGCAGTATATAGAGTATGAATTAGGCCTGTATCTGTGTAGTGATGAATCGTTAAAGAGGTGATGGAGGAGTGGTGTAACGATTCCTTGTAACAGCCCTGGTAGCCTCTGCAGTGACCTAGAAACACACCATCGTATGAGATTAACTAGGATTGATGACCCTAGAATGGATCATGTTTGGGAATGATACAAGGGAGGTACCTTAGTTTCCCAATACTGCTATTTGAAATGGACTAATAACTACTCGGTAATCATGCTCATCATCGCACTGCATGTGCCTGGTAGATGTGTAGCACTGAGGGATGAACGCATTCGCGAACCTAAGATGATGTTGCATGAGGGTGGTTTCGCAAGGGCATACATCATGTCATTTCATACTTGCATTAAATAAGAGTAGTTAGAATTATTTGATTGTACTGCTTTATCATTACTACTTGACTGAATTGATAACATGTTAACCTATGTTTTATTGTTCCACTGAGTTGGCCACTCATTCCCACGTTACGGGACGGTGTTTTTAAAACACCCACCAGACCCTATATCAGATGCAGGTGTCCCTGGAACACAAGAGACTGAGACTGACTTCTATGATGATCAAGAGGAGTTTCTCTACATGCAGTTCTGGGGCTTCGCATAGGTGTCCAATGCTGCGGGGCTACAGGGTTGATAATTTCAGTTGTACTATTTTGACATTTTGATTCAGAACCAACATGTATATATACGGTGACTCAGTTAGTGTTCATACTCTGGAGATCGAGAATGTTTTGTTTTATATATTATCTAATATACACCTTTCAGTCTTTCGCTTACGTTTTATACATGGATCTGGAGTTTGAATTACTGTTTTAGTAGAATCTCACTCATGTTATTGTACTAACACAGGCAACATTTAATCATCATTATCTATGTTGCATAAGTGATGTTCTGGGAACTCGAGAGTTGAGTTACTACTTGACCCTCGATTTTTCGGGATGTTACAGTTGGTATCAGAGCATGATTTTGATTAAATCGGACCTGAGTTATGTTCCCACGATGCACTTTAACGCACTCTGATAGGTGAGGAGCGACGGAACGTAGAAACCAACTTCGGATTTTCCAATTTCGCCGAACGGCGAAAACCGACCGAAATCGACCGTTGAGATTAGGCTGTACACACCATGATCACGCGAAACGATACCGAATCACTTCTAGGCCGTCAGTCGACGAGTTTGAGTTGTCCCCTAGAAACGAGTGTCCTTAGGTTGTTGGTCAACCACAACACCTTACATTCATCTCAAGCCTAAAACCCCTTTTATCCAATTCCTTCAAAATCTCTCCTTGCACCACTTCATTCTTTATTTTTTTTTCTAAATCCTTTCATACCAGATATAAAGTCTAATGTATAAATGATGCAAAATAATACTTAAACAAAAATTGACTATAAATAGTAAATATATGTATAAATTGGACTTTTGACCATTCAAAATTTAGAATCTAACCAAATAAAATGGGTTAGTTGGATAGATTTGCTCGTCCTACCCCAAAATAATTTGCCACGTGTCATATAAACCCTTTTTCGGTTTACAATTGGCCCGAAAATGCCTCAAACGGAGTCGGGGGGCTACATGAGTCATTCCGGGGGGACTCGAGACAGACCCGGGATACCATTGGCCCCTTGGGAGGGTGGAGAAACCACCCAGCTGCGGTGGCGCGGCGCCGGGCAAGGCGGACCACGGCGGAACCACGGTCACCACGGTGGACCGCGGTCCAGCGGGCCGGGGGCCGCAGTTCATTGGCTGGCCCTTTTTCGGCCACATTTTTCTTTCGATTTTGGTCCGACTTCAAAAAGTCATATCTCCCTCATTATAAACTCCGATTAAGTGATTCAAAAGCTAGATTAAAGCTTGATAAATCTAGTTTACATAAAATAAGTGAAAATATAATAAAATATTTAATATAGTTAAATATGGGTCATTTGTGTCAACTATCCGAAAATTATTAGTTTGGACAACTGCTGCTTCTAGAATTTTT